>JADAZS010000200.1:0-90746 GCA_014872975.1 Diaporthe citriasiana
AAATAATTTTATTAAATAAAAATAATTTTTCTATATAAAATAAAAAAGTTAGATAATAAATTTTTTTAAAATTATTAATAAATAGAGAATCTTATAAGGAATATAGTAGTACTCTTTTTATAGTTTTTAATAAAGATTTGAGGGAGTTATAGTAGAATTAGTAGTGTAAAAAACTTGAGTTGTGCGCGCAAGCCATGCGTGCAGACCAGGGGGGGGGTTCACTTCGTATGCAAGGGACAGCAGCTTCTGCTGCGCAATGCAGAACCCCTTCTGTTCCGTCTCCTGTCTTTTATCTCCCATGCCGTCTAGACCAGGGCGGGAGCGGGTACAAATCGGTTCCGACAAGCACTACTTATCGGCCCGAGCGAGCTTACGGCTTCAGTCGACGTTCCAGTTCAAAAGTTTGTTTATCATTACTCGGATGATCTTTTTTCCAATCATAGAGCGCCGGGCGAATACGAATACGATGAGCCCTGCATTTGTTAGAGCTGCCTTGTAACAGTTCCGAGGAAAAGAGCAGCTTAAGTTGGGAGCACTTCAAATTTCAGGAACCGTTCAATTTGGGAACTATGCCAGGCAAAAGGTGCAATGTGCACGGAAGGGTGCAGTACGTGTGCAGCTACCAGCCTCTCCTTCTTTACTAGATCTCCCTCGTCAAAATTGAGGGAAAGAACATAAGAGGTAGAAAGAAAAGATGTTTATTTATGAGCAAATAATCTTTGAATGTCACTCAAATGGGCATTTTGAGGGAAATTTGTGCTAGAACCACCATCACAGCTCGAAACAGGGCACCTACCTTTCCCCCGCGTAGAGACCATGTCCGAAATCCTCAGGACCCTTGTCGTGCAGCCCTGGATCGACAAGCACAACCTCCGCCACTGGCCTGTAATAATTCATGTAATCATCGGCAACGTCCCCAACATTGACACAGTCTTGTTCAAGAGCACAAGCCAAAACATGCGAGGAGACATGGGTAACAGCCCGCACCACCTTCCGCTGTTGAACACGATGCAGGACAAGTTATAGGACATGCGAAGCAGTTCCGGCTCCCTTCAAACCACTAAGAACTCTAGCGAGACAGTGTCATCACTTTCACACTTGACAGGTGCTGTTGAGACAGAAAAAGAAAATAGTTTCAAAGGGCGAGGGCAGCACAAATTTGACAGTCAAGGCCTTCCAGCCAAAAGACATCGAAACTTGGTATCAATCAATGCAGAGCATGCTGAAGTCCAAGACTGCGAAAGAGTGTTTTGCTAGGATTTGAGAGCTGTTGAGTAAAGACAATTTTGTCTGCTGCATTGACCAGACAATTTCTGATGATGTATGGGGCAAGTCTTTCCGGGACCTTGTCAAGGCGATGAAAAGAGGAAAGGAGAGGTCTAAAGTGAAGAAGTGACAACGCATTAAGCTGTCACACCCTTCCCTCTCATCCTGGTAGAGAGCTCCGAATTCTCTAGGGTATTCACACTCTTCATGGTAGCACTACATTATGCCTTGGCCATCATCTGTTCATTGTCCATCTTTGTCCTCAGTGAGAGGTTCTCGTAACGATCCTGTTCCTTGATTGATCTCCTATCGGCAGAACTTTGTGATCTCGTTTCTAATTCGTGAGGGTTTACGCGGGGGATTTGAACGTTTCTGTTTTGGAATGTTCCATAAACATCTGCTGCTCGCTCAGGAATCATGTCTGTTCTTCCGACCGCCTTGCCGACTCCCGATTCTGATGCTTGACCGCCGGGATTCCACTCACTATCGGAACTCGGTGTTGTGCGATATAGGGCCAATAAGTAGCTGACAGCCGGGGCTGTGTATCGGTATGGCGTCAGCGTACGCATGTTATGAGGGCAATCTGAACCTTTTAGGTAACTGAATGAGGACTCATGATCAGGCGATGCTACACTCACCCATGGTACTTGACAACTAGTATACAAAAGGACGGAGTGATTCCACAAGGCTAAGGCGTACCCCTGCATTGGCCGCCTAACTTCAAGTCTAAAGCTTTGGGACGTTACTCAGCTGACTGAGACCTAGGATGCCGGATACCCGGATTGAAACCTTAACATAAGGAGGCTTGTAAGCAGACATTGTGATGAATTCGGCAGGTGCTTAACATGCAAGAAGAGACGTGGTTCCGAGTGTGTGATGCTGACCACGCTTCCAGGCTCGATTCATTAAGTTGAGGAAGAGTTTGACCTAAGGATCCATAGAAGCTGACCAAGTCTTGTAGATCGCAACATCATCTGACAAAACAGCGTACTTCGTGCTGACTCCGTTATAGATGAGGGACAAGGCTGTGAGGGCTGTCTCGTTCAAGTATAAAGAGACCGACATCCGAACCCGTTGTCTGATTCAAAGCTGTAATCCATCGAACAATACAGCACAGACTTTCAATTCAATTGCGACAAGAAATCATTGCTCCATTCAATATGAACTTCTACGTTACCCTCGTGACCATGCTGGCCAGTCTGGCCGTGGCAAGCCCGGCGAATCCCGTTAACTTGGAAGCACGGGTTGATTGTTCGACCTGTAGGTGCTCATCTGCAGAATCTTGCACTGTAAGTGCCCCTTGGATGTGAATCATAAAATTAATGAGAAACATGCTGAAATTCCATCACAGTTTGACGTAAGTTCACCCTAAGGCACATACCAATCTTGGGCGTAGTAACTGCCGGCAGAAAACTAACATGAGTGACGGCTTCAGTGTTGCCAAGTAAGTCGTTCCCAAATCCAAATCCATGGCATGGCTTGCTGCAGATACTGATCATTCGTATCTTACTCTCGATAGTAAATATTGGAAATCTTCGAACTTGAGGGACTATCAGAGCTGGTTGTTGTACGGAGTTCTCCACTGGAGTTTAAGCTCGGCCGACCAAGAACACGTTCACATCGACATGGGTCACTACTTTCGATATGGATCAATATTTCATATGAGGCAATATGTAAAGAGTAGTGGCTTAGAATCAATATCAAATGTGGATTTGCTGTGTGATCCCAACTCTTCACCTTGTGCACGAGTACAATTCATTCAGGCAACGACATGTCAAAACGGGCTTGGCTCATCTACCGCGTCGCTAATCAGGTCTGCGAGTTCAAAATATCAAATGAGTTTCTAGAAAAAAAAAATCAAAACAATAGCGGTTGCGCGCCGTGCACCATTCGTTGGCATTTATCGACGCAGCATCAAAGACATCCGGAGATGCTTCGCCTCTTTATTTGGGCCACCAGGACCCAACCACAGCCTCGCAACCGCGCATACCAAATACTAATGCTAAGAAGAGAAGCCGCCACCGGTGCATAGATATGTCCGCGGGGACGTCCAAAATGGCAACTCCCAAGAACGCTGTCAACCCAGCCTCAAGCAGTGTCGTACCAACGCAGCCCGGACTCATGAGGTTCGCTTAACTCAGCACCGTTGGGCACTTTGTCTGGGCCCCGTTCTTCACGCACTGGTTCCACTCCCCGTAGACTCCATCGCAGTACAGTACCACGCGGCTCTCGTCATCCAGCCCGATGCCAAGGAATTGATCTATTGGAGCATACGTCAGTGTCAAGTCGACATAATACGTCGTACCTCGTGAGCCTTTCGGTCTTTTCAACTTCTATGTTGAGTGGTCGTTTCTAACTTACTCATATCAATCAAATTGGCTTTTCTTCTCATGGCGAGATTGTCCAGGCAATTGCACTGCAGGCTGGTTCCGTTGCATTTGTCACAGAGGGTGTAGCCCACGTCACATTCGCAACTACCCAGCGCGCCGCCACTAGAAAGACGAAACTATCAGTAAAACGGTCTCTGTATGTAGTCACATCATGACATAAAGATCATGTTTCGGGTGGGGGGTGCTTGGGGAGGACTAACTGCGCCTTCGGGACCAAGTCGCCGTTGTTGTTGGACAAGCACTCGTTAATGTTGATGTGCGAGGTGAATAGGGCGGCACCCAACCTCCGGGCGCCGTCGGGGTCGGGCGAGCACTCGCCTGACACCTGGAGCTCTTCTCCCTTCTGGTCGAGGCTGTATGCCGAGCAGAAGTCGGAGAAGCCGTTCACACGGACTGGGAACTTGGTCACCCTTTGCATGACCGCGGCTGCGGCACCGCCTGAGACTGCGATGGCGCTGACCAGAACAACGCTGATATATCTCATTGTGGGGAAGATTTAATGAAACTTTGGTTTAAATGTGGCTTTGAGAATGCAACAGTAATGAGAGCTTTGTGAGCACCGAGGTATTTGCCCTCCTGCCGGGGCGTCGAAGCCTGGGATATATTGATTTCATCCATGGTCATGAGCGGGAGAGGGTTGCCTTGCCTTCCCGTCACGGAAACGGGTTGTTGCAGGGTCTGGAACGTGTTTTGAGAGGTCTTTGCTATTTTTGGGCCGGTTGTGAGTTGTCTTCGAAGGCCAGTCAGTGACGCCGCATTTTGTTGGAATGAACAAAGACAGGTGACATGGCCGGGCCGAGATAACGGAGCCATTGAAGAACATACACCCCTGCTGTGCCTAGAGCCGAAAACTATCAGGCTTAGCACGTGGAGCGAGTACAGAAAATGGTGACGATATTCGATAGCCAAGGTGGATCATTGCACTTTTGCACGCCTCTTCCGGCCAGGATGACGATTTATCCGGGCGAGGCGGTCCATGGTCATCCAATGTGAGTTGATTCAAGGCAAGTGATTACATTTGATGACTCTATGAGAAAGAAAGGTTATCCGTTTCCATCAGGTACTCTTGTAAAAATGCGGCTTGTTGCCACTGTTGGTAGCAGGCCTTTTGGGCCAACGGGCAAGCACATTCAAGTGCTAGATGCTATTTTCGTGGCTTACAAGGTTTGCCAGGTCAAATCTTATCGTCAACAGAAGTTTCAAGTCGAGCGCCGCACTCTCAAATTCATGTTCGGGTTCTTTAATGGCAGAAATAATGCAATGCAGACGAAAGAAATTCATGTCTTATTCTTTCTAAGAATACGTGGAAAGTCCGGGACAAGTTGATAACAGATGATGGGTTCTCGGCTACCATACATCATCTCTGAAACATTAAATCCTCCGTGTCAGCGAAGAATTCCTACCAATTTTTGATGAGTGGCGATTGGTATACCGTCAGAGCCGTCTTGTTCAGCGTTCAATCCATCGAACGACGCCGGTGACTGGTCATCCGACCTAAGCTCGACCTTCAAAAGTCCAGCGGGATGTGACATGATCCGAAGTGACCCACCCAAGCAGTGCAACGTCCCCTCTGCCCGTTCAAGGAGGCCCAAGGTACGCTGAGACCTCTCCAGACTCGTCCTCGCATCCCGAGGTGTCAGGGCCGAGGATAGAGACCCCTTTGCACAAGCCCGTAAGCCTATGCCCCTTCGTGGACTAAATCATGTGCTCGAGAGGCTCCGGTGACCTCTGGTTGCTCTCGCAGCCCAGCAGGGGTGTTTTTTATTGCTCTTATGTATCGACTGAGAATTGAGCCATGAACTTGTCGAATCAGCGACTGGAACACTCGCCTGGAGGGTTGGTATAACGACCTTTGACCGCCGCAACCATATCTATTCAGCTTGCAATGTCCATAGAGTGGTCTGTGGATGGCTGATATTTGACAAGGTGGTCTGTTTCCACGAATTCGACGGGGACCTTTCAAGAACACAGTCATTGACAAGATTACCTTTTCCAGAGTTTCAAGTGTCTCTGAAATTGGGAACAGTGATGGCGGCAAAATCTTCCCAGGTGGAAACGAGCAGGACGTCCCATACTAATAGAGGTGGTCTCTTGTGAAGCACGTCGGCCCGTGTGATGAAATCAATTACCGTGCTAGAAACCGAGAATCACCCTACCTTCTAGAATAGCAAATTTACCCAGTTATCCTTTCCTTGACATTCAATTCAATCAAGATTATAGATACTTGATAGGCAAATTCATACTTTGAACTAAATCAAAAGTCTTGAAAACACAATAAAAGCAAACTGCTTTCTATTAGCTTATAGCTCATCACTACTTTAGGGTTTGACTAGCATATTATTATAGGATGAAAGCTATTGCTCGTATCATAGTGGCCTTGGTCTACTACGTTCTTAATTCAAGTGATAACGGTGAACTAAAAGCATCGACTTGGCTGATGGCAGTGTATAAGTCATTCCGAATGAGATTACATGGGTGCTTGTAAGAATGCCATGTGCTACCCTCCCCTATTCAGATAACCTTTCGCAGAGAGATCCTCGAAGGTTCAGCATAACACTCTGATATTTCAAGCAGTGGATCCTGATCCTCTTGTACAGAAACTTGGTACTACATTCTCAACTCGACTTGAATCCACACTTTCTTCACCAATGGGAACATACGAAAAGAACATTGAATGTTTATTCGACCGTGGTTCCAAAGTGATGGCGTCTGAATTGTACCCTGCAGAGACCTCGTGTGATACGCCGACCATCCTGCTATCACTATGTACGTTGTCTCAATCAAAAGCATATCAAGTCGCTGCAACAACGCGAGTACTGAATTGCCCCAGCGAAAGAAACCCAAAGCCGAGAAACTGAGATTTCGATGACTGTAATTTCTTTCATCTCATGGCTTTCTCCTTGCCCCTACTCTCCTCGATCGAATCCGAGAGCGCTCTCGAAGCGTTCAAGACGAAGATCCACTTAATAACACCCAGTAGTATTTTGCACCTCGTCAACGGCGAAACATCGCTCAGGCGAACTAGATGGCGGATAGCCATATCCTTCGGAACCTGCGTATCCGTGATTCTGTACCTTGGTGCACTCCTCGCAGCTGTCGGGGGAATCTGCTCAATGCAGACCCTTAATTCGCCAGCAAGCCTAGATGGGAGCTTCGTGAAGAGAGCTTTCTTGTCTGTGATAATTATTAGTTACGCAGCGTCTTCCAGGGTCGTTGGACTCACCATAGAGCTCTTGCAGGCCTCTGACTACTTTTAACTCGTTGGTAGTACAATCGTACACAAGTATCTCGACTTGAGTCTCTCTAAGGCATGACATTCTCCCGATATCATCGCTTGGGTAACTGGTCTCGGCTGGTACCCATGATCGACCAGGCCAGTGTGACAATGGATCTGATGTATGGGAAGCACTTGTGGACTTTGTCCCACATTGTCCTCTCTTTAATGCATCGATTTCATCATAACTCTGCAAGAGTCTTTTCTTCAGGTCCTCTGCTACTTGGTGCAGCTTCTCGGGATCATTGCGAAGTCGAGCAATATTTATTTCATTCGCCAACGACCGTGATTCTGTGGTCATTTTGTACTATCAGTCTTTTGGACTGGGCGGAACACAGCAGAATTATGAACAATTGGCACTGAGGGGTGCTTGGTCGAGTGCTGATAGTGAGTGAACCCTTGATCAGATGTCCAGATTATTTGAAGCTGTATTCGAACGAAGGATGGAACCTTTTGATATACTCAAGAAGACGTAATCATAAGCCAACGGACGACGAGTGGTGTGGAACAGGCCCTGTATAAGAATGCGCGGTGTTCAGGCGACAGAGGGTCCGGTGGTTGAAGACCCAGCTTTGAGGAAACCCAAGGTGGTGACCGGTGACAATTAAATGTGACTATTTCGCCTCCAAATTTAGACGCCTTTTTCCATGCTCCAAAGACATCTGCCTTGTGACGCCCGATTAGTATGATTATGAATGCCATTTATTCACTTGGGGGCTGGACGCAATAGGATGCAGGATCGAATCAGCTGAGCCTACGAAAGCAACATTCTCTTCACCCAGCTACACCATTCCAAGTCCCAAGTATTGGAAACCCCCACATGTGATCCGCGGTGCCACACATTTATGCAAGCCACAGCTGTGATGAATGGATAAATTACCCGATCCGCCCACCCTCACTTCCCAAGGGCTGATGCACTTTCAGGGGCTGTGAGGTCGGTTAGATATTTCAGGCTTCGGCCACATTGTGTTTTTTTTTAACTATTTAGCCAACCTTTGGCATCCTTTATTGATCTGTCTACTATTATCTCAGCTTTCCAACTACTCATCCCAGAGCTTATACACAAAGAGGATAATAGTGTAGTAGATATCCTTAGTATCTTTATCAAACGGTAATATTAAACCTCCCTACTAATACTTATCCTTTAATACCCTTTTTATATCTTAAAAAAATTTAGAGTTATCCTCTATAATAAAGTAAAAGATCCAGACCAGGATAATATGGTTTTTTTTCTTATTAATTTAAGATTTTAATATATTATTATTATATATTATACGGCAAATCTCTGCTTTACTACTTATTAAAAGGGCTATAGTCTTCTTGTAAAAGTCCCCTATATATACTAGAGGGAAACTTTTACCTATCTTGAGTCTATTAAAGTTAGAAGCTATATGGCTAAATATTAGGTATAATATTAGCTTACTTTGGTAATAGCTTTCTTTAAATCTTTCTCATAGTTTCTTTAGATAGACTTAAAAAAGGGTATATTAATAGATAAGAAAGGATAAAGATAGTAACTAAGGGTGTAACTCTAGACTTATTTTATACACGTTAAGACTATATTACCCTTTAGCATATAACTAATTGCCTAAGTCTAGTCTGTAGCACCGGCAGAAGCCGTCTCAACTAGCCTTGTCTGTATAGCTGCCACAAGGCTGACTATATTTTTTAACCCCAAGTCGATTATATTTACAAATATACTATTATCGGCACTATATAGTATTTAATACTGGGTTTTTAAGTATTTACTACTGTGTAAAGAGACCGCCTACTACTTAGAAGAGTATATATACAGATTAAAAGCGAAACCACCCACTTAGATATTTCAGGCATCTTTTCAATGGTGACCTTCTAGATCTTGTACGATATAGAACCTCAGCTGCTGCACCCACTTCATCGGTGGTCATCGAAGTGGTGCACACTGTTGCGCCAGACAAGCGCCACATACCTCCTGGCTGATAGCCTTGAGGTATACTGCTGAGAGGCTCTCCCAATACTAGTATGGAGCGTGTTCTGCGAAATGTAAATGCAGAACAGCGGTCTGATTGTGGCCACCATTGACCCATACCTATCCGCGTGTGAGCAAGGCTCTCTGGTAACATCCGCAGGCATTGCATAGGTATTTGACCACCCCCCAACAATTTTGAACACATCCTGAGGAGCTTGATCCTCATATTCACCTGCCACTCAATTGGGGTACTGAGCTGCGTCTCAAATCGCTTTACTTAACAGCCACGGAACAGAATGGCAGGCGACACCTCCGCTGCTAACCCATGGGAAGACATTCTCGTTCTTGCGTTGGGTAAGTAACTGTGTTCTATTCACTTCGCATGAGGTCCATCTAGATGTATGAATCTGAAATATTCGCACACGCAGACGGCGGGGGCACTCGAGGATACGCAAGCCTTCTGATGCTGCAAGAATTGATGAAACAAATTGCTCTGATCGAGCAGAAGAATACTGAGGGCCCTTTAGAGCCACACCCATCCAGTTTCGGGCGAAGCGAAGTTGGCGACCTCAAGCTGGAATCAAAAAGTGCAGTACCTGAGCCGGTGCCAGATTCACAGCAGACACCCTCTCGTCGAAATAGTAGTTTTAGCTTCTACCCGAGGATAACTCAGCCACCCGACAGAAAGAGCAAGATCGATGATAGAAGAGACAGAACTCGCCAGGACCTTCTTGATCAGAACTCGAGATACCTTCCATGCCACTATTTTGACTACATCGGCGGTACCAGCACGGGTGGGTCAGTTATTCCGGTGAGACCGTTGGGGGGAATGAGCTGCGAAGGCCTGAACGACTGACCAAGCTCTAGTCTTGCCGCTATCATGCTTGGACGTCTTCGCATGAGCGCTGATGAATGTATAGAGCTGTACCCCGAGATGGCTAAGAGCATCTTTGGCAACAAAAGGATCTTTACGCTAGGAGGTCTCAGGAAAGATCGATATGACGCTACGAATCTTCAGAACGTGATAGAGGGCATCGTCCGTGAGCGCTTACCGGAAGAGCACTCCAGAAAGTTTCTCCGATTGGCGAGCCCAGAGGATCTTTGCAAGACGTATGTTCTCCAGAAACAGCAAAAAACCACACATATACATAATTTCAAGGGAACGACAGCTGACAGGTGTCTAGAGTTGTAGTAGCCAAGAAGGACCACAAGCTTGACGGGCCCTATCTATTTCGTTCTTATGACACAAGTGAAGATGGTGGCCGCCATCCCCATAACCCGGGGCCGGCCGACACTTGTTTCATCTGGCAAGCCGGCAGAGCTACGTCTGCAGCACCGAATTATTTCGAGCCTATCACCATTGATGGCCACACGTAATACGATGGTGGTGTCGGCTACAACGACCCTACCGAAGAGGTGTACAACGACATTCGCATGCGTACTGGTTGCGACTTGCATGCTGATGCATCAATCTCTTTGGTTCTCACACTGGGGACTGGGACGGAGCCGACCTTAAAGCAAAAGGCTAAGGGTGTTGTAAACACACTGAAGGGTCGCATAAAGAAACAGAGAAATGTCGAACGCCTAATCACTATGTATAGACGCGTGGTCAAGGAAACAGCCACCACGACGCTGAATGTCGTCAGGAGGATGCGGGAGCATGCAGGAAAAGAAAACTTCAAGTACTTCAAGTGGGACGGTGGAGAGGAAGTCGGTGCTTTGGGACTCGATAATTGTAAGCCGAAGGCTTTCGAAGAAATAAGAACGGGAATCCGCAAGTACATAGACGGCAGACGCCATGAGATCAGCGAGGCAGCCGAGTTGCTTGTACAGAAGAGAAGGGAGCGATTCAATAATGATCTGGACAGATGGCAGAGGTTCGCGTACTGCACGCTCTTCGACTGTGTTCTCGCAGAATGCAAGCTCTCCTTCGGGACAAGGGCAGAGTTGAAGGATCATATTGAGGCAGAACATGCCACAAGGATGCGCGACCCATGCTTAGAGGCCGACAAAGCACCAGTGGTGATGCCGGATTTAAGAGGCCCGTTTGGACACAGGCTAGTCAGGCAGGATTCAAATTGAAATTGGCATTGTTGGCTATGGTGACACTGGTCTAGAAATTTGAACCAGAGCTTGAGTACCTACGTAACAGATCTACCGGTTTCGTGATCATATTTACATGCAAATACTCAAATTATATCGTTTACGACCACGGCCTCAACCTAACCGTAATCTTCCAACCGTTAAGCGGCCTGCCGTGCATCGTCCGCTCAATGGAGGATCACTCCATTAACGGACCCTCCACCTACGATCTGTACCTCACAAACTACCGGGCAGTCAACAATGTCATGTTCCCCCACTCCGTTCAGACTTTATACAACGCATCATCGTATCTGCTCGACGTAACCCTTGAAGACTACATCACTGAGCAAATAGACCTGAACCCAGAATTCCCCTCCGACGTCTTCGACGTGTTGGCGGCGAACGAGAGCATGACTCCGAAGGCTGCCCCGGAGAAAATTCCCGGCATATCCCATGCAAGAAATGGACTACTGTTTAGCTAGCGACACTCGCCCTTGCCAGGCCGGCTGGAGACTTGAGTGCACATTGAATCTTAGCTTTATCACCGCTATTGAAGCGCTCTGGCTTAGTAGAGGAGCTTAAATGCACCCAATAATCCATATCCCATGCAAGAATCACCGAGCCCCAGTCCAACATGCTCTGGGGCGGTCGCCGGTGGAGCCAACGAGTATGTTGCGGCGGGGGCCAAGCTCATTGTTCCCGAGATGGCTGTAAACTACCGGTACTGGTCAAGCATCCCGGGTGTGCAGCTAGTTACGTTCAATGACACTCACCCCCACGTCCACACCGATAGCAAGATTCAGGCCTGGTTCTTGTGGCAGCCCCAGGCAGCACACGCTTCCGACTGGTCATACAGCTTCATCACTTCCAGGAACCCTCAGCCAACTCGTCCCGCGGCCGTTTTTGAGGCAGATGTATGGCAGGCCGGTATGCCCGCCGAGCAGTCCGACCAGGCTTTGATGAGGCACTGGCTGGACCAACTTGTCCAGGACAGGCTGACAATGAATGCCATGTGAGTTCCTCGCAGGTGTCCAGGAGGAAATTTTACTTGTACTGACCCGGGACTGCTGCAGAGTCCTACCCATCCATGGCCAGGTGAGCCCGCTGGCTGATTTAATCAACATGACTGGTTATCCATATCCGCAATTCATGGTGGCGGATTGGAGGCTTGGTGGCGCTATGGCTACACAATCGACAAAGAGTCCGTCTAATGGATAGAGAAATTGGTGGGGTTTCAGACGCTGTTGAGAAGAAGACAGACAAAGAGTACAATTGTCCGGCTTGACAACGTCTCAAAGAATAGTTCGTGAAGGGGAGAATGAAGCCCTGATGAGAATTATTGTACACAATCTTGCCGAGAATCGTGTTCAATGGATTAGGTTTACCAACTTTCTAGTCCCACTCGGTGGACTATAGGTGCTAGAATCTTTTCACATCAGGCTGGAATCTTGAACCCTGTGGCTCTCAGCTTCTGAAAGACACCATCCGGATCCACGCTTTCGGCAACAGTCTTAAGAAGCGCCACATTCCTCTCGCCGTACCACGCGATCGGGTCCTGATCACCCCAAGCATAGTTAAGGTATCTCCAGTCCTTGTACACCCCAAGCTCCTTGGCGTGAGCATCGATTTCCTTTCGAAAGTCCAGTGCGAGTGGCAAGAATCTATCCTGCATCTCGGGGGTCCCACATGTAAGAACAATGAGCCAGTTGGTCGTGGGTCCATCAGCCACGACGTCCTCGAGTCCATCAGCCACGACGTCCTCGAGTCCCAGCAGGTTGCCTCCGTTTGTTTGGCTATGCTTGATCATGGACTGCGTGAAAGGCTGGAACTGGAAGAGGATATCGTACGTCACGTTTTCTTGCCCTATCTCTCGTGCTATCTTGTCCCATTCCTCGCCGTATACGTCAAATCTCTCGGCCACAAAGGCCATCATGCGGAAGTCGTTTTGAAATTGGCCGGTGAACCAGTTGGCGCTGTAGCCATGGTGTTAGCGGTATCTCAAATTCAGGCCTGTCATTGTTAGACTTACTATTGACCGAGTGGTGTGGGACCGGTGAACTCGGGAACCATCTCAGCGACGGGTGCGACGCGAGACGTGCTGCTGGTGTTTCGTATGTTCCTGTACTCATCGAAGGCTGGAGCATTGTCGATAGCGTCGCTGTTCGTCAAGATTGCTCGGTAATTGTATCCCCTATGAGTTCCCCAGTGCATTCCCACAATGATCTGACTTGCAGCATCCTGGTCCATCTTATCGCTAAAGTTGATGTAGTTAGGCTGTGAATAGTTCGTCTCTCACCTCAGGGCTGTACTGAGTGAGACCTCCCCATATATTCGTCGAGTTGACAACTTCTATAATGGTTTTAAGTCTCTGAATGTCAAATTGGAGTGACCCATGGACTCACTTTGATCGATCCTGGTAACAAATCCTAAGTTGCCGGAACCACCCTTCTGAGCTTTGAAAAGGTCGGGGTTTGAATTTAAATTAGCGTTGACCACGGTGCCATTGGCGAGAACGATCTCGAAATTGGTCACCGTGTCACAGGCAAAGCCGTAGGCATTGCTGTGAAAAGAGTACTGCCAAGACCCCATTCAATCAGAGATTTCGGTAGCAAATAGAGGTGTCGGAAGTGAGTGTACTTACACCACCGCCAGTCACGAAACCGCCGACGCCGACGACTGATGCTCGACCGCCAATAGTGGTAACATTCCAGTCATCTTTGAGGGTCATGTAGACCGCCCCCCAAGTAGAACCAGGACCTATCGAAGCGGTGTTGGTGACGCTGTTGAAAGTCGTCATATTCATATGGCCTGGTAATAGTATTAGTCAAAACACGTATTGATCAGAGATGCAAGTAGGCTGCCCACCAAAGTCAACGGTGATACCATCCTTGATACCATTGGACCCCTTGAACGCCGAGTGCGCTCCACTCCGCATACCGAAGGGGCACTGGTGCTCGGAGATGATTTTGGCAATGCATGACACATCTAACGTGGTCTTCGGCAGGATCATACACCAGGCGGATTGCGCCGCGTTGGAGGAGTAGTAAGACTGCAGACGCTTGTCGTATGCCTCTGTGTTGGGCATAAGCACCTTGCCCGCAAGCTCAGGGTCATTGGCGAGGGCGGAACACTTCCCCGGCTGTCAGCACATTCCATCTCAATTTCACGAGCGGTAACGGAACTGGGCGCCGGTTAAACAAACACAAGATTGTTCTGGGCTTTCAGCTTTATTGGCGTCGATGCCCAAAGCCGCCGGGAGGAGCAAGGCCACCATAGCTTGGCTGAAGATGAAATTCATGGCTACCGAGATCAAGCCGAACTGACTCCTAACACGCGATAGATTGGGGTCTAGGGACGATGAGTACCGAAAATTTCAAGATTTGATGGAGAACGGAGCAATGGAGCAGTATTTGCACGATATTAGATAAATTCTGTATCTGGTTGATGGACGGGAAAAGGGTGGCCGCGATCCCGAGGTGCGAGAATGAAGACATATAAGTCAACTTCCACAACCAATTCGCATATCTTCTCCACCGCAATAAGCTACCAGTCGCCCTTGCCGCCATCGAAGAAAAAGTCGCCCGGTATGATCCCAGGAGCTGCGGTACGACCGGTTTTCGTCACCAGAGACCCGAAGCCAAGCCTCTAGAGTCCAATCCCATCAACGCACCTTGCGATGCGTCCGAAGGGCCTGCACATACCTGGACAGAGGGTATCCAGTCTCGGCAATCACACATAGGGTCTGCCATCTCTTTGGTCGATGACTAAGGGAGTAGATGTCTATTCAATATATTGCTAAGCTTACGATATATTCTGGAAAGATCGTCCAGGCCAAGTGAAGGGGAAAAAGTAAGACGTCTAAATCCAGATGCTTCGTTTCACTGTGCCTTCGTTTCATAGATGGGAAGGCCCAGCCATGCTAGCTGCTTGGAGAAAAGAATCTCACATAAGCCGCAGACTTTCGGAACGTGACTCAATCTTTCGTTGGTTCATTAGGCCGTGTTGCTGCTTAGGCTAACGCATGATGCCCATCATTTCCATCTTTGCTAAGTGAGAGGCACTCTGACAGCTCGCCGAAGATTAACCCAATGGCGAGAATGGAATGAGGCGATTGATCGAAAGCGAAACCTTGTGCTGGATTACCTTCGGAAGTATTATCCGTCACATGCGGTAAATATACGGTGAACTCAAAATACACTTCAGCCTTTGGAACTATTTCTTAGAACATGCTTTGGTATAAGTCGTTGATGAGTATTGTGACTACTTCTTAGGGCATCGCCGTCTTCAGCCCACATCTTCCTATTCCTAATGCTAGGTGGGTTATTGTGGGGTTTATTGATGACCTAGACACCTTCTGAGTTTTCTAGTCGTAGCGAAAACCGTGGAGGGTAGCAATTTTCTTATGTGTCCATGTTGAAGGGCTTTGAATACCTGCTGGTCAACACACCCGGGAAGACCGATATGGAGATTTGCCTTGGAGAAGTTCATTGTGCAGATTGAGAAACATACATATAATAACTCTATGGATAGCAAGTTGCTCTCGCCCCTGCGAGTCTGACCGTTGACAGCTCGGAAATGCAATTAAAACTCTGGACACCCGGAGACGGTCGTCAGGGCGGCCTTCCACAGCTGCTTTGCCACATTTCACAGAAATCAGAACCATACGCAGGGGCACCCGTAGTAGTCATCATCTACAATTCCAGACATAGGCAGAAGGATGTAGTACAAGTTAATGACCTTATTAAATATTTCGAACATTTTATCTCATCTCTCTCAACCAGAAAATAGGCAGAAGGCCTGTGGGCCTACTGTTTTCAACGCCGTTGCCAGAACGCCATGCTATCAAACACAATCAAGAGAAGCCAGAAAAAGACATGTCAACTCAAAGTTCCAAACGCCCACACAACATAACCATCAAATAAATCCCTCCCCATCATCACAAAGCCCCAAGTTAGCCAAGATACTCCCAGCCTGCACATCAATCCCAGCAGCCCTCTCGTCCTCGACGCCAAACGCAAGGAACAACACATCATCCACATAGCCATGGTACTTGAGCCCCTTGGTCTTCCACGCAATGCTAGTAACATAAAACATCTCAGTCGTGTCCGCCCGGCCCCCGCTGCCCCGCACGGTCTGCCTCCCCGAGACCCAAAGCGGCCGCGACCCGACGGCGAACATCTCAAACGGCGCCCTCTGCCGGAACAAGACGACGTATGGCTCGTACACGGAGTGGAAGTCCCGGTACACCTTGTGGTGCACGACGGCGAGGATGAAGGTGTTGCCGTCGTCGGGCACGCAGCCCGGGTCCGACCGCCGGCACAGCGTCACCGACAGCGAGTTGGTCGCCTGGTGCAGGCTCTCGTGGAAGCCCGGCCCGTGCGGCTTGCCAAAGGTCTGCGTCACGTCGGGCAGGTACCGCGCCAGGCAGGCGGTGTCGCGAGCCGCCGTGTGCTGGCCCAGGTCCTCGCCGACGGACCCGTCGCCGCTGAGCCGCGCGAAGGCACGGCGCGGCGTGATGTCGTAGTGGACGTAGTGCACGTTGTCCGAGTCCCAGAACAGGAACCAGTTCTTCTCGACCTCGCCGAGGGGCGGGGGCCTCTGGAGCTCCGTGCCCGCGGGCGAGGCGAACTCGTGCGCGAAGGAGCCTCCTCCTCCTCCTTCCCCCGTGCCACTGCCGCCCACCGCCCCGTCGTCGAGGCTGCTCCCGCCACCCCAGTCAGGGACGAGGCCTCGGAAGTCCCGGATCCACTGGCCGAAGCAGTTGAAGTTTGAGTTGGACCCGTAGATGGTGTAAGGGTCGCGAGGGCCGTAGAAGACCCTCGCGTCGTGGGGGCCGACGTTGAGGTTGAAGAACTCGAGCTCGCCCGTGCACTTGGCCGCGTCGCCCGCGGTCGGCTGGACGGGCAGCGTCGTCGGCTCCCCGAACCCGCGGCCGTCGGCGCCGATGCAGGTCAGCGCGTCGTCGATGAACATGGCGGTGCAGACCAGCTCGAGCGAGGGCTCGACGGCCAGGCCCGGCTGCTGTTGGTGGCCGTTCATACCGCCGCCGCCGTCATCGTCGCGGTCCCCCATCTTCTGCGCCACGACGATCCACGCGGCCTCGAGTCGCGGGTGCGGGATGATGTTCGGGTTGAGGACCTTTGCGCTGCCCATCCTGATGGGGAAGTACTGCCTGTCTTTGGTCGACACGGAGAATATCTCGGTGTGCAGCACGCCCGACCCGCCGGGCCTGACCTCGACCGGGGCCTGAAATCCGATGATCTCGCCATGGGGGCCGATGAACCTGGACCCGGACGACGGCCTTGACGGCTGCGAGGGTGGTGGTGGTGGTGGCAGTGGAGGCTGCGGCGTCGGCGGTGATGCCAGCAGCGGTGCCTCGTCGTCCTTTGAGCTGTCGGTTAGTGTGCTCTGCTGCAGGGCGAGGGCGGCGTCGAGGGTGGAGGGCGAGGCCACCGCAAAGGGCGACGTGTACGTGGGCACATGCGGTGATGTCGGCGAGCCGCCGGACCAGTCACCCACCTGCAGGCCTAGCAAAGTCTCCGTGCCCGCGGGCCCGACGAGCCTAACGCAAAGCAGCACCAGCAGGATCGCTGAGCCGAGTACCAGCGAGAAGCGCCTGAAGTCCCTGACCAACATCCTATCTGTCCTCCAGCTTGGTTCGTGTGTTCCTGACTTGCTGCGGCTGCTTCCTGCAGCGAGTGTTCGAATATTCTCCGCTCTCCGTCTGAGTCGGTCGTGTGGTGACAAAAATGGGGGTGTGGGTGTAGGTCTAGGTAGGGCTGGCTAATTCAAGGCTCTGGGACAGCATGGAAGGAAAATGCCTGGGCGACTTGTTTTTGATAATCTGAACTCCGAGGCCACAAAGTGGTCGAGCCCGGGGGACAAAGCTCGATGGATCATGAAACACCACGAAACCAAATGGCATGCGCCATTACTCGACACATGAAGCCAATTCACTCGTGCCACAGTCTAATAATTGCTAGCAAGACAGGCAGATGACAGCTCTCTTTTTCTCCGGGACGTCATTGCTGGCTCGTTCATCGCATGGTTCGACCAGTCACAGCCATCCATCCGGCCATTGGTTGACATTGACAGTCTTGGACTGCCATGGCAAGCGCATTAAAACACCGGGTCTTGGGAATATCACAATTAGAGAAAACCCGAAAAGCATTACCCGTTAATGTGGTAATGTTAAGGTCGACAAGTGCCGGCGCCAAGCTTTGCCCCAAAGCCTATGGGGAGCCCACAGACAGGCCAGCGGCATGAAGTGAACTTCCCACACGCCGGACGTGCGTCCGTGAGCAGAGCCAATGTTGGGGGGGCATGTTAACGTGCGTCTTTTCTTGCTTTCTTGCCTTCTGCTTTTGGCGGCAAGCGAAAACGAGAGGGCAGCGCCGAAGGTTTCGCTTAACCCTCATTCTTGGCCATTCTGCTCAATTCCGTGGCTGGCTTTTTTCACATGCCTCCCTCCGGCCACCCGCTTCCCATTTCTCCGCCTCGGGGGCCGCGGCTGGTTGTCAAGTGCTGGCCACCCACGCGGCCGCTGCTGCCACTGCTACACACCACGAGGGGGGAGGATCACCACCCGCTACTACAGGCCGCCGGTCACCGCACTCCCTCCACATGTACATGTACCTCTGCCTCGTCACACCTCCTCATGTGGGCGAACCAGTTGCCCGGGAGCGGGGGACGAGTGCGCAGATCCACTGGCCGAGGGACAGAAGGCAACGGGCGTGGCTGGGAGCCCTACTGCACTCGGACGCAAGAGGAGGGCCGCAGTGCCGAAGCGAGGATGAGCACAAAAGAAGCTTCAGTGCTAATACTCGGATCAGCGCTCATGTGGTGGGGCAAGATATTGCTCCACGAAGTAATAGGAAGAAAAAGTGACATGTTAGGTGGGCCGCGACGACTTGCTCAGGTCCCTTGGGCCCCCGACAGGCTCGGGATCAGCATGGGCATGGGTCCACGAGAACCCCTGCCTAGCGACGCTTCTAGCCCAGGACTGGAAACATTGACCGTGCTGAATGCATTGTGTCCCTTGTTCAACCCCAGGTTTTCGGGGTGGGAAAAGCCCCCGGGCCAGGGGATGGTGGGGACGTCATTCCCCATTTCCCCAGCTGTCTCCATTGGTCGTGTGCGCTATCGAGATTGCGCGATGTCATTCTCCAATCTGCCCTTGGAGATGCTGATCGATGGCATCTTTTTTCGATGGCGCACAAACAAGAGCTGCTGGTGTTGACAGCGCCCGGAGAATATCAATCTAGAGTTTCAAAGGGCGCCTTGCCGGAAACAATCCAGAGTTGCAGATGGAGCCTCTCAAGGAAGGCTCGATTGGGTTTTCGGATGAAACGGGATGTGCGTCATGAACCGTGACCCTCGCCTGTTCTGCGCACCACGAACTGTTTTGGTGTTCGTTTAGTACACAAATGGGTGGTGTTCGACTCGGCTTCGTGAGCCCAAACAAACCTCGCAACCCATTTCCCCTTTAGGGAGACTCAAGATTCTGCCGTGTCCAACACCTGTTGCGCCGAGGCGACGGTACGAGATGAGCTATTCATGGCATGACTGACCGGTTGTCTTGACCGACAAACTCTATTTTGTTCAGATCTAGTTGGAATTGTATAGGTACATCTCTTTCAAGTATGGCATGGCGGGCTTCGCCTCTATAATCATGCTTCCAGCTTTGGCGTCTTCGGCGGCAGGCCTGGCGTACCTCGCGTCTCCGGACCAGGCGCGCTCGCGTCTGCTGACCCCAGAGTCTTCTTGTAGAACGACTGTGCAAATTTGACTGCCGGTTCGTCGATGAACCTCGTGACCATCTCCGCGCACCAAAAAGTGACCGGCAACAACACCAGGTGGGGCAGCAGGAACGCCATCTCCAGCCCCATGGGCCCCACCATGGGGAGCGGTAACTTGTTGACCCATTGTGGGATGTTCTGAGCCTGCTCCAAACCATTGGCCCCGGCCCAGCCCACTGCGCTGTAGATCCTGTCGCCCAGCGTCCACAGTACGGGTCCGTGGACGAGGTAGAGCGAGTACGACACCCGTCCCAGGTACTGGCAAAAGCGAGTCTCGAAGAAGCGCTTCAGCCAGGGTAGTCGCGGCACGGCCGAGATGAGGAACGAGGCGGCAAAAAAGAGGTAGAACCACTTGTAGTCGAAGGCGGCCTGGGGCTTGAGGAAGGAGAGGTAATACCATCCGCGATTCTTTCGTAGCAGCTCAACGTCTGTGGTCTGGGAGGGTATGCCGCCGAGGTAGAGCGCGACTACCAGTAGATGGTAGTAGATAAACTCCTTCAAGGGCGCCAGCCTGGCCAGGAACCTCGGGAGCTGGCCCTTTGCCGCCAGGAGATCGAGGTCTGCGAGGAACATTCCCATCATGAAGAAGCAGCAGTACCACCCGTCGCAGATGTACATGAAGTAGAACATGAGGCCGGCGGTGCACCAGAGCCTGGCCTTTGTCGTTGCCCGGGACAGTGCAAGCAGCGTTGTGTACACCGCTATCGACCCCTTCATCTCGACCGGTATGCTCCACAGGT
Source organism: Diaporthe citriasiana (assembly GCA_014872975.1). Lineage (NCBI taxonomy): Eukaryota > Fungi > Ascomycota > Sordariomycetes > Diaporthales > Diaporthaceae > Diaporthe > Diaporthe citriasiana. Next base: position 20,499 of record JADAZS010000200.1, read on the forward strand.
GGAAGTTGTACGTAAACCACGGCTCGCCGCCCATGTTGAAGATGAAGCTGAAGTTCTTGAGCTCTGCGTACCACCACCAGATCTCATCCCGCATGTTGCTCTGCTTCTTGGCCCCATGGATCCAGAGACCGCCAAAGGCATGCCATGTCAGCATGTAAAGGAAGGTCGTGCAGATGAGTGGGATGTAAAGACGCATCCACCTCCTGAACAAGGCAGAGCCCAGGTTGTCGGCGAGCTTTGCCTGGTCTCCGGCCTGGATTAGGCTCAGAGGCTTGACAGACAGGACGTAGCCTGAGATTATGAAGAAATTGGCAACGGCGAAGTGGCCGCCATTAAAGAATAGGCGTATCCCGTGAAAGCTGGCGAAGCGGTGATGGCCCTCGAAGCCGAATGCGTTCTCAAAAATGTGGTTTTCTTGAGGAGTGTGAGCCCAGAGCTCATGGTGCTGCCAGTACACCAAAAAGGCGGCGAAGCCTCTTAGGCCATCGAGGTAGGCTGTCTTGCGCAGGACCTCAGGTTGGCCAGTCGATTTTGCCTTGGGCCAAACAACAGCTTTTAACCGCTTGAGCGCCCAGCTTGCCTTGGGTGAATGCAGCATTCTCGGTGATGCTGGTTTCCACTCTGCTATTGAAGATTTCCATGACTGCTTCTCGCCCCAGTCTAGGTGTTTGATCTCATCCCAGTCTTTGCTGTCTAGAATGCCGAGGCCGTGATGTTTGGCCGACGTTGGCTCCCCCATGCTGTTTCTTGTGGATGAGGTCGAGGAGAGACTTGGTTCCGGTGACTGTGCCAACAGGCCAAGCTCCAGGTCTTTGGGCTGTATAGAGAGTGGGAGAGGCGGTGGGTCTCTCCCTGTTCGTCTCGATGAGATATTGTCCGAGAACGATTTCATTAAGGCTGCAAGCTACTGCGAAACCTCGGCGGACTAAACAGGACGTTTCGACGCGATTTGTGCAGAGCGATGTTTGGCATAAGCCACTCCGATGGTGTAGGAGCAATTCCAGACCCAAGACGTTGGCGTTTGATCTACCGGGCAGCGCGTGGCTGTACTCGTTTCTGCGCAGGTGCTTGGGTTTCGCAGACTCCCAGAAGTCGTGACACCAAAACCCCTGGCCTTCTCGGAGATTGGGTACAAGCAGTGTGGATTCAGCACGCAGTTCGAAATAACTTTCACAAGCCAAGAGCTGCTTTGGGATCGGCCCGTATAAAGCTGATCAACCCAGGCACCGAGGTCGAATGAACGAGAGTGCTAGGCTCGAGGGGATTGCGAGCGGGGGACAGTTGCGGGGGAGGACACCACCTTGTCAACCCGCCAGGTCATGTAGGGTGGCAGAACTGGGCAGCCTGCAGATCAATTCACGCGATTCCGTGCGTGAAGCAAGGTACAGGACGGCGCGTCAATCCAGCTCCTGATGGTGTGCGGGGGATCCCGCGGACTAGAATGCGACAGTGGAGGAGGTAAGAAAAATGGAAGTCGAGGTCCGGGATAGCGGTTCGAGCGGAGAAGGCCCAAAGGCTTCCAGATCCAAAATAGCGCATGTTCAGTGACGCTCAGTGGTTGCCACGTGCAAGTTGGACAATGGCATTCAATTAAGTTTCAATCTGATGAGCATGACGTCTTGTAACGGCGCAGGTGGCTGGAATGTTCGAATGCCCAATATCTGCAGTCTCCTCCTATATTGGCAGTGACGTGAGATACGACAATCTCATGTCAGTGGTGTCTGAGTAATGCGATGCCTCCGTTGCTGTTGTATGGCCTTGAGCCCGTGAGCTTAAAAAACAAAGGGCTGCACACCCTCCTCAGATACGAGATTCATCACATGCAGAACGCCCTGTTTTCTTGGGCGCTGTCGCCAGGACAGAAGAAACTGCTCGGCGGCCAGTCGGGCTGTCTCGGGGACTTTGACCACCTAGTCGTAACATCGTAGTTCTTGGGCTTTCACTGGGCCCTCTCTGTGCGCAGCTGGACATGACCTGAGAGACGAATAGCCCCAGGGCGGCCGATTGCGATTGGGAGATGCACATGCGTTCCAGATGTGTTATACCGCGGCCCCGAGAAACACAATTGCCAAACGCGAGTTGAGCTTGGCCTTGCGATTGGACGTTTCCCTTGCCCCCAAGATGGGGGGGGGCAGATAGCGTGAGCTGCAAGGGGTCCACTAAACAGGCGCGGCAAGGATCCTCTTCTGTCACGCTTGTTTAGCAGCAACGTCCGGCTCTGGGTTGCCCGTGAAGGCTGCCAAGGCCCTTCGATCTGGCCCTGATGATGGTCGGGCGAGAACCAATCCTCGCCCGCGGGCCCGTTCGAAGCTCATGTCGGCCCAATTAGGAGCTGCATAACGGTCGGAGCCGGGAAGATCGCCAATGTGTTTCCTCTTTGCGGGTACCGCCCCGGCACTAAGTTCTGGTGGGTTAGCTGAATGTCCTCCTACAGTAGAGAAACAAGCATGCTTGGAAAAGACTAACGGCGGCGACTTGACCCACCCGCCCTGGCCTACTGTACGATTAGTCCTCTCGCACACAATACTGTTAGATGCTGCATCGTGCATTAGGCCCAACAGCCACTTCGAGGACTGCTCGTGTCTCGTCTAGTCCGGGAGACTATGATGATCAAATCATGTGTCTTGCCGAGGTGCTCTGGAGATGAACCAAGAGAACCAGTGCAGGCGAGGTGCCTGTGAGTTCGAGGCTCGGGCATGCCAGTCGTGCAGGCTAAGGCAACGGTCTTGCGATGGCAGTGCAGTCGACGAGACGTCTCGACGAGTAAGGCGTCGGAGGAGGGTGTAGATTGCCAGACTGGGTGGTTGGTGCGAAAGCACGTCGTACGACGGCCGCACGGCGTTACACCTCCACCAGGGTAGTAAACGTTAAATCTTTAGGTGTTGCATCCGCCAAAAATTTAACGTTGATGACCCCGGTGGAGGTGTACTAGTCAGCACGACACCACCACGACGGCTTTGATCTCTGGCCCCCCATCCCGCCGGAGTCAATCCGGATGCACACCCCGCTCACCACCCACGGTAACGCTGTCTCCCAAGATCCTGCGCGAACCATCGTCATTGCTCACCGATCAGATGTCGCCTTTCTGCCCAGCCATCCCCGCCTAGCCCCGGTCACCCTGCCAAATTAAGGGCTCCCTCCCATGCGTTGAGGGAAAAACAAATCGATATCATATCGTGATAGTCCTGCACGTGAAGTAGATCCCCGGCAACGTTGCAGGCGGCGGGAGGTGGGTGACCGCCGTTCCTTGATGGCCTGTGGCCTCGGACACTCATGGCTGCGCGCACTTCGCCCATGCGTCAGAGTGGGCCTGGCGAGTTCTTCCGGCATCACACTGCATTGGGTGATGGATCCGACGACTTTGCGTTCATAATTCAAGCTTCAAGGGTCAATCCGGCGCCTCGAGGCAGTGTGCCAGATATTGGGCGAGTTAGCGCAGACATGAGATGAAGCTTACTTAGGTCTGGAAGGGGGGCCATGCCGGCCTTCTGCACCCGATGTCCTGGGGTAGTACCCTCCACTACCCTCAAACAATCCCGGAAGTCATTTTGCCTTGGACTCTTGTACTGTACCTGGGGTACCAGATAGTCCACGCTGTGCCCCTCTGATCCTTGTCTCCGTCTTCCAATCTTCCCATCTCCTGGCCCTCTTGTACGCAGGTCATCCCAATTCTCAACGCCCTCGCGCTTGACTTTTCGGGTACTTGCTAGTTTTTAACTATTCCCAAACACACATCCATCTTGCCAATACTGGGACAACCAGACAACGAGTGAGAGTGGTTGATCTTCATACATGGCTGAACAATAAGGTGGCTCGTGAACATTGACGCTTCACCCACGAGAGAGCCACCGGCCCGCCACACCTTCACGATGCACTCACCAGCTTCTTCCGCATCACCGCGATCATCCCTAGGGACGTGGTCGCCCACGACCCCGAGCTTCTCAAGCAAATTCAGGAACCGTGTTCCTACGCAGATGAGAAGATGTATACCCATCTACCTGGCTTGCGTTCTCGTCTTCCTCCTCATCCTCAACGCCGACCTGTTCACGGTGTCGATACCTAAAGGAAACAGCCAGGTCTTCAGGCGTGGCGGAACGAAAACAAAGCAAAATTCGGCCGCCACCGTGCCAGTCACACCAACTGGCGTTGGCTTCCCAAAGAAAATATGGCAGTCGTGGAAGGTGGACCCACTGCATTTTGAGCAGCGCGACAGTGATACTGCGCGGACGTGGTTGAAGAGGAACCCAGACTTCAGATACGAGGTCCTCACCGACACTAACGACGTTGGCTATGTCGAGCAACACTTCGGTCCCGGTGGCTTCGATCGTCCAGATATTGTCGACCTGTATCGCAATATCAATGCCACGATCATCAAGGCAGACTTGTTGCGATACATGGTCATGTACGCCGAAGGCGGTGTGTATGCAGACATTGATGTCGAGGCACTCAAGCCGGTCTCGAGGTTCATACCAGACCACAGGTATGCGGAGGCCGACATTGACATGGTGATCGGCATCGAGATCGACCAGCCGGAGTTCAAGGACCACCCCATTCTCGGGAAGAAGTCTCAGTCGTTCTGCCAGTGGACGTTCATGGCGCGGCCGAGGCTCCCAGTCATGATGCGTCTAATTGAGAACATCATGTCTTGGCTGGCCGACCTTGCCAGGCAACAAAACGTACTCATCTCAGAGGTAGTCATGGACTTCGACCAAGTCATCTCCGGAACCGGGCCTTCAGCTTTCACAGCCGCAATCCTCGAGGAGATGAATGTAAACCGCGCCAAAGACAGCCCCGAAATCACATGGGATGTGTTTCACGACTTGGATGAGTCAAAGATCGTGTCGAGAGTGCTTGTTCTAGACGTCGAGGCCTTCGCAGCCGGACAAGGGCACAGTGATAGTGGGAACCACAACGCGCGGGGCGCCCTGGTGAAGCACCACTATCACGCGAGCAACTGGCCGAGCCGCCACCCACGGTTCACCCACCCCGTTTACGGCCCCGTGGAACACTGCAACTGGGAGCCCAACTGCGTGAGGCAGTGGGACGCAGACACAGCTGCTTTCGCGCTCATGACTCCAGAGGAGCAGAAGACGCTGGCCGAGGAGAAAGAGGCCGAGCGAAAAGCCGCGACAGCGCAGCAGGAGCAGTTCCTGGCTAGGATCGCGCAGCAGCAAGAGGCGCTCCAACAGCCCCTACACCTTGGGCAGCAGCACTTCGGGGCGCCAGCCCCGCCACCAGCAGCAAAACCCGAGCCCGAGCCCGAGGCCGAAGCTGAGCAACCAGAGTGATTGTGCCTCGTTCTTTTGATTATATTCTGCATCAACATACACAGGATTCGGGTTTGGCCTCTGTTTCGGAGCTCACGGCGTTTGAAGAGGACAAGCAGCTTGATCCAGTCACAATGTCGGCAGACGATGCATGCTGTTGACCTCGTGACTGTCCGGATAGGCTGCTGTGTTTCGGTATCTTTCCTACATAGATGGGGGTGTCGTCGTTTCAAGGCTCGCCTGCCTCGTGTACCTCCACCGTGGATCCGCCCCAGGTGCGATCAACGACGCAGTGCATCGGGAGTGGAGCATTTGTTGCCATACGCAACTAGGGTGAACATTTTGTCTTCGAGGCAGTCGCCGTGCTGTAGACTGGTGATCTGATAGACGGATATGTTTGGTCTTCATGCATTCAGGTGGAAAGAGACGTCGTTGCTCTCGGCCCTCAGCTTCGTGGTTGCGGGTGGTGTCACAGGTGTGTCGCTGGCATTGGATCTTGAGACTTGTGCAGTGGCAACTTCACAGGACGAAGATGTATTCGGGGTCTGTCAGCGGCTGTTAATTCGACGGGGGTTCGAAACAAGCTACCAGATTGGAGCTCCAAAGCCAGGGCAGCCGGCAAGGTGGGCCTGGCTGGGGCAGAGCTTCGTCGCAAGTCACAAGCAATGCTCGAGATATGGAAATGGCAGCGTCATCTCCACGATGGGAACGCAACTTGTCGGGGCGGTTTCTGAGCTGGTTCGTGCCGCGCTTGGCAATGGAGGACCGTTTGTAACAGAAAAGGGAAGGGGCCTGGCCGTGGAGACATAGAGGAGGATTGGAGATCGGAGTGGAAAGCCCGCATCACGCGAGATACCCGTTCTAGCACAAGATTTTGTCAATAAAGACACATTTTCAAGGAACAGCCGGTCGAGGGCGAGAAACTTAAAGCCATGAGGTTTCAAAAGATTTCACAGTGAGTAAGAAGCGGATTTGCAACCTGTCGGGGTGACGTAACAGAGCACAACCGAAAATGCACCCAAGGCAGTCACGGTCTCGAGTTTCGTTGGGCTGGCAACACACACGTACTCACTGCAAACTTGTCTGCGTCGACCTCGGTGCCGCCGTGAAGGTCCGACAGGACGAAGGCGGGATGTGTGCATAAATCCTTTGGCGGTGAAACCGAGAATGAGTATAGAAGTCCTGATTGTACCTATTTGAGTCTACAGCATTCAAGGCGGTTTGATGCCTTTGGTCTCTCGGCCTCCCTCGCCACTTCCTTCAAGACCATATCAGTAATGAAAAGGAACACTTGACCTCAAGGAGCACTTCCTATTCCAATAAAACCCACTCCGGAAAGTGTACAAAACTCTTGAATACCCCCTCGTCGTCGGCAACTTCGCCTTGCTGAACGCTGTGCTACTCGTCGCCTCCCTGCGCAGCCTGTGCCATTCGTATCGACATCGCCCGCGTCCTGCTCAGAGACTGCAGATTCTGCGACGCCGTCTGAGAGGGATCAACGTCAAATTCGACAAAACCACGAGGCCTTCCCCGTCCCATGGACGCCGGGCGAGTAGCCGAGTACCGGACGGCCTCACCCAACAGCAGCGACTCGACCGTTCCCCCAGCCATGTTCTCCTCCTTCAGCATTCTGAGCGCGGCCGCCCACATGTCTCCCAAGTAGGTTTCCTGCAGCTCGACCTCAGCCTGCACTGCCTCGTCCGACGCGTGGCAGTGAGTCTTGTGCAAAGGCCAGTTCCAGATCTGGCAGTACTTGCCGCAGTAAATCGCCTCCTTGCACTTGGCGCAGACGAGGTACCGCTCGGGCGCCCTGCCGCAGTCAGCACATTTTTGTGTATCTTCTCCGTCGCTCTGCACTTGGCTTTTCCCATGGGAATTGTCGCCCGCTGGCAGGGGATCGGTGTTGCTATCCGCTCTCTCGGAATCTGCGCTGGTCATCTCGGTAAGCATGACTGGATTCGCAGGCTCCTCGGTTCGTCTGGCGACCTGGATGATATCGAGCGCGTTCCCAACGCTGGGGCCGTTCGCCGAGGAGGCGTCTCGAGAAGTGACCTCCTCGATGGGGTTGGAGGAGCCGAGGTCGATCGTGGGCTTTGGCCCGTCGCTGTCTGGCTTCCGACGCTGGCGAATACTCGGAGAACCATCCAATCCTTCAGCCTCAGACAACTCTTGTACACTTCGCTTGGTTCCCCGCGGCTCCCTGGGCTTGGATGTATCGGCTGTGCTGACGTGTGTCTTCTTCCTCCTCTGGCCCCGTATGATGTCGTCAAAAGCGCCGTCGAATTGTGAGGAGTCAGAGTCTGTCTTGTCGAGCCCCGAGTTCTTCCCAATTTTGCCAGTGTTGCCGATAGAGCGAGCGGAGCTACGGAGAGTCCTGGACCTGGTGAGCACATTGGCTGGTGCTCGCTTCTTGAAAGCCTGGGGTAGTGTCGAAGCGATCGCGCCTTCTGTGCCATCACCCGTCGGGTTTCGGTCAGCTAGAGGACTAGATTGGATGATTCTCTCAATGTCAGCGAGAAGCTCGGGAATTGGTGACGTATCCTGCTGGACTTCGGGTTGCGGGAGAAGTGGGTCGCTCTTGCCATCGTGAGTGGGAAAGTCGTCGCGAGAGGGAAAGTAGTCATGAGTGGAGTGATCTGGCTCAGCTGTAGCTTTGGTGAAAGGGTCTTGCAATTCAGGCTCAGGCTGCTGATGTTTATCAGAGCCCAGAGCAACGGATGCGGGAGCTTTAGCTTTGATCGCCATGAGTCGTCGAGAAAGCAATGGCTCGGTCTCGACTACCCCCTCCCTCACATCAGGCACCATGCATGTCAGCCTTCTGCTTCGTCGCCCAGCCGTCACGGAGACACTCTGTCCATTTTGAGCCTCGCCGTATTTGTTGCCTACAGAGTTGCTCAAATCCTCTGCTGGAGAGTCGCTGGCAAGCCGGATAGAACCTCTAGCTGTCTTGACCCATTTTGTGCCCACCTGGCTTTTCACCGTTTTCTCAGGAGAAGTGTCGACTGACTGTTCTGGAGATGCAATTATGGAATCAGTCTCAGCTCTAGGAGTCCCGGTAGCCTTTGCCTTCAACGAGGGGAGATTGGGGAAGAGTGGGAGCACGATGCCATTGTCCTCGTCCTTCGCCGATGTTTTGGCCGCATTGGGTTCTTGAGATGCTGGATGAGCGTCGTGACCAAACAACGCGTTCTGCGAGTTTGGATCCACCGGCGGGCAGCTTGACTCTCGAGATGGGATGCTGCTTGAATTGGCAGACGTGTCGTGACTAGAATCACGTCTCTTGCCCGTGGTGGGCGGTTTCACACGGTACTCTGGAAGACGTTGGCCTGTCAATCTCGTACTCCTGCGACGGCTCCGCACCACCGATCGCGTGTCCATGTTTCCAAGTGTCTTTGTGTTGTTTACCTGGTGTTGGGTGGGCTGGTCAACACGCTTGGGTCGTATTGGGTGGAGGGTGATGCAAGGTAGCAACACTGATGGCGAGTTTGAAATGGCTTGACTGTTGACTGTAAACGTGTGGCGGCCACCTACGAAAGCGAAGTGAAAATCGGAGATGAAATGCCCCAGTCAGTGCCCAATTCAGTTTGGCAATTGTGAATGAATTTGCCAGCTTCAACTCCCTTAAAATTCAAGTCTGACCAGATCGCACCTAGGGACCTCTAGACCCATTTCGATCCAAGTCAAGGTCCAGCCACTTCACTTTCGGGCATAAACTCGTACCAGCAGCTTTGCATATTTCTTGAATTGAATTATGGCGGGTATCTTGGTACGGTGAGTAAATGCTCCCTGTGATGATGAATTCAACCGACACAGCATGCTATGGAGCCGTGGAAAGTGATCATGGAGAAAGTGAATTGGACGGGGGAAAAAGACACCAAGTACTGACGAGGAGTTCCTCCAGATGAGCTCGTCCCCTCACTTTCCCAATTCCCAACAGCAATTGAATAGGGTGCACCCTGACGAGAGTCTTAAGAAACGACAAGACTTCAAGCAGTGCTGGGGTCATTCTGGGCCTCCCACTTCTTGACTCCAGTGACATTTTCAAATGCCATCATGGACGCGACCCGAAGACCCTCGTCCGGACCGTATTCCTCCTTCATGATGTTCACAATTCGCAGAACAATCGGGTGGTCCTCGATCGCCATGATGTAGCCCCGAGACATGTGCTTGCCGACCATGCGAGATTGCACATGGTATCCCTTCTCTCCGTCGAAAGTCTTCAGGTGGTGGCGCATCAGCCATCCGATTTTGAGGGCAGAGGCAGGGATGAAGCTGTCGACCTCGAAAAAGAGGACATGGTCGCCCACATTCCACTTGCCTTTTCGAACCACGACGTCGAATTCACCGGAGACTGTGGCTATCACCAGACACTTGAATCGAAGATTGCAAGGGCGGCGAATCTTCGTGATCTGTCGGAGGGTCACCAGCTTTCTCTCGAGGGCGACGAAACTGCTGATCGAACGGGGGGTGTTGGGCTCCGCCTCCATCTTGAAATTGATCTATGCGGTTGCTGTTCTGAAATAGAGTGGTGTTGGAGGAAGATGAGGTAATGTCAAGTTGAAAAGGACTTGCTGATGCTGAGCAACGCCAGAGAAGAGGTTGTCTTGATGGTAGATTCAGGTAGCAGAAAGGGGCTTGGTGCAACAAAGAGATGGGCTGTCTTTAAGCTGAGAGATTTGAGGATTCTTTCGTGATATGCATCTCCAGAATACCCTCCTCAAGTGATGAAAGGCAAGTCACAATTCGAACTTGTGTGATGATGGAAGGCCCATGCCATGGCAGAAGGTGAAGACTGCCGTGACAAGTTGTGAAAGATGGCAAGGCAGAAGGATGAAATTTCGCAAGACAAAGTCGTAGGAGCTTGGGAGTGTGCCAATGCTTGCTTGCTCACAGCTCCGACCCCTTCTTGGCCGGCAGTCGTCAAAACCCCGGCCTCTGTGACCCCGAAAATCACGGCCCGGAGCGGAGCTAGACCGGGGCATGCCCCACTTTTCCCGGAGCCGGCCCCGGCGCAACAGGTGCAGCGGCACCGTGCCTAGATCCACCCAAAGTGCTATGATGAGGTCATCATTTTTCTGCCAAGTTCTTCGTCCCCAATAAGTGGCCATTGGAATGCACCATACTTATGGATCCATCTGTCATTGGATTGTTGAAAGCTCAGTCGAACCCACGCTTAGAAAGCGATAACGTAAAATTGTGTCCTCGTTTTGCCATTCGGCCGAATCATCCGCCAAGCTCTAAGCTAAAATGTTGTCCACTTCCTCTCAATTCTGAAACGAAAGCTCGGAAAAGGAAGCAACAAGGCCCACGAGATTACTTCCAGTGCAACGAAGTCCAACATGGCCGAGCAGAACCGCAAGTGGCAGACACGCCAGGATGGCCTCGACAAGGTTTTCCAGGCCTCGGAGCCGGTGCCGAACCCTGGATCGGGCCAAGTGCTCGTTCGTATCAAAGCTGTCTCGTTGAATTATCGCGACACGGAAGGTGAGTGTGGGCTCAATGTTGCGTCACCAGATGAAGCGTGAAGGCTGATGCGGTACGAAGTCGCCATGGGCCTCTACGGTCATCATAAGACCATTGATGCAACCTCGAAACAGCCACTCGTCCTCTGTTCGGACATGTGCGCTGAAGTGGTCGCCGTCGGGCCTAACGTCTCGTCCTGGAAGGCCGGTGACAGAGTGATGGGCACGTTCTGCCAGGACCATCTTACCGGCCAGATCCTGGCGCACCAAATGGGATCCGGACTCGGGTTGCCCTTAGAGGGCGTCCTGCAGGACTACCGCGTCTTCCCAGAGCATGGGCTGGTCAAAGTGCCGGACTATCTCACGGATGAAGAGGCGAGCTGTCTGCCCGTCGCAGCTGTCACAGCCTGGATGGCGGTCAACGGCCTGCGACCTCTGGGGCAAGCAGGCGGGAAGGGAGAAGTTGTGCTCCTGCAGGGCACTGGTGGCGTCAGTGTCTCCGGCCTGCAGATCGCCAAAGCGAGCGGCGCAACCACCATCGTGACGTCGTCATCTGATGAGAAACTCTCCCGTGCGAAGGAACTCGGTGCAGATCACGTCATCAACTACCGAACATCTCCCGACTGGCACGAAGAGGTCATGGAGCTCACGGACGGTAAAGGGGCAGATGTCATCTTCGAAGTCGGCGGCGCCCGCACGCTGAGGAAGTCTTTCAAGTGCGCGTCCTTCGGCGCTGTCATCAACAGCATAGGCTACGTGACTGGCAAGCAGGACGATCCCAATGACGACCTGACCAACATCAACGTCCTTGCGCTCATCCGGAATGTTACCCTCAAGGGCATCATCAACGGGCCCAAGGACAGGTTTGAGGAGCTTTGTGACTTTTGTGCGAAGCACCAGGTGCGACCAGTGGTGGATCGGGTGTTTGCTTTCGAACAGGCAAAGGATGCGTTGCAGTATTTGTATAGCGGCTCCCACTTCGGCAAGGTTGTGATTCGTGTCGGTGCTTAGCAACGGACGTTGTGTATGATAAATGCAAATACAGCTCATTATGTACTCTTAGTTTCTTAGAAGAGGAGGCTTCATCCCAGGTCGTGTAAACCCATGCAAGCTACCGCTTGCAATGAAAGTGTTCAGAATGGCTATCAGTGGATCGTGTTGGTCAACACCTGGGCAGTCTCGATCACTATCCTGGATAGACAGGGCATTTGACCCGGTCAATCCTACTACTTGGACCACAATTTGGGGACGATGGCTGCGTAAATGGAATTTACAGCTGATCAAATATCTGAGAATAGGATGATCAGGTACTTAGTTTCATGCAATATTCTAACGAATGGACTAACTTTATTGCTATGTGCGCCGTAATTTTGTACAAGTCAACATTGCGCGCCAATACTTACACTAGTTGTTAGCCCAGCCCACCGTCAAGAAATGGTCAGTAATCTATCTCGCCAAGGTGAAGACTAATGCTCGAGACTTGTGAATTTTGCGCAACTTTTAGAATATTAACGAAAATCAGACCGTGTTCACTCTTTTTAAACTCCACTTTGACCCTCAATATCCGTGGTGATTTTTAACACAATCCTACAACATTCTCGAACAACCATCACGCCTTTATCAGTCTCTTTCAACACATAGTGTGATATCCAAACCACTTCAGACCATCATGTCTCCACCCAACTCCTCGTCCCTGTCTAAGCCGTCTCCTGAAGAGGCACCCTCCAACGCACTCCCGATGCGCGGAAACGGTCAAGCCAAGTTCGAGGCCGCTGTCTTGGCACGCAAAGCCGATTCCGAAGGCTGGTCCGAAGAGAAGCTCACCATGGCCCTAAATGATCCCGCGACAAAGAAGAAGCCATCTGCGCACACACCTGGACCAGTCAAACCAGAGGAACAGTCAAAAGACAAGGATCTCGAGACGGCAATGGGCTTGCAGAAGCGCCAGGAGACCCTCCGAATTATCCGTCAGGCCGAAATGGAAGGATGGAGTGACGAAAAGTTGGTGGCTGCCCTCCGTATCCGGCTCTCACTTCGTCATGAGCTCCGAGCCAGGGCCCAAAGCCTTTGAATTCTCTAAGACCCGGTGAAGAGCATGTCATTCTTGGCGAAATACGAGTGGCTTATAGGGGAAACGAACAGGCCGACTTGGGCTGCTAGATAGGAGGAAATGGGCATGCAGGATGACATTGTATTCAGATCTGAAATCAGTTATTCAGTTAAGTTGCTTTTATGGAGAGAGGATTATTTGCTTCTGGTAACTTTATGTGGAATGATGCTCTCATTCCTTCTTTTTGGGGTTCACTAGGTACAGACGACATGTGTGACGATTGTTTGGCAAGGGTATCACATGGTCGATATAGCAGCATGAAATTGATCTGGCCGTAATAAAAGGCTCAAAATTACACATTAAAATGCTTAATCCCAACAGCAAAAGCTCATTCTTCACAGAAGAGGCCTTTGCGGACCACAAGTTAGGTATGTAACGTAAGCCATGTGAAGGCTTAACGTGACCGGTGCGCAAATGAAACCCCCAGGCACAAAATATGAGCCATATTGTGGTACGGGAATTGGAGTCCACCAGAAAAGCGGCTGTAGAACAGAATCTCAAGTTGAAATGCTTTTTCCTGGTCAGAATCTTGACGATGTGAAGCTATCGCGCTCATTCCTGCCTGCTCTTCTCTGGTTTATTTAGAGGTCTGGAATCTCTAAAACCCAAATCGTCATACTTACCTGTTTAAATAGGTCTGATTAAGGCTCATTCAGCAGCAATGATGAGGCCGAACTCACCTGGGCACTCAAAGCCGCATTATATTTGTCATACTGCCGTTTCAAGTGACAAGCCAACTTTTTGCCGACGCTTTGCGCATAGTTTCTATTGATGTGGGATTCCAGCTACTCACCCACTCACTGCCTGTAGTCCTTGCTGCCTTTCTAATCAACACACACTGGACTATTCGCACTGCTGTTATTCATTTGACCTTGGCAGTCACCAGGTACTATGAGTCCCGTTGCGTCTGCGTCCCCAAAACGGGAGACTCACGGGCCCTGCTTGCTGTTTATCAACACTTGTCCAATGTTCTATTTCCGACTATAAAAACAACTTTTTCGGGCCTTTCCTTGCCTTATTTCAGACTTCAACAGCAAATTCACCGTGAGCAAAAAGAACAACACTCAACTCCAACTTTGTGTACTGCACAATACTACAACGACATTCAGCAATCCGTGTCAATTCGACCGAGATTCTTGGATCCACAGACTCAGACTTGACGGGCAGCAGAATTGATACTCAACAGGGTACGTGCCATTCATTCCGAGGTCGACAGAGACAGAACCTAGATATGAAGACTTGTTTTTTTACAGCGATCTGACCACCAGCAGAAGACACTACAACTCAAAGTCCGCCGCGGAAGAGTTGATTATTAGCCAGTCCTGAGCCTATGTGGTTGAGAAAGCATTTGGTTCACTGACAGACATTGTTTAAACCTGCAGCTCATACAAGATGTCTGCGGATTGGACTTGCCCCATCTGTAAGAAGTACAATAAGACGGCTGATACTTGGTGCAAGAAAGAAGAGGGAGGCTGCGGCTTCGTTCGTGGATCCGGAGGCTGACATTGTCCAGTTATGACGAGTATTATTACTAGGACTTGTCTGAGAAAATGAAAGAGCCCTGCAGTGAACATCCGGCCAGCTCATGTATGCATGGCGAATAATTCTTCTGGGATTTCATTACACTGGAAGAGGTGAATCAAGAAACTTACTTTGAGAATCCATTGTGAGCGAGACTGGTTTCCCAAGGGTTGCAATGAGACGACGCGCCATGCTTTGCGAGGCGACCTTAGAGCTCACAAAATCATTCAACACCCTACGCAGTGTACACAGATGAGCAGCTTTTCCACCAACACTGTATTTCCCTGAACAATGTGATTTGTACGAATAAGATTGTATGTACGAGAATGAAGACCAATCAATGTCAAGAATGCTTGCCAAACTCCATTGCCCGAGAACCTTGCCAGTATGTTCTGATGATGCCGGCCCTTTGCTAGCTTCGCAGAGCGGCTAGGAGAACAACCAAGCCTTATTAAATTCCAATCCTCAACTTCCACTGAACCTGCCTGACTTAGTTGTGAATGGGCTCGTCTGAGTCCGGCGGGTAGCCCAGGCTGCACTGTAACGAACAGGAATGTAAGCACGTGGTCTATCAAGTCAAGCAAAGCATTGGAACAAAGGAAAAACGTACGCAGAGATTGACCTCGTCATCATCGGCGCAGATCTCAGCGCCTTCCGGGTTGTCGACGCAATTATATGCCAGCCCCGTCACGGGGTCGTCAAACGCGTAGATCTCCGTCGTAAGAGGCCGGCAGAGAAAGTATTGCGAGTCGCACTGTCCGGTTGTGGAGTTGATTGTGAGGTCATGAACCATGGTGCAGCTGCTCTCATATATTTTGTCTAAATCGTGGTCAGCAGGTGCACATTAAAGGCCACCATTGCGCTGCCCAGCCATATTGGGCCGATGGGCAACGTGAGGCATAGTGGTATAACCCAAGATGCAGTGCTGATGACTGGGAAATACGACTAGGGGGGCGTGTCACAGAAGAATGCGCAGCTTACACTGTGCGAGGTCACCCCCAAGAGCTCGAGGCTCGGTCACGCCTAGGTCATAACCATCGCATGCAGCGTTCGCGAGGCCGCTCAAGCTCAACACGACGATATTGACGAGGGCGGATGTCTGAAACTTCATCTTGGCTGTAAAGACTGACGAATGCTGTCTGGAAGGAAAAGACTGAGTAGTACTGACGTGCAGAGGTTGTGGTTCTTCTTGGCTCCATAGACGGTTGGTGACCCTCCGGGCCTATTTAATATTAAACACTTGCTCGCATCGGCCTTCAGCATTGTACTCTCCCGGCTAAAACTTAAACGCACGTATGTGCATGTAGGCCCTCGGCCTCATTTGAGATGCGTGCAGATATTGACGATGGCGTCACAATAATGCAACGCTTCTGCACCAAATCTGCGTCTGAATGCAACATCGCAGTACCGCAATGAGGCAGGTGGATGGTTGAACAGGAACAATGGACTTGTATCCAAGCATCCCGGTAGCCGCTCGTATCCGCCGAACCCCAACATCCATGCGGGAGCACAGCAAGGATTATATTGTTGCGAGCTCCTCATTGGGCTGGATCGATCGATCCAGACCTGGCCCGCGGGAAAATAGGAAAACAACAAGGAAAATTTGGGACGGGCTAGAGCGCGGCCCAGCTAGCTCCAGGGGCGGGTGCGGATGTAGCGGTAGCTGGACGACCCAATTTGGATGAGATAGTTCGAGAGCTTCCAATACCCCACGCCAATCATGGTCCATGTTTTGACCGGTCTGCTGTGCTGACCAGTAAGATGGTAGGTTCGGATTGACCTCGCTTGCAAGCTCTGGTGATGCGTTCCCCGATGCATGCAGTCGTGCCTCCAGGAGCCGCTCATGAATTAATTCCTTCAACGCGCGCCGTTCGGCCTGCTGCTGTGCATATTGGCCTCCTAATTATGTCAATCGAAAGGAGCTGTTCCCTGATCATTCTATCCAACAAAATTTGGGTGGACTTTTGTCGCTGTTGGAATGGAAGTCCAGCTACTGCCCTCATATTCAGGCTTACGGTGAAATATCCGTCAACACTGCATGCTAAGGACTACAACTTTGCACCCTAGAGGCTCTTTGATTTCTGTTTCGCTGCTTCTGATGGCTTGCAGGCGTTCTTCAAAGTGTATAAAAAGTCTTTCGCCTTAATTGAGTTCGCCAACGATGTTTTCTCCTCTTACTAGCCAACTGTCTCGCACGTTCGGCTTTGTGTCTTTAAGTGAACACTGCAATGGTCAACTTTCGCGTCCTCTCTGCATGCTAGGGGGGAGTGCAGCTCACTCATCATGCTCGAAATGGCCAGAAAGCCTCCATTAGTGAACCAATGGTTGAACATAAACGAGACAGCTGCACTTTTCCTGATCCGGGCCTCCATTGCCAGAACATTGCGTCCATCAAGTACACGAGACCCTGGACTAGCCCCGTACCATCAAATGCTAGCGATTCAACATGATCCCATTTCCTTCAGCAGTCAGAGCCGCCATTTCCAGTAATGCTCGTGGGTTTTTCTTTTGTGATTGAGTTGAGACTTAGTTTCTCCACATCGTGCATCTATGACCGAGATTTTACAAATAATGGGACCGGCGATGTCGGCGTGGGAACACATGAAAATATGGACTCAAACCATATTTACGTGTTAGAATTCTAAGTCATCAGGTTTATTCTGCTTCTTTCCATGTAAAGTCCAGTCTCCATACGTCGCCAAGCCGTGAGTTGTTCTCCGCGAGACCACCGTGAACGATTACAGCATCCTGCTCATCTCCTTGGAATACGTCGGCATCGAACCAACCCCTTGCAGCAGGGCGGTCCCCGGCCGTCTCAAATCTCACCCAGTGCTGGCCATCGACATCGAAAGACCTTATGTCGGAGAGCATCTTCCCAGCTCCAGCATGACCTAGCGAACTAGGATCACACTCCCCAAACATAGTGACAAGGTAAGTCTTCCTCCTGACCGACACCGCCACAAGTGCAGTCGCATTTTGGGCGACCTGGGTCCAAGTTGCGTTGATTTCCGTCATGGCGATTGATGCGGAGGTCGAGACTGACGGAAGGCTGGCTTCGGAAACTATAAGTGTAAGTGTTGACAGTGCAATCAAAATTGTTTGTGACATGACAGAGGGGCGATTCTCTGACCTTTTTTTATAATTCAATAAGCCTAGGCGGTGAATGAGAGGGCGAGTTGGATTAATTCCAAGGTTGACGCTGAGTGATACCTGAAGCTCTCGTTGGAAGTAAGACAACCTCCGCTTTGTCATTCAAACGTTTCACCGCTCTCCAAGCTCACGAGCAATACGCTACCCCTGACCTTCAATCAAAGTTTGAAAATCTGGAGCTCTTGTCCCGGGCCTCAGACGAGCTGACATACTTCGCCGTCAGGAAGCTTGAGAACAAGGATTAGGCAAGAATGGTCGGGCCAGATGAATTGATATCCGCGTTCAACGACAGCAAAGATATGACAACGTGTTTCACATTTGACGTTGTCATCTTAAGTTCCATAATCTGCTTCCT
This sequence comes from Diaporthe citriasiana, assembly GCA_014872975.1. Taxonomy (NCBI): domain Eukaryota; kingdom Fungi; phylum Ascomycota; class Sordariomycetes; order Diaporthales; family Diaporthaceae; genus Diaporthe; species Diaporthe citriasiana. Next base: position 38,364 of record JADAZS010000200.1, read on the forward strand.
CTCTGGCAGCTCAGCCTTTCTTATCGCACAGGTTCCAAGAAATACAAGCTCCATCATGAAATAGCTCGTGCTTTTGACGTACGCAACCTCGTTAGGAGCCAATGTACCAGTCGCCATACACCGAATGCGATTGCTAGACGCAATCAACCGTTCCAAATAACGTTGCCCTTGTTCATTGAGTGGGTGTAGGCTATGTGCATGTTAAGGAAGAGGGTAATAGCAGCAGGTACAGCATAGTGAGTGACCGGCCTGCAATATGTGAGTGAGAGTATGAGAGAAGTGGTCATCATCAACATGAAAGTGACGTGCCTGTGAGAGTCTGGGACCAAGGGCAATCAGAGGTGCGTACATACCAGAAAGCTGCTTCGGCAAGCGAATCTATCATGACTTTCAAACATCCGAAAATTGAGCGGCTAGCCTCTAGGGAGATGTCGACACTCGAGTGTATCAATCTGTGTCGATCTTACGCTATATCGTTGATCTCTGTACTGGCGGCTCCGAATCGTCTCACAGCCATATGTAGGACGACCATCAAATAGAGATAATGTGCATTGCATTTGCTTTTCAACTTGTCAGTGTTCTCACTCTTTGATACGTCATCGCAAGAGCTGCAGAAAGGTCCACTCGCCAACAGAGGCACCGTGATAAGAGCGTCAAGATTCATGAAGCCAGGAACGAGTGATAAGAGACGCTGTGCCTTGGCGGCGAATTCTTCCCTGGCAGGAGACAAGAGGCTGGTATCTGGTGTCTCAATCCGAATCACAATTGAAAGGGCAGCCAGAACGCAAGCCCTGGCGGCAATATGCGTAAGCGATGACAGAGAATCGTCAAGAGCCTCGTAAGCTGTCTCAATTGTTGTTTCGAATAGGATAGGGTCGATGACAGGGAACACGACTAGAGCATACGCGCTGAAAAAGGACCCTAAGATCGGGCGGGCCATACTTTGGTCCATTAGATCCAGAAGACCGCAATCTCCCTCATGAGAATGAAAGATCACAGGCAATGTTGGCCTATAGATGGGAAACTGAAATTCACTCCATTTGACCTGCTGGCCTGTCCGTGACGAAAGCCATTCTTGGCCTCCATCGGAAAATATCGGCATGGCATTGAAGAACCAATGCGGCCCGAATGCAGAACGTAATAATTCAGTCGAGAAAACGACGTGGCAAGGACGTGCCACCTGGGATTCTCCTTTGTGTGGTGTACCAGTTCGTTGCCCTACAGGACTTCTCGGCGCCGTGGTTGTTGCAGATACGCGGCCGGTGATGGGGAGGCAGCATTACTTGAGGCGTCTAACGACACTGGCGGAGGCAGAGCATCCTCGAGCCGTGCCACACGACGCGCGAGCTCCTGGACATCACTCGACTGGGTCCTAGTCGAGTCCACATTAGAGATATTAGCTCTGACTAAGAATGTGGTAGGTCGTCACGTAATATATAGAATATTTGGCCTTCTAAGATCACCAGCCTTTTCCGCTAACGGTTTTCGTGTCGGCCGCTCCCCGAGGTCCCGAACAAACGTGCACTCAATAGTATGATGTTGGCACCAATCACACGCAGTACCCTACACGGCGATGACGCACTCTATCAAATATGGTCGGTCTTGTCAGTGAATTATATCGGTGTAAGAGCTGAGGACATACCTTGCGCCGATAGCAGGCATCACATGCTCGTTTCTTGGGCATCGCACGCAGGGGCCGAACTGGCAGGGCTCGCTTACACAGCCTTAAGCATATCTCTTTCTGTCGTCTCGTAGTGAGAGAGCAAGACACCCCCTCTAATCTACGCCTACTATTCGGATCTTAATCTATCTCCACAATAACCCCATACTACGAGGCACGTCGATAAGTCATCATCGACGAGCTGTCTAGATTATAATCCTCAGCGGCCGGGAATCTAGACCAAGGGTGTCTGTACTGTTCGCCGAAGCCTACCGGCTGTGAGGAGTCGGAGGAGATATAGAAGCTGCTTTGTTCGAAGGGGAACTATAAGCACACATTACTCTATATGCTCGGTCGGTTAAAGTAGTAATATAGATATGCGATAAGCGTTAAATTAGACGAGGGGTACAGAATGGGTGAATTAACACTACCTAGGCGGCGCTACTCATAGTTAGCACTACTCATAGCTTTTTGTGGCTTGATACTCACAGCGCGGAATACGGTTTTATGGGCTTCAGGCGTTCAAATTGTTGTGATTGACGACAAGATCTTGGTCCATGGTGATTCCAAAAATCAAAGGCATAATGGCAATTGCAAAGCAAGGAGCCCGAAAAGATCGGGAAAGGGTAGTTTAAATTAGTTACGATGGGAGTAAACAAATGATGCATCACCTCGAGGCCTGACCTCACATTTTGATTCAATGTTTACTTGTGATGCAGCTTCGCGTCCATATATGTGTCTCGGAACCTCTTCCTGAATTATTCATTTGCAAATGGTTGGCATGAGCATCTGTAATAATTGACGCTGATGAAGCTTCTTCACAAATAGCAAGAACGTGTTCGCAGTTTCCCCAGAAATGTCCGGGGTCCGGAGGAATGGGCCGATCGCCCAGCCCGTGGGGGACACAGATTCCGCTTGAAGGTTTCCCTGCACTAGCAGCCAATCACGATCTTGACAGTATACGCTTGCGCAGACGTGATACACTGGTATATTGAGTGGTTGCAGTGAACTCACGGGAGGGCGCAACGATTTAAGGTTGTGCAGAAGTCGAAGCTCTGCTACTAGCATCCAGATCAAGATCCCAGACTGGGCCGAATCAGACAGCTAGTTGTGCTAGCGAAAGTATGTTCTACAGCCCAATGAGTGCAATTAGTGGCGAAACTTTGAAGCGCATATACGAGTTGGCGCAGAACCTAACACCTGCCCGCAGTGATCAGTGGTCATGAGTTGGACATGATTGACTTAGAACAACCAGCCATCGCTTGGGTGCGAGTCTGCTGAGTGAGGAACTAAATCCAGTTTGTACTTGGATGCAGTCGTCCCGGTTGAGCGAAGTGACTGTGGAATAGCAACGACCTCCCTTATCCACGAGTCCTATTCCTCCAAACTAATAATCTTCCCTGTTAAGCGCAAGGAATGGAAACTCTTTGTGAAACTGCGAATCTCACATAAGCAGAAGACATAATCCACCACAAGTCAGCAATGACAACGCCAGCGCTGCCTTTGGAATGCAAGAACACCGCTTATCTTCTCAGAGTGGACATGATAATCCAGGATGTAATGACAGGCAGAACTAATTCGTCCCTGGATGCAACGATAGTGCATAAATGCGCGATGGCAAGCGACAAAAGGCCAGTCAATAGCTACCACGTTCGCGCCGGATTGGGGAGAATGCCTCCCTTTAGGGCATTTATGGATTTCCCCAACCTAGCTTATAGGGGACGCCGAGATGACCGGCAGTCAAGCCCGCCCATTCAACGGGGTGACGCGAGCTTGGCTGCCGCCGGGCTGCAGGACGTCGGGGGGTTTGGCTTACATGGGTACATGTGTATGCAGCCCAAGCCCGCCCGGGTCGATGCGTGACTGGCTGGGTTTCCGGAGCTGAGGCAGTGATCATCGTAAGTGCTTACAAGGAGGGTCACACTGACAGAGACAAATCACACATAAGTACAACATCTCACATAGACTTGAAGAGCGGCCACCCGAGCATTTTACAAGACCCTTTTTTGTTGCCTGAACTCTATCGCCGTCTCACCTCGTGCTGCAAAATCGCCACCAGCTAGTTGCGTCTGCATATGAGACCTTCACGACAAATGGGTCCTCAAGAATGAGCCTCGAAATCCGCACAAAATGGATACTTATCTCCTCAAAGCCGCCGTGCTCTACGCCCTGTCTGCGACCCAGCAGACGACCACGCTAGTCGACGAGTTCCTGCAGAACACCTCCTTCGCCAACTCAGACCTCGACCCGCTCGCGTACGAGCTGCTCGACCTCCGCACACCACTCGAGCGCCTGGGAGATTCCGAGATTGTGATACCGACACGCCTCCAGCCGCCCATTCTAGCCATAGTTCGCGGGTGCGGAGACGCGCTCGCCCGTGTTGATGCTGTGCTTCACGAATGCGCCGATGGCCCACTGCGGGAGGCGCTCTGGGTGGCCAAGGTTCCGGAGGTACGGGGCTTGAAGGATGGGTTGCAGACATGCCGGCGGGCGCTGCAGGTGAGGACGACACGTTTACCTGGTCCAGTGCACGACGGATGCTGACGAGTTCTGTAGCTCGCCTTAGAGGTCGTGAACCTGTAAGTTCCGGTAGTCTGACCGTGAAGACTGCTTGATCCCCATGCTGACCAAAACCAGGGCGGCAGCCAAGGAAATCGGCGCTGATGCGGAGGCTTTCTCGACATATCTCGACCAAGATACGTCCAGAGTTTTGGCACTGATCCGCCGCACTATCCAGCAGGCCCAGGAAGGCGAGGACAGGGACGGTCTGAACTCCACTCTTAAGAAGTCACTTGATGATATTCGTCTCTACGTGCAGTCGCTCTGTAGGTCAGACACTAGGGACAAGTCGACACCGATCACTCCACCAACGACAATGAGCAAGCCTGTCATAAAGGATAATCAAGAGTGTGTTGTCACCCGTTCAACACTTGACACATCTGTAACTGACTTCTTTGCCACAGGGACGCTTCCACAATTGTCGTATCAATGATTTCCGACACTATCAATCCAGACAGCCCAACAATATCTCCCACATTCCTTGGTAGTGGGCTGAAACCGGCAAAGCGACTGAGCACTGCGTTTGGCAGATGGTCACTAGGAAACTCTACCAGAAAGTCCAATGCTGGGTCAACGCTGAAGTCGGCAGCCAGCTCAATCGTCTCTCGACCATCGTCAGCAATGTCGTCCGTACATACACCAGCCGATGACGATGCATCATCAATCAGCAGCGCGCCAATCACACCCGGTGCGTCTCGACAGGCATCGTATACTTCCCATATATCCTCACACCGTTCGAAGAATTCCTTCCGCTCAAGTATATCCAGCCGAGGCTCTCGAGCCCCCCGAGTGATCTCGCCAACTTCAAATCCAGGTTCAAGTTCGCTATACCCACCCGCTCCTCCCGCCAAAAATCCTCGTCGGACAACACTTTCTTCTATGAATGAGAGCATCGATGGGCTGCCCTCACCGGCGACACCAGTCGACAGCTTCTCAACGCCATTCAAAGTCTTTGACCAAGTTTCCATTGCCGGTTCTACTGCGTCTCATTCCTCTGACCGGCGCGAATCAGAAAGTCTCACACCTCTCCCACTCTTCGCCGTGAGCCCACCCGACAAGATTTACATCGAACCAAGTGAGGTACCAGCCCGCTATAATCAACCGAGAAGCACGCCCTTCAGTACGCCCTCCATCGAACTGAAACGGACGAAGATGCTCTCTTTCAACGAAAAGGGATCAGGCCACGCTGTGACAACCTTTCACGCGGATGTGTCCCCAGCATCGTACATCGTGGCAAGCAAGCACGGCGACAAGACCATGAAGATCTTCGGGCTGCCACTGTCCAATGTGCAATCATCTTTCAAGGTAAACTTCTGGGTCTCTATGCAACCCAGATCGCGGGACTTTTTCGTCAACAGCCACGCCATCCTCTCGGAGACAAGCGCACTGATCGCCGTCGCATCCGGCTTCGGCAACAGCCTGGAGATCTGGAACTGGGAGCGCAAGAAGAAGCTGCAGTCCATCGACGCGGCCTTCCGCTGGGCCGCCGTCAAGGCCGACATCTACGACACGAAAACACCACCCCTGGCCTGCTACCGCGAGGCGGGCGACGCCATCGACCTGTACCCGGTCAGCGACCAGAAACCCGGCAGCGACCCCAAGGGCGCGAGCCGGAAACCGTTCGGCAAGCCCATCTCCATCGAGCTCTGCAGGGCCGGGATGCCCCACGTCCCCAAGCTCCCCGAGCTCGCCTTCTCAGCAACATCGCCGCTGCTGGTCGCGGCCGCCGGGCCCCGGCCCCCGCGGGGAGGCCACCCTCCCCCTCCGCACTCCGCGATGCTGATGGTGTGGGACCTCGAGGTCTGCTGCCCCGCCGGCCGCGAGGGCCTGTCCAAGCCGAGCCCGCGCCCGGGCCGGACGTGCATGCCGCGGCACGCGGAGCTCGAGACGGCGCTGCCGTGCGGGCTGGCGGCGCACGGGGACCTGGTGGTGTCGATCTGGATCCCCAACAATGTGCGGGTGATCGGGCGGCCGGGCGCGTGGCAGGTGGAGCCCGTCACGGTGCACGAGCGGTGGGTGCTCGTGTGGGACCTCGCGGGCGACACGACGTCCGTGTTCCCCATCCCCGATGAGAACACCATCGCGTGCATCAGCCCGGACTGCCGGTATGTGGCGTATCGGCAGGGCCCTGGGGCGGATACGGGGCTGGGCGGCACGAAGAACTGTCTTGTGATACTTGATACTCTCAGGGGCGGGAGGGAGGTGTGGAGGATACCGACTTTTGGCGGGGCCATGGCTATGGCTGGAGGCAGTGAGCAGTTGTTGGATTTGTCGAGGGTCACTTCGATATCCTTCTCTTCCGATGGCAACATGTTCTTCGTAGGCGATGTTGAAGGCTCGGTGGGCGTTTATGAGATACACGGAGGGGACGGAGGCAGTCCTAGTAGCGTCAAGAAGCGCTGGTGAGGATGATGTTTTGCTGGGGCATTGTTGAAGTCATAGAAACAGTGCCAAGTTCAGGCAGCAGCACATACGGAAGCAGACCGTACTCATATTTCGGTGTACATATACGACAGCAGCAACAACTTGATCTAACTGCTGGCACCTTATGTATTAACAGTAAGACTAACTTACCTAAATACCTATATTATGATGTATATCTTCCCATATGATACAGACAACATCACATGAATTTACTACTCTCTTTTCTCCCTATAAGTAATTAGGAAACTCTTTGGCCCGGTTTCGTTTATAAGACGGCGGCCGGGACGCTTCGCCAGTGTAGGATTTTTCTAAGTATGGGAGACTGCAGAGCGAGATGAGATGGCGAGTTCTCATTCACGGCATTGCCTCTGTGGGAACGAGTTTTCATCGTGGAGCTTTGTATTATTGCATCATAATTACCATTATTGCTATTTGACCGCAAAGGTCTTTTTCGCGTCATCGATAACTCCGGCCTCCCTCTCCTCAGGAGCTGGTTTTCACCAGACTATTTAGGATTGAGGGTAAAGGATGACTCGCTTGTACGAAGACAGCTTCATAGGCTGGCCATCGTGCACAGTCAGGACAATATGCATCGTCTGTGCAGATGTCGGTCAGCAACTGATCTCGTAGAAATACAAGCCGTGGAATGTGTCATGAAGATGAAGCTTACCTCATTATCATTAGGTGTGACATTCACCACCGAAGCAGTTGCATCCAGGGCATCAAAAGTCACGTTGGGCGAGATGCGCGGAATATCACCCTCAAGACGGAACGTAGGCTCCCGGTAGTGGAACCAGTCAAACGACAGCTCATCTCCATCGGGGTCCCAGGACTCAGAGGCGTCAAGCACAACAGACTCCCCAAGGGTGTAGGGAATCTCAAGTATGCCACACGAGCCGTTGACCACGGCCACGGGCTGGTGGTTCGGCCGGGCGGTCGAGTTGGCGGCGTTGCTGACGGTCCACTGCATGCGGGCTGCAAAGTCGTACTGGTAGGCCTCCCTCCAGCGCCAGATGCTGGCGAACTGGCTGAGGTAGGTCTCGTTGTTGACGCCGATGGCCCAGTCGGCCGCGTCGCTGAAGGTGCCCTCCGCGCCCGACGACACCATCGGGATGTAGCGGCCGCCCCATCCGCCCCACTCCGGGTGCTCCGGCGCGTTGAGCCCGTTGGGGATCAGCCCCAGGAACGACGGGGTGTCGCCCTCCATGATGAAGGTCCAGTTCAGGTAGTGCGCGCCCAGGGGCCCGATGCGGATGTGCTCCTCGAGCCAGTCGTTGCTCACCAGCGAAGAGTCTGGGCCGCCCTTGTCGAAGTGCCGGAACCTCTCGCCCGAGATTCCCTGGTAGTCTGGTTACTGACATTGCTCTGGATTGTATATACGGAGGAGATCGCGCGACTTACGTTCCAGGTGGCGATAGCATACTCGCTGAAGCCGTGAATGGACACGATGTAGAAAAGCGTGGGGAAGTTGGTCCGGATCCAAGCACCAGCGTCATCCTGGTCCGAGATGGAGTACACCCGCAGCTTGCGCACGAAAGCTGCGACCTCCTCCTCGCTCCTCTCTTTCTTGACCTGGTTCAGTGCCTCCGCCAGCACGTTGACTCCGCCCCAGGCGAGGACCCAAAGAGGCTCCTCGCTGGCATCCACACCGGAGATCAGCGCAGTCGAGGCGTTGCTGGGAGTTGGCTCGTCCAGTGCAGCGAGGCCGTAGACCGAGTGACCGGTGACGAGCTTGGCGGCGACCTCGTCTGCCGGAGGGTATGTCCCGGCCTCGGGGACGTGGCTGTTGAGGTTGTCCACTACCTGTCTGTAGCCGTCGAACACGCCGTAGATGGATGGCGTGTCGATGGAATCGTTCTTCCACGTCGACGTCACGGCGGCGATGTTGACGATGTCGAGCTCGTTCGCGTAGGTCAGGAACCGGACCAGACTCATCTGGTCGTCTGGCTCGTTGGAGATGTCCGTCATGACGAACACCCTTGTCTTGTTCTCGTACTTGTCTGTCTCGCACAGGTTGTTGCTTTGACGGGTCCTGACGTTGCCGGCGAGCGCCGAGAGGGCGAGGCCGGACAGGGCGAGGAGCCCCCGGAGGGAGATAGTAGCACCACCCATTGTTGCTATGGTCAACTTGTCAATATGGGCAACAGGCACGAGTGCGCTCGAGAAGACTGACCCTCAACTGCGGAGCGGAAGACGGAGCCATTGATATTTGCGAGGCCAAGGCCATCTCCCCACGAATCCATTGTTATTACTCGCGCAAAGTAGGACTCGACAGTATCTCCTCTCGCCTCCTCCCCTCCCGAGCTCGGTACATAGTACTAGCTCGTGTGCGTGCTGGGGAGGTCCCGTCGGCAAATTACGTTGTAGTATAGTCTTCTCTAGATGCAGCAGTGTGTAGTACCCGATGAGCCCACTCACAGGAAAGAACGCGGGCCGATTACAGCAAACGACCATGACGATGGTGGGTTCATGGGACCTGGAAGACTCTTTGCGATTTCCCCACATATCCCCGCGTCTTTGCCAGGAACAAGTGTGGGGTGCAGCGTGATGGTTCCCCATACTTTGGCACCATGTTCCTGGCGGTGACGAAATTGCGGGTATAAGCCTTAGCCATGTTGGGGGCACTATCCGCGCTTCGACCTGCCCCATTGCCTAAAAAAGGTTGGCAATCGCCGGTGTTCTGGAATTCTGTACACTAGCCAATATCCACCCGGTCTCCGTTATTTTCCAGCGAGCATGCCGGTAACTGGACGCACGTCAGGAATCCATTACCGCCGCGTTGGAATGTCTGTCGGCTTGGCCGGTCGGATGAAGTCCGTCATCTCGACTCAGCATCATCCGACTTGTTTGTCTCTGTTCGGGTGCTTCATGCTGCGATGAGGCACCCGCACACGTGATTGATGGTCTGTGTATGATCTGACTGCTATGGTTCTACCTGTACCAATGTTTGCTCCGGTCTATCCTCACAGAACCCCTTCGTCTATTCCGTGTTATCCCGTTCAACCCGCCCGAACTCCACAAGCATGGTTCCAATATTTTATACGCGTATAGCCCAATCCCGATGATCCCCCGTGTTTCCTACGCCAATCATCTACTACCACTCTAAAGACCCATTGCACTCATCCACACAGGCTCTGTCTCTAGCCTGGGGTTATGCAGATCATTCGCCGTCACCGGACTGTCGTGGACACCTCGGTCGTAGATGTCGTAGTCACTATTATTTAGTCAGCCCTCCTACCTTGTCAGAAAAAAAGGACCCATCGTCAGGTTACCGCACTTACAATGAGAAGCAGTCAATCTCGTCTCGTCTCGGGGCTTGCCCGTTCACCCACACCGCCGCACTTCTCGGTGCAGCGGCGAAGACACCCCATCCTTCGCGGTCGATCACGACCTCTCCCCAGCAACCGCCCAAGACGTCCGTCCATCTCTCGCCGGCATGCTCGGGCCCAACAAACATCGTCTTGGTCGTGTGTGTCCAGCCATTGGTCATGACCACGGCCATGCCCGACATGCCGTGCTGTGGGTAGCCCAGCCTTGTGAAGCCAATCGAGTGCGGATGGTCGAAGTAGTCGATCTGGGGCCCATAGGCGTAGAGCTTGCGAGCTTGGACGATCCTGGGCAGGAGCTTCCCTCCGAATGGGGGCTCATTGAATCCGTTCCCATCCGGCCGGGGATAGCCGTACAAGTGGCCGTAGAACACACATGGGATGCCGCAGTCGGCGCGGAGGAGGATGAGGGAGTACGCTAGGGGCAGGAAACACTCCGCAATAGGAGCCGCCAAAGACTGGCCTTCCATCTGGATTTTAGTGGTCAGTATGCTTCCAACACAAACAAACGATGAAGCTCAACGAACCGTATCATGGTTTGCGACAAAGGTCTACAATAGCATAAGTCAGCAACGTCTCATAAGTGTCGGCCAGGAAACTTACCACAGCGTGCTTGGGCCTGATAGACGCCAACGATCCATCAAAGACCGTGCGAAGATCGGCCCTGTCCTGGAATGACAACCTCGAGAAGTTGTTCACGAGTCTAACATCGAAAAGCGAGATGCGGTCTCCCATGAAACTGATGAATTTGGACAGCACATTTGCGTCATCCCGCCAGTACTCGCCAACAATGAACCAGTCCCTGCCGACGGTGCGGTCGATATGTTGAACAAGATCCCGCAGGAAGCTTGCAGAATAGTGCTTGACCGCATCAAGGCGCAGGCCGCCCAGCCTGACCTGGGAGGCGAGCCACGTCACCCAGTAGAACAGATCTCGCCGGACCTCTGGGTGGTTGTGATCCACGTCAGCAAACATGCTACGCGAGGACTCGTTAGCGATGAAGACGCCAGCGGGCCGGATTGCGTGCATACAGATAGTCGTAGCTCCCGAGCTCCTCATCTACATCCTGCGCCCACTCCTTGCCCTGGAACTTCCAGATTCCTTTCGACCGTGTCCTGTGATCATAGTCGATCCCGGTAAAGTGCTCTTTATTCCACTTCAGGGGGCTGTGAGCGGAACCACGCCCGGGGAACTCATATCCGGACCAGGCCTCAATGACACACGACTCCTCGCTGACCTTTGTGCGATCTTGGACCTGTTTCAGCAAACTGAGCTCACAGCCCGTCCTCAGAGGTGGCTAAGTTCTCCAGACCCCTCGTCACAGATGCACGCCGAGACTCACCTTCGCCATCATACTTGGTGGCCACGACCTCCTCGCTAAAGTCCGCCGCCGCCTTGTGGTTCAGCACCGCGTCAAACAGGATCCGGATCCCGCAACGCCCGGCGCACTCGGCCATGGCCACGAGCTCCTCCTTGGTGCCCCACTTGGTGTGCCGGGAGCCCTTCTGGTCGAACTCGCCCAGGTCGTAGAGGTCGTATATGTCGTACCCGTTGCCCGTGTACCAGCTCGCCTTGCAGGCCGGGGGGATCCACATGCTCGTGACGCCGAGGGCCGCCAGCGCCGGCATCGCCTTCTCCAGCCTGCGCCAGTGCTGGTGGTCCGCCGGGACGTACCACTCGAAGCCCTGGAACATGGTCTGGTTCTGTGCGCCCGGCGGCGGCACGCCAACCGGTGGCCGTGGTGGTATCGGCGGCTGTCCGTGGTAGGGGCCGAAGCCCTGCTGCTGGGCGTTCATGGCTGTGAGAGGAAGCGATGGGACATGTCTCTGGGTGAGTGATTAAATCACGGAGGATCGATAAAGGGTAGCAGTAGGACCGGGGTGTGAGCTAAATATGGTCGTCGGCCGAATTCGAGCGAAAGATTTGCGGCAGCTGAAGGTCGAGGCAGGACAGCTCCAACTCGCTCCAACGGTTGCCCAAAGGTCTGACGTGAGACGCACGATAACGTAATCACTGGGCAGTCCGCGCTGCACTGCCCCATGAGCTTTTGTTGACGTGTGTCCAGAGTGCAAAGGCCACTGCAGTTTAAGACTGTGGAACAACTGACGTTGACCTGACTCGTTCTCCATTCATTGACCGCTGAATGCAAATAATTTAATGGGGACGATTATACGGTCGATGAATGAATTTGACAACCTAATAAGATCGTGTTACTCTGATTTCCTAGTGCACTAGTGTAGAAGCCGTTTGCCAAATTACTCGTGAAAACGCCTCACAACTTAGGTGCCAGTCTAGGAATGCTGATGCGAGCCGATAATCTGATAGGAAGTCAAAACACAAGAGGGAGAACGCTGGCTTCAATGCGAATCCGGATGCACCGAGAAATTGAGCGCAGCTGAGAGCCTTCTTGGTGCAATGTGGGCTAGAAGTGCCTGGCTGCACTGTAAATTCTGGGCATTAGAAATGACAGAGAGAGCAGGGTTAATCAAACGACGGTATTGCTGTTCTCTGAAGGTGATAGAACTGCAGGGGTGCACACGTCATAGTACTTTGCTCACTCACCCGCTTTCTTGGTTCAATGTTTCTCACAGATTTCTATGCCTTTGCAGAACGCCAACAAATTTCATTCTCTCCAGACTTCAAGTTCCGGGAAAGTCCCTTCATCCAGCAAACTATTGCAGAAGGTGCAGTCGTAAGGCAATGCATCTAATGGCGACCAAGTTATATCCTCTGTAGAGCGTCAGTAACACAAACGTAATGTTGCCTTCGTCTTTAACGTCAATCATAATTATTGCGTGTCCGGGGCTCAGCCGAGGCAGTGTTGTGAGAGCTAGTTAAGCCGCAGCACAGTAGTACTGTACATGCCAACGTTTGAGCTGACTTGCATCGACCTAGCCCACCCGGTAGCTTGGTTCAACACGGAAGGATCACTCCCGGCCGTTGGTAAAGCTCAAACGGGACAATTCACTTCAACTCGAATTAAATGTCACGCCGATTCCAGGAGACTGGGATTTCAGTCTATCCGACCAACGTAACAGTCGGACTATTCATTGCGATTCTACGTTGTGATCGGAACAACGTCGAATGAGTCGGACACTCAACATCAACCTTGGAAGGTGCTGAGCATATTGGAAAAGGGCATGATTTCTGCAGGGCAAGGTCGTGATGCAAAAAGGATTTGTTCTTAAAAGGCGCCCATGACTTGTAATAACTTGAGATTCATCCAAATTGCCCAACATCCTTCAAACAAAATTCGACTATTTGAAAGTGTCCAAGGAATTTTACTACAGAATGATTATTTCCCCCGTGAAGATGATATTCCTGCAAATGATGTTCGCAGCACTGGTGCCAGCAATGTTGGCCGTGCGTGCAAGCACAGAGTCCACATTCGCCGCACTCAATGCCAGCACCACTTGCGATGACGCCTGCAAAGAACTTGTCTTGCGCGTGTCGTCTTGGGAAGCGGAGCAGAGAGCCTCAGACTTCTCTTTCTATGCTGTTCCGAGAAACTACACCGCCGACCTTGCCCCAGGATCTGTGCTGCGGCTCGAGCGCACAACAAACCTGACAAATTACACCGTGCCGGCGCCGCTGACCATGTCGCGGATACTCTATACCACCGAGGACCTGAATGGCACTGCGATCCCAGCATCGGCTTATATCCTGTGGCCATCAACCCCACTCGAAGTGCCTATATCTAACCTTTCGTCGAACACCACCCAGTGGCCCATCGTCGCGTGGGCTCACGGTACCTCCGGAGGTCTCTCCCCCTGCGCCCCCAGTAACTACCGCAACTTACAATACCACTTCCAAGCACCATTCACCTTGGCCCTACAGGGATACGTGGTCGTGGCGCCGGATTACGCGGGACTCGGCGTCGGCAGACTTCCCAACGGTGACGAGATATGGCATCCGTGGGCAGCATGGCCGGCACAGGCAAACGACATCGCGCATGCCGTCGCGGCGGCCCGCAACGCATTTCCTCAGTTCCTCGACGCCCACGGGCCCTTCATCGCCATGGGCCATTCCCAAGGTGCTGCTTCCGTGTGGTCATTCGCAGAGCGCCAGGTCAGCAGGCCCGTGCCAGGGTATAAGGGCGCCTTGGCCCTCGCTCCGCCAACCGGCATCATCGAACAGGTGAGGCGAGCCCGTGCCGACCATGCTGCCAACAGGACGCAGCTCTGGACCAACGCGCTCCTGAGTTTTCAGGCCCCTCTCATCAAAGGCGTCACCGCCGCGTACCCGTCTCTCAACCTGTCCGGCATGACTGAGCTTGGCTGGGATAGGTGGGTCAATGTCCAGGAGGCTGTGCAGGGCTGCCTACCCACCAAACAGGTCTCGGGTCTCGGCGCTCCTCTGGCAGAGATGGCGCATCAGAACTGGACTGAGCATTCCACTGTTCTCGAATTCGAAAAGAGGACTGCGGTTGGGAGAAGGCCATTCAAAGGTCCCTTGTTGATCATCTCTGGGGATCTGGACTCCGTCACCGACATCAAAAACTTGAGAGAGACAGTAAACGACACATGCGAGGCACTCGAGTCCAATCAATCTGGAGAAAGTCTGCATTTCGTGGAGTACACCGGACTGAACCATTTTCCTATCATCCAGGCAAGCCAGAGGAAGTGGATTGATTGGGCTAAGGAGCAACTCTTCTCATCTGGAGCTTCAGAGACTGGGTGTAGAATGGAAGTCATCAAGGGCTTCAGGGGTGAGGCCGCCATTAACACGCTCTTTCCGAACTTTCTACTCGAGACAGCGGGCGCTGGAAACAATTGGAAGTACGCTCTTTGATTCATTATATGCTTGACCTTGTAATTATATAAAGTCTTGTTTCTAATAGCCTGCCTTTCCCGTGTAGATGACGGAGAAAACGCAAGTTGCTTCAGCGTCCCTATGTACTCTCTCTTGGGTATCATGTGCTTGGCGCCGTGGCAATGCCTGCTGTGTTCCACAAACCCAACTTCAGCCCCAGCTGAACCTTTATTTTTGGTCTGGATCGCGCATGAACGCCGTCCATTGCCTGTCCATCCACTTGGTCAAATCGGTTATTGAAGGCGTTGGCGTTTGTACGTCTTTAATCCCGGCAAGCTGCGTCCACCGACGAAAAAGGGTTCGTGGAACACCCACTCTATAGTCGCGACAACAATAAGGCCAAGGGGTGGCATACTAAGGGCCCTGAATGGCACATAAGCATTCAGTTCTACATTTAATGGATATCTTGTGCTGTTCAACGCTTACTATAGTTCTCTGGAGCCTCACTCACGTGCCTAGGCCGAGACTCAGGTTTGAACTTCGGCTCGAGGCTCGACAAATTTCTACGGGCCACACAAAAAGCCAAACCAGAGCGCATTGCGGCTCGAAATTTGCTGCCCTGTTCTGCCGTTGTGGCTTGCATATCCTGTTCGATGACCTGCAGAGGTGCAGCCGGTAAGATGAGTGAGTGAGACCAACAATGTCACCCAAACACGACTGGGCGAATGCATCCTGACTTCGAATTAAGGCTCAGGATCGTCATTGGGGGCTATAGGGGTCTGCCAAGTGCTTGTCCTCGGTCCAACATCGATCGATTGGATAGGTTTCTCCTCTGGGGGCCGAAGCATGTGCACGTTCTTTGGCTAAGTAAATTTGCTTCGTGCAACGGCGGCCTCAGCTTTGCCACTCAGCTGCTTCTTCGATAAAATTGATTATTTCCACTTTTCGCACTCAGAAGACTCCAATCTCTTCAATCTGCCGCACTCTACGCTGACAGGCCCGTCCGAAAAATATCGATCGCCAACCTGTTTGTCTCCTCCCATCTTCAATCAACAAGCGAGAGAATGGGAACGATCACGGCAGCGCCAATGCTACCATCTAGTTCGGAACCAAGTCCGAGAGCCTGTCTCAACTCAACTGACTGGTGGCAGTGGGACTATGGCTCCGACTGGGACCGGAGGATTGTGCTTGGGGGCCCATCGCAGACGACGGACTGCTTCCCGACACCTTGGGTGTCCGACATCGTGTTTAGCGGAGTGCAATGTCCGCCAAAATACACCTCAGCGTGCCAAGGGACCGACTCCAGAAGCGAAATCACCTGTTGCCCTAAGTATGTGCTGTTCTCGAAACCAGTGCCATGACTTCCAAGATGAGAAGATGCTGATAGACTACGATTATGCTTAAACAGCCTCTACACCTTCACATGTCAATATCCAGTCAATCTAGCGAATCACGGGTCCCAGTTTCGATGTTTGTCTGCATGGGGAGTGGAGACAACATTCAATGTGACCCATACTCGATTTGACGGCATCTCCCCCACGCAAGAATTGATAACCTATGGGCCTACGCAACATCTATGGGCTTTGGCGGTGATATATGTGACTTCGGTATGCACGGACAGTCGAACTATCTCTCGGGTGCTTTTGCAGAGACCAACGCTGAGAATAAGAACAGACCTTTACAGATGATGCCGCCATTAGTACTCAACCGCCTGCATCGTCGCTGACAGCCGCGCCCACCACATCCTCTGCCTCGACAGAGAGCTCTTCAGCATCTGGGCTAAGTGCAGGTGCTTTTGCCGGGATTGGCATTGGGGTCGCCGTGGGTACGGCTCTTATGGCCTTTTGTGCGTGGTATACATACCGCAGGAAAAGAATTCCGGGAAAGGAGCCTAAGCAAGATGCGGATTACTCTGAGCAAATCCATCAAACAGAAGAACAAGTGGCATCAGCACAACCGACAAGGGCACCGTTAATTCCCTCAGAACTACCGGAGAATCTTCCAGCGCCTCGAGAGCTGCCTGTCTAGCCAGGATGATGCCTCATTGGTAAAAGAACAATATTGGAACTTGTTGGTCTGGCTTGGGTAATAGTAATTGCTTCAAATTGGTCTTTATTCGTTGGTTCTTATCTCTGGTATGTAGGAGGGAAGAAGGGGCCAAAGGTATATAGTATATACGGCCTTATATCCTCCCCATAGTAACGGTAAAGTAAAGCTATCTATAGTAAATATTACTTATCTAATAAGGTACCCTTACTATACTAGTAGTCTTTTCTTTTTACAAGTTATACCCTTTAAAAATTAAAATAATCTATAATCCCTTTATAATTTAAACTTAAGTTTAACCTATTACTTAATTAGGTGTATTATAATAAACTACTTTACTATAATACTATTAAATAAAGGTATATTTTTCTTTTATTAACTATTATTAAGGGTTACTTGGTTTATATATTTTTAAGTAAATTTAGTAATTACTATCTTTATAAAGATAGGATAATTAGTAGATTAGTAGTTATATATAATATAATTACCTTACTAAGTAAGGTAATATCTTTCTTAAATCCTATTATATATATAAGCTTTCTAGTTAGGTAGGTAATTTTTAGGTTTTATAAGATTTACTTATATTAGAAATATTATTTTTATAGTTTAGTAACCTGTATAGGGTAAGAAAATAGGCTGTAAAATAGGTTATATATAGTTAGATTAATGGGTATAGGTGGCAACTTTTTTACATTACTGCCTGTAGTGACTGCAGGGGCTATCTACTAGTATTTCCACATCGAAGCTACTGTCCCATCGCCAGAGCTTTCTCGATACTATGGACAGGGAGCCGCCAAGATTATGCAGGCAATCAAATGCCAGCCCAGGATATCACTCGGAAAACAGCACTTTCGCTACACCCAAAGTGACACTGCGCCTCCCTGCCTCTGCATGTTATGATGTAGCCAAATCACCTGCGTTACCCCGCACACGTTGACGTCTTGTCATATAGCCAGTCCGAGCGTGTTGTATGAAAGGCAGTGCCACGAAGACGTCGATCCCGGATGAAGTCGCTGAGCCGGACACCACAAACGGCCGGGCTTACCCGTTGGTTGCACAGTGTGACAATGCCGGTACCTGCAGACTGCGCCAGGTCGAGCCTACGCCTGCTGGGCAGAGCCGATTCTGTCACCAGGTTTTGTCGAGGTGGATCATATTCTGTCAAGCTGGCCAGACTCTGTCACAGTAGGGATCCCGCCAGGCTTTGCCCACCTGGCTGTGCTGTGCCCCTCATTGCCTGATGGCCTAACGATGTTATTTAATCTCAAATATTCCACTGATCACTAGTTCATTCTCTGAAATCACAACAAACACTTCAGCAATAAGTTCTATTTGATATCCAGGTTCCTTGTTCACTCAGAGGTCGAAGTTGTTGCGTTAGCCCCTGACAGCTGACGCTCTGCAGTAAGCACCCCCTCATTCCGCCTCTCACTAATTCTGTGGAACGCTGAGAGCCTGATGTCAAAAGCCAGGGGGTTGCCATATGATTTTGAGGCCCGCAGAGGGTGAATTTCTTGATCAACAAAGCCACCTGAGGGTTATTAGCACAGGTCACAATATCAAATTCCTCACCAGGTCCTTGTCCAGTCACTGGAAGACGCGCCCGCAGGTGTTAAAAGAGCAGATAGTCTCCAAGGACGAGGCTTGCTAAAGCGGCTCAGGGGTTGCACTGCCACATCCTTGGTCGCCCTTGGTAAAAGTCGAGGGCTGTACGATTCGGTCTGTTCCGAAGCTAAGGCTAGTACCAGAATTAAGTGAAGCCAACAAGTCCAAAAGAGTTAACTCCACGTGCGTCTGTTCAGCGTGGTCACACACGATCGTTGACCGCAACGACTGGACTGCTCAAGATGAGTTCCTCGGCGAGGAAAATTTCGACCTCAGAGTGGGATAGACACAAAGACCTCATTGTGGACCTGTACCGGGTAAACACCCTCAAAGATGTTCGAGCGACGATGGAAAACCAGCACGGTTTCGAGGCCAGGTACGATGGTCCCTCGCCCTCTCTTTCTCGTGTCCATTATCGTCACTTCACTCGCTAAGCTCTGCTCAACCAGCCCTTGGCAGTACGAGATTCAACTGAAACGCTGGAATATCCGCAAGAATGCAACTCGGAAGGAATGGCAACAATACTTCGCAGCCAACGACGACCGGCCTGTAACAACCTCACCTGTTGACACAGGTAGAATTTTCTCGCCCGTCATTCTGAGCAAGTCAACCGCTAGCAAGAAGCGAGCCAGCCGATGGGCGTCAGGGGGTTCTGTGAATTCAATCACTCCCCAGGCTTCTCACTCATCACAACCTAGCAACGGACCTTGTTCGCCTGCCAGGTTGGTACCAAATGAACCCTCTGTGCCGGAAACAACCATGGAAGCAAACGTTCAAGACACATGCCTAAATATCGCCATTGCGCCTGGCGTGTTTGCAGATTCCCCTTTGTGTATGGAACGTTTATTCAACAGCATATCCGCGCCTAATGACGTCGAGACTCCTGCAGATTCCTCACGGGCATTGTTCCATACCATCAGTGACCTTACGCAATCACTGGGTCTCACCTCCACGACTCTCCCTACCTACTCACCACCAGTGGTGCCGGACTCCCTGTTTCCTTGTTCCGGGCATGATTATCCTGGTCGAGCTATGTTTGCGTCCTTGGGGATGCCAGCAGAGAACAACATGATCTTCTTCGGCGTGTTGAAAGAGGCCAATTTTCGGCGGGAGCTTCCTTCCGGACAACTCGAGCACAATTTACGATCCAAGGGGATTGTCCTCGACCAAGAGTCCGGAAGTACAATGCTAGGCGGATTAGCAGCCAAGTTTGTAGAGGGAATTCTATCGTCAAACAACCACCCCACTGACCTAACACGGCCGACCACACAGCTACAGCACTTCCTCCGGAAGCTAGGATCCCAAGTTCCTGGGGAGAGCTCAGACCTTATCACCAACGACCAGGCATTCGAGACAAACTTCGCCCGTACACTACTTTTCTCCATGCTTAATGGGTTTGCTGGTCTTGATGATATACCCATGGAGAACATTCTTAGGTTCCTAAACCGTTTTGCTATCAACAAGCTTCTTCTTGATATTTTGAAACAGTGCTCCCATTATGCACTGAGGACTCTCGCGGATAATGTTTTCCGAGCCGCCATTGAAGCCGCAGATACTAAGGTTCTGGCGCTCTTACTCAGCCATGAGCTTGTCGACGTCAATGAGACCATTTGCCTATACAAGGGAAAAAAGTACATACCCATTGAACGAGCAGCCGTACTCAGATGTCCGAAGTTGGTGAAATCGCTTATCGACGCGGGTGCCGACGCCAAAAATGCTCTTGGAGCATTGCTTGACGACATTAAGGACCGGCGGTTTCTGTCAGACACACTGCCCGACTTATTTGAAACCCTCGACTTGCTGGTCTCTGCCGGTGCCCAAGTGCATCCCAGGATGATGATTCGGCGTTTCGGGCGGCCAGCATTGCGATTAAACTTCGTCATCAGCCAATACATCGATCCTGAGCACCATCAAGGTTTTTTCCAGGGAGATCCAGGGGGGAAAGAGGAACTCTTGCCCGTCAGACATGTTGCGAGGGAGTTCGATGATTCTCGTGCCGCAAAGTCAATTCAAAAAGCGATCAAACTCTGCTATCAAAGCAATTGCAATGATTGTCTTGCCAGTCCCGGGAGCCCCCTGAGGAACGCAGCCGTTGATACCGCTTCGAGGGGTAAACTCGAGACTGTTCGGCTCCTCCTTGACAAAGCCGAATTAAATGCCGAACTATCTCGAATCTTGATATCCGCTATCGAGTCAGGCAGCCGCCCTCTCATCGACTTCATCCTCAGCCTCGGCCCTGAGCTCGACCCACCAGCTCTGGAAAACCAAGATGTAAATTTATGCAATCTCACAGTCTTCAAAACACCAACCGCGGAGACTGTGAGGTGCGCAAATGTGGGTCTCAGGCGAGAACTAGAAGAAAGCGGCTGCCTTGATCATGTAACTGAAGGGGGCCGTTTTGAGGCCCTGGTCCAGGCAGCCGCTGAAGCAGGGAATGTGGCTTATTTGAGGGATCTACTTGCGTGTGCAGTCACTTCGAAAAAGGCATACAGGGGATCAGAGGCGGCCTTGGCTTTGGCTCTTCGTGAAGGTCATGAAGACATCGTGCAGATGCTTCTTGAAGCAGGTGCCACATTTGATACAAAACCGATCCAGTGGTGGAGAACTGTGTCGGCATCTTTTGTTGCAGCTCTGGATGAAAGGTACATCCGGATGGTGCATGCTCTTATTGCTTCCGGGGCCCATGAAAAACAGATAAGGAGCCACCTTGCCCAGGAAGACCACTCGATAATACTTGACATGGCCTTGGAATACCCTGAATTCACATTGGAAATTGAAGATCTGCTGCATCTTTTTTCTGACCCCATAAAGAAAGATGCACTAGAGGCATTCCAAGAACTGCTACAACATATCGTACTTCGAGACTCATTACTGGAGTATGGTCTCACAATGGCAGTCAAAATAGGGCACGTTGACATGGTTGGATACCTTCTGGATATCGGCGCCAACCCCTTCTCAGATCTCGTGCTCCGGGGTGTGATTGCCGACCGACCGGATATGCTACCACTGCTGCTCCAGACAGAGAGGTCACGGCGGACAATACCGAAATGCATCAGGGCTAGCAGCTTGACACCACTCATGGGCCATGGTGCTGGGAACGCCGAGGCGTTAGACGAATTGATTAGAATAGGAGCTATCAACTTCACGAGACTAGAGTACCCAGTCGAACTAGGCGGAGACCCGGATTTTCGGGCAGCTCAAGACGGCTCGGCTAGATTCACACCTCTAGGAATGGCTATACAAGGCTTACCCAACAGGTTCGAGTCAAATATGGTCACCATGAGAAAATTCCTTGACGCCGGCGCCGATCCTAACGGAATCTCAAAGTCCAATACCCGACGGACCAAAGGTTCCCCCTTGATGACTGGGCTCATGGTCGCCATCGAAAAAGGGCTAGAAGAAGCCGTCAACATACTGCTAGACTACGGCGCCGATGTGAACGCTCGACCACGCATACGAACCACACGTACCGCACTACAGTATGCAGCAGAGCTCGGGAACCTGGACATGGTGCGCCTGCTCCTCAGGCGCGGCGCAGACGTCAACAGCCCGGCCCCCTCACACGGCGGGGCGACGGCGGTACAGTTCGCCGCCATGTCGGGGAACTGCAACCTGGTGGCATACCTGCTGGACCACGGGGCGCAGCTCGGTGCTCTGCCTTCTAGGGTCGACGGCATGTGGCCACTGGAAGGGGCTGCCGCGAACGGGCGGCTCGACATGATCCGCTACCTGTGGGAGTTAAACGTCAGGCTGGTCGCGGGCGGCACATTTCTCGACGGGTTTTCGGAACGGCATTGTTTGAGGGCTATGAACTTTGCTCGCGAGAACGGGCACTTTGGATGTAGGGACTTCATCTCGGATTTGTCTGGAATTGCTGTGGAGAGGCTGGAAACGGACGAGTACGGTGCACCTTGGATAGCATACTGAATATGGTGTGAGATAGGGCCGTGTATCTCTTTTTGTATCCCTCGAAAGGTTGAGTTCATGGCGAATGGTTGTATCAGGTAATTCTATGTGAATGGGTAATGCTCGGGAATTGCATCACTGGTTTTGTTAGTCTACGTACTCATGACCACTTCTCAGTAAGAAAGTACTTGAGTACTACTCCGGATTACGGTAAGATACACCAGGGGGAATAGACATGGACGGCGGCGCTCCAAGTTTGAACCTCCTCAACAACTGTAGCATCATCTTTGACACCGTCCGCACGGAAGAACTCAAAGGCGAACAGGACTCCACAAATCAATGGAGGCAATCCCCAAGCAGTCTTGTACCTCGAGAAATTAAAATTGCCATGAAGGGGTTTAAAAATCCAGCGATATGAGTGTAGTGGGGTACACAGACAAGCCCCCATAGCCATATTGGTTGCGCAGACCTTACAACCGATCGATTCATAGATCAGGCGATGCCCAACACACGTAGAAACATCTGAGTCTCTCAAGGAAGACGGGATCACTGTCAACCATAATGCCTAGCGGTTCGAGTACTGGCTTGTCTCTGCCCAACTCCGTCCGGCACCGCCTCACAATCTTCAATCAATCCATGCGTCGACTCCTCTGAACTCCTTCCTCAAACGAGCAAGAACATCACCGATTTATTCCAGCCAAAGTCACAGATTGCACATGGAACAGCGCGGCACACAGTCGTATCCAATGGAATATATTTCCAGACCGTATCCCCGGTGGCATTTTCCTGCCTCACCGGCCCAAAGACATAAATACAACCCTGATATACCCCATCTCCACTGTCCAAAGCCGAATCCTTTTTGCAGGCGTCGACTTTTCTCCCGGCTTTTCCTCCCTCTATATACCCGGTCCTCTACACCCCCGTCGAGCGGCATATACACCCTCGCCCCGCACCCCCATCCACCTAATCCCCCGGCAGGGTGCGTGTACGTTCTCGGTTGGCTTCGAGTCCGTACGACTATGTACGTATCCGTGTTATGTCTGTCTCTCTCTCTCTCTCTCCCCCTCTCTCTGTGCCTTGCGTCCCTGATAGGTAAAAAATGATCAAGGGCTGCAAATATGCTTGCTTGCTTGCTTCCTCCTAGAGTCGTCTCCATGTCCGCTCAGCACTTGAGTGGCGTAGGACGAGTCCGAGGTTCGAAATGACAAAAAAGAGGTTCCAAAAGAAAGGCCACACAAAGGCGCCGCATGCTGCATGTGAAGGAGAAAGGAAAAGATGCACGTCATGCAATACATCCGAACAGATGCTGCACCGCCTCGTTCTAGCAGGAATCGCTTCGAAATATCCCCAAACCACCGCCGAGCCAGAAATGCTCTTTCTCACTTTCTCTCCGCCTCCAAATCGCCCTCTGGACGAGGATTAGGATATTAAAAAATAGGTTGTGGGAGAAGAAATGAAGTTTGTGTATAGAAAAGGTGTCGAGACCGTTTCGAGTCGTTCCTCATCATTACAGTTATGCAACGGGAGAAGCACAAAAGGAGATGGTCGCTGCGGCGGTCGTGAGACCAAGCTTTGTACGATGAATTCAGCTGCGTGGGTCGTCGGTTAAATGCATCCAGCTCCAGGCTGTCGTGTCGGGTCGAGTTTCTCTAAGAGTTGTGCTTGCCGGCCTCGCGGACGGACTTCATCCACCGGTCTTCGTCCCCTGGCCTGCCGACCAGCTTCTGCTTCTTGCCACAGATGGCAGTCTTGACCTCGTCCATGTTCTTGGTGCTGAGAAGGGCCATCTCGTGCTCCAGAAGGACTGCAACGCCCGCCCTCACGAGAACAGAATCCCCCTCGAAAACATAGACGTCCCACAGCCGGGATGCCTCGTCCAGCGCTACGTGCCCAGTGAAGAGCGAGGTGAAGATGTCTCCCAGGTACACGTCTGCATCGTGGTCAGGTAGGGCCGTCAGGTAGGCGTGGAGCTTCGGGGATTTCGTTGCTAGGGTTTGGAGCAGTAGGTTGTAGGCGGATGACTTGGCGCCCTGGTCATCGGAGTAAAAGCTGAGGGGGAGGGAGCGGTTGAGGAGGTTGGCCAAGGCAACAAATGCCGCGGTGGGGTTGGGGAGGTTGAGGAGAAGGAGCGCCGCGATGGTCTAGAACAGATGTCAGCGATCGGGCATTTCATTTCGTGCAACCAAAAATTCCTCAGAGAAACACTCACATTGCAACCGGTGACGTAACCGATGTCACTGCGGTACATCGCATAGGCACCCAGCACGTCAAGCAGACTCTGGTGCAGGGGTCCGCCAGCCTGAAAGATCTTCAGGTCCCGCCAGGTCTGTGCCTCCACATCCTTGCGGATGGTCCGCATCCAGCCGACCACCTTGTGGTCCTCGGGGCTGCCATGGCCGGCCTTCTCACGGGCCTCGGCCTCCTGGGCCCTGGCCAGGGCGGCCTCGAACGACTTCTCGGTAAGGCCCAGGTCATTTCCGATCGCTTTAGTCCAGACGACACCGCGACTCCTAGAGGCGACGCCCCTCCACCAGAGCTCGCGGGTGCGGCGCTCGCGGATCGCGTCGTTCCAGCGTGGGACGATCTCGTGCTCCCAGATCTGCATGATACTGTCGGCAGCGGTGTCCTTGTTCTTGGACATGGTCTTCTTCTGCTCCTCCCTCCGTCGCTCATTCTCGGCGCTCCTTTGCATCATCTTCTGGTATTCCTTCAGATGACGGCGTTCCTCGGCGGGATCCTTAGGTGGCAGCCATGAGGGACGTGTGCGGGAGAGAACTGCCTCCTTCTCTTTCGAGATGGGAAGAGGATCAATCATGATGTTGCTACGGCGCAGAGGTGGCAGCTCTGCGAGGGCAGACTTGTGCTTTGGGCGTGAGACCTCGGTGGTACTGGCCCGGCGGGCCTTGGGTATCGAGCCGGTGCTAGACCTCTGCGACTTGACCTCGAGTTCCTCAGCATGCTCTTCCAGCTTCTCGGTGAGCTCTTGGGCTTCCTTGCTAAGGGCAGCCAATGAAACATTCCAGCTGCTGGCGCGTGCCAGGTGGGGACTTGGCATGCCTTCCGACACAGGAGACTTGAGCGAGGATAGTGCTGTGTCGGATTTCCAAGAGGGAGAGCGCAGTGCACCAATGGAGCCGCTTTCACCACCAGTTGCCGGGGTGCCGTTGCCAACACTCCTGATTCTGGGCTTTGGTGAACGCTCTGGGGAGTTGGATTTAGAAGTGGGCCGGCTCATTGTGCGCTCGGAATGAGGGCGGGGCGACAGAGGGACATTGTCTAGTACAATGCCCTCGGGAATGTCGTCACCGTCGTCCTCGTCGCATTCCCGCTCCAGCTCGGCCTCGGTCTTGCGCTCGCGTGTCGACTGCCAGCTGCCTCTTCGTGGCTTCAGCGTCATGTTGGAGGCACTGGGCTTGATCGAAAGGCTCGGTCGGAGTTGACGCATGTTAGGACTGGGCGTGCGGCTGCCTCTGGAGGTGGGGACTGAGGGTCGGCTATTTGGGCGTCCATTGTTGCTTCGGGGTTGCGAGGTTATGTATGACTCGGAGAGGAGTTGGCTTGTGTTGGTGCTGCGCACATTGGATCTTAAGTTGTGAGGCTGCAACGCCGGAGCACTGGGCCGCCTCTTCTTTGTTGTGATCTCGCGCTGTGAGATTTGAGGGCTTCGCGGCTTGGACAAAGACCGCTGCTGTTGTTGTGGTTTGGAGAGGCTCGTCATGGATTTCGCACGCAAGTCGGAGGCGTAGGAAGCGTCGTAGGGGCTGGGGTCGCGCTTGGGCTGTTGCATGTCCCGGTCGTAATGGGGTGCATCGTCATCGAGGCCGATGTCCTCGAAGTTGCTCACATCGGTGAGGACGCTCTCGCGGTCGGAAAAGGAAGAGTGGAAGGAGGATGATTTGGAGGATTTCGAGGTGGTCAGGCCGGGAGGTGAGCCAGAGCCGGGCAGAGCGGCGGGCTCTTCAACAACGGGTCGCTCGTATATCATCATCTTGACATTATTTGCCGAGAGAAGAATGTGTTTTCGGGCCTGCGTTGGAGGTGTGGGCGGTGGTCCTGCTCCAGGTTGAGGAACTGAGAACAGGAGGCCCTTTGAGCCAGATGTTTTCCTACGGTACTGGACGAGCCAAGCCGGCGGTGAACCTGATTTTCCCCAGGATAAATCTGTACCGTCGGTCGGGAGCAGGAGAGACAACTGGTCGCGTGCGCAGGTCGGAAAGTGTTTTAAGGGTCTGGGGGATGGCTTCGGTCGTGCCCTCTTTTGGGTGTGCCGGTTCGCAAGAGGGGACTTGTGACGTGGTGGAGGCCTTCCTTGATCGGGTGACTCCCGGGTTCACCGACTGGAATTGAATCGAGGACGGTCAATTGGTAGCAGGGGGGCTGGTTGCCAGCAAGGTTCGAAGATGGGACGACAGACGCAAGAGGCGCAGGATAATGCGGCTGGACTTGAGACCCCTAGCTCGT
This sequence comes from Diaporthe citriasiana, assembly GCA_014872975.1. Lineage (NCBI taxonomy): Eukaryota > Fungi > Ascomycota > Sordariomycetes > Diaporthales > Diaporthaceae > Diaporthe > Diaporthe citriasiana. The sequence goes on from JADAZS010000200.1 coordinate 65,103, forward strand.
GGCACGGAGGGGTGCGGGTGTTTGGGGTAGTGTGAGTGTCTCACGATCCCCGGCGATCTGATCTGTGCAGGGTTGGTTCACAAGCCAAGAGTCGACTGGACTGACGTGGGTTGTGGGCGGGCGAGCGGGCGAACGATTGATGGGCGGGCGCCAAAGTAGAGCCGACGACTGGATGGGACGGGATATAGTGCGTGTGTCCGTCGAATCGAAGCGTAGCAGGAAGAAAGAGGAGAAACAAGCGAGTGTGGTTTGTTAAAAACTGTGGCGGTGGTAATAAATGTCGTCTGAGCGATTGGAAGGGGCGTGTATTGTATTGGAAAAGGCGGAATAGAATTAGTCTTAGATTTACGCTGATGGTGATGTTATTCTGGAGGAGGTGAACAACGACTGCAACAACAACTATTACTTTGGCTAATCCGAGCTATCCGTAAGAGAGGTGAAGAAGGGGGGATAGTTGGTTGGGGGAGGGGTCCAAGAACGGACAAGAGGTGGAAACGAATGACAAAAGGTTGGCGAAAGGATGAGGAGGAGGTGAAGAGAGGTTAGGTGAGGTGTGAGTAGAGAAGAGAGGTAAGGCAAAAGTGAGGTAAGGTGAGGTTGAGGAAGGAGCAGAGCAGATCGCGAGGGAAATGGGAAATGTCATAAGCAGGTAACCAATCCATCCCAATCAATCTATCAAGTTGGGTCGGGTCAATCAATGGATCGAGCAGCCAGTCTCAGTCAATCAATTGTCGTTGGTACTGTTAGCGGCAGCACAGCACAAACGCCGCATAGCATAGCATGGGAGACGCATTGGACATGGGTGTGCACTAGCTCTCCTAGCTCTCCTACTCTCTCCTTGATCCTTCCCCCTCTCTCTTGCTTCGTTCTGTGTACGTACCTCCTTCCCCCACTGTCTTTAGCAACACCCCAAAGATAAGACCCGCACCGTCAGGATCAGGACGGGGGAGATGCACACACCCGCCCACGACAGTCCCTGCTAAAGACCCAGATTCTGACCTGGGACCTGAACCAAAACCAGGCACAGGGAGTGAGGATATGGAGCCAAGGAACCACCCAGGAACCACTGAATGAGGGCCACCGGCGACCCACCCAAGCAGCCAAAACGCCCGTCCAGCCCGTCGCCCTCCCAGGCGCAAAACTAGCTGACTGGCAAGGCCGTCGAAATTACGGTGTGGTGTTGTGCAGTAGCGTGCACGGTCCAGGCACAGGACACATGTCGGGGATATCCAGGACATTCTCTGCTGCATCCGCAATCCGTCCTGCAATCCTGCGTCGCCGATGCAACCCGCCCTGTTTTTTTGCCTGGCTCACTGATTGAAGGCGTTTGGGTGCTTACTAGTTTGATTTGGCCATCTCAAATCTGTATGCATGCCGGGACATTTCCAGGCAACCTCCCCAAAAAGAAAGTTCAGACGGTGATGTAGCGGGTGACGCGGATCAGTACGAGATGGGACGGTGCCGTGCCCGATCCCGTTCTGATGCCCGCCTGCCCGGGACCGTGACGTGACGTTACTGGACCATAGGAGCACATCCGTATCTGCAGAACGGGCTGTGCGCCACACATGCCATGGTGCACGCGGAGAGAGAGATACGAGGTCTACATACAAAGTGATGGATGCATCGAATGGCCAGACTGACAGCAGCAGACACTGACAAGCACCACCGAGATCCCACCTCTGCACCAACGCACATCTCGAAATTGCCATGTACCACGCGTCCCCCTAAATAAAAATCGCACCATCATCAACCGTAATCAAGCTTCCCGCCAGATGGATACCGCCCAGCACAAGCGACGTTCCAGAACATCTCTGGCCGCTCTTCTTGATGGGGCCTTCGACGGGCCTAGCTCTTATCTTATTTCGTCTCCTCATTCTTGACCCTCAGCCCCCAAACTTTTGACTTTGATCCAATTCCCACTCAGTCAGTCCAGTCCCTGGCTCTTCCTCTGCTGCTCGTCCCATCGCATGACTTCTGTCATCAGGCCCATTGAACGCCGTCGGCGGGAGTGGCTGCCGGCGCCAGATCAACGGTGCCCAGTCCCTGCATGCATTGTGCCTGGATCCTGCACGCCAGCACGGATTGATGGCGATGATGGAATTCATGATGAAATTTGGCTTTGACAGTGCTGCGTTGGCAGTTTGCGGGCAGGGACCAGGAGTCATGACAGGCGCCCAGGTCCAGGTGCAAGAGCCAGGACTAGGGTCACAACACCAGATGGCTTGCCTCACCAACATAACAAATCTCTGGACCACTAGCCGTCTTTGGTATCCAATAAGCCACCCGACGTTGGGCTGCGGGCGCTGGATGAACGAATGCTGCCTTCGAGGTTGCCCTGGTGAAAGCCACCTCAAACGTCATGGGCAGCCCTCCATCCGTGCTCAATCTAACCCTACGGCAGTTTCTTTCCTCTGCCGATAATCCTCTACATACTCGCTGACCGTTCAAGAAATCTCGCTTCCACGCTTCTGGAATCCTGGATCGGAAGAGGTCGTGACTACCGAAGGGACTCCCGAAATTACCGGTGATATCAGTCAGTCCAGTCCAGGCCAGCCTGGTTTTTGGCGCCGTCCGCCGCGCCTAGCCTCTCACCTCCTCTTCTCTCCTATCCCACTCTATTCCATCGGTCGCCCAACCGTCGCCCTGAAAAGGAGGTCAGCTTATTTCCCCGGCCCCGCCAATCAAACCTGCCCGCTCCAACATCGCCGAAATTACCACCTCTCTACCTGTCTCTCTTGTTCCCTCCTCTTGGGACTCCATTCTGCCAAGTCCGCCCCCCGTCAGTCCAGCCAGCCAGCCAGCATGTCTCTTTTTTTTTTGGTTAACAAAAGGGTCCCCAGCCTGTCAGCCCGTTGGAGTCCACGGTCCGACATCACTCCCGGTCAATCAGGCCCCATCAGCGGGGTGAACTCCCCCAGCCCTGCCGTGCCGTGCGTGCGTGCGCGCGCATGCAATGCAGATGCACGGGCTCCTCTCAGGGCTCGGCTGCTCCTCCAAGACCCTCCGGGACCCTCTAACATGGCGCAGCAGTGATCGTGAGTGTCGATCAGCTTCAAACCTTCCGGTCTCCTGCACATCCTGCATATCATGCACATCGTGATCCTAAGAATATGAAAAGAGGCTCTCTTGACTGATCACTGAGCGACTTGCTCGCTGAGGGAGAGGCCAGACACCCAGCACAGCGACGGTGCAGAGCAAACCCGCTCGCAGAGTTTCGCAGAGCACGTGACAGGGTGTTGTCGCATCGCCCATGCTCGTCAGGCCGCCCATGCTTTGTTGACATGGCATCGTGCCACGTCTGGTACAGTAGCAACCCGCGAGGGACCACAACCACCACAACGCGTCGGTCGGGGCGGCAGAATCCTCAACCGAGCCCCCTCGAACCCCTCGCTCACCAGGGTTCATGACTTGTACGTTCAAAAAAAAAAAAAAAAAAAAAAACTCGAACGGCCGGTCGCGCAGCGAGTCTTGAGTCTTGCCCGCCCGTCCGCCCGCAGCCAAGACAAACTTGCCGTGCGTGCCCTGCCCACTCGAATACCCGCACAGGGACCCTGGACACCTCGTGTACCCGCCGTTATCAAACTCAATTGTTACCGTTCATGCGGCACCAGCGCCCTTGCTCTGCCTGCTCTGCCTTCTTTTTGCCCAGGCACGCTGCCCTCTCCCGTGTTGACCTGTCATAATAATGTATGTGCCTGACTAGCAATGGCGCCGAGGTATCCTGGCGTCTTCTCCGTCGTTCGGCTTCCGGTTTAGCTGGTTTGCTAGCGGTTTCCAGCCCGACAGCTGCAGCTCAGCTGGCCCGGGGCTGTTTCCAACGTCCCCTCGCACACTGTCAGATCACTTCTCTTCCCTTTCGTGCTTGTGTAGTGTAGAAGGTCCCTTGCAGAACGTCCGCCTCCGCCTCGGCGTACTGTGTTCGTGTAATCCCGGCCGTTGTTCCTCCTGGCCGGTAGCAGGAGCTTGGGTTCCCCACGGGCTTCCTCCACCCGCCCAGCTGGGAACTGCCCCTGCCGGATTTACATACCGGATGTGTGCCTGCTTTTCTGGGCAGATGCCCGGGCCAAAAGGCCCTGCGTCTTGGGCAGGCCAGCTGAAAGGGCCCTGGAGGTGTCGGGCATCTCTGTGGCGGCGGGCCAGTCGATAAGTGAGGCCTTGGCCTTGCGCTATGCCTCCTCAGGAAAGGGATATGCAGGACGAAGTTTATAAAACTTTCTGATGGAGGCGCCTCTTGTGGGTAGTAGATTTCCTTTTCAATTGGAGACTGTGACCCACTGTCTCTCGATGTTCCGCTATCGCCTGCCCCATGTGCTTGATCCCCAGTATACAGACTTCATTGTCTTTTGCAGGTCATGGGATGCAATGGCTGTTGGTCATTGCTATAGAATGTGTGATGCGAACCCAAAATCACAGTAAACTTTAAAATATCTCAACATTTTATCGTATCTACTGTGTCCAAGCGTAAATCCTCGTAGCCATGCATATAAGTGTATAACTTTCTAGCTACAACGCACCTAAGGCCTGTGGTAGTTGGTGAGCGCAGCAAGCATGGCGGAGGCAAATATTGACCTTGTGCTCGACACAAACTATCAGATGCAACCATGCCAGCGTGACTAACAACAAGATGCAAATCGACGGTGGCACGTGAGGGATCACTTGCAGGCCCACGCGGATGTGGCCCTTCAGGTAGAAGACTGGGTTTGCTGCTCGACCTTGATGTGCTGCGTCTCGTCGGTGTCTATCAACCCGTACAACTCATGTGTTAGGTCCACAAGCTGCTCATGGTAGATGCCAACGTATTCAGGCAAGACCTGGAGCAGAGTTAGGCCGCACGCTTTATGTGTAGACGCCCGAGTTCCTGGAAAGGTCGCTCGTGCCAACGTTTTGTAGGGAACCCAGCCAGAACGTCTCCCCCCACGGCTCCATCCCCCGGAACACAAAAGCACTACGTCCATTTAGCCCGGAAACTTGAGGTCGTAGGCTATTCCAAAGGGGTTGAATGTCTTGGTGCAGCCAGTCGTTGATCGACAGAAGCTTTGCTTTGGCATGGAGTTCGGTTGGGAGAGATTGTGGCCCGGGTGGTCATTGCTTGTGACGAGGCTGCGGTGCTGATGCTACAGAATTCATGGCAAGTATCATCGTTTTCGTCTGGAAGGCGCTTCAAAATGAAGGGGATATCCTGCTTTATTTGACGTACGATCGATTTTGTACTCCTTCCACTAGTGTAGCTGTGTGCTCAAGCTTGTTATTTCAATATTGATACAGTTCAGGCGCAACGGCTCGGTTTCAATTGTACCTAGGTAAGGACACGGTTTGTCTCTCCTATGGAGGCCAAACATCAGCCGGTTGCTGAAGGAGTACTGACAAGGGCACAAGGACTGATTCTAGCTTCAGCTCAAGCCTTTTGCCTCGGGGACTAATTTTCTACTGTGTCAAAGTGCAATACAACATCCTATGCCTTTGTACCAACCGCGTCAAATATTTGAATAAAGATCACAAGGACCCCATTTTTCCTGACCGTGAAAGTGAATGAGGATTGAATTGACAGTGAAGCAGCCTACGGACAGGACGAGGTACTGGGCGGGCCCAAAGCCTAGGTCTCCCCAGACGGGGACTCGGAATGCTTGGTCCGTAAGGTAGAGTCCTCGACCTAAGTACCAAAGCTAGCAGCTATATGAAGTACCCTTGGTGGCTGTATTTGTGTTGCATTTGTTTCAAGACTATCATTCACTCTGATGGGCATTGACGTATCTCCAGATGAAGGACTGTTTTTCCCGAGTTGATACTAGCCCTCGAAAGTCCGTGTCTGGAATTCAACCATTCGACACTTGGTCTACACACAGGAACTTAATAGATGCCATGTATTAACGGTTCTTAATGTTGGTGCTGTGAAGCTATCTGGTCTTGTCATGTGATCATATCTCATCAAGTCGTGCAATGTGATACAGAGGTGCGCTCAAATTCAATCCTTCACCATTCCGCATTCGTCTCTTTAAGAACCCAAGAGGCCCCGCTGGAAATGGTATACCACCTCGTCCACAGCCCCTTGAAGATATTCCCCTTCGGACATTTCGTATCTGAGACACTCTTTTTGCTCATCATACTCATTGATCCATCCGTCCCAGCGATCATTCACCACCCCGCATATGCTTGCAGCCGCATTAATTCCTGCGCCTTCTTCGCGCCTCCGTATTCTCCCCAGCCACTCTGCTTTAAGTTCCCGTTTAGGATAGACCAGGATGAGGTCGACGCCCTCTTCGAGAAGTTGACTGTAAATGGCCTTGTGTGTTGAGACCATCAGGATACAACTTTCGTTTAGTCTCTCTCTGATTGCCTCCAGATAGTTATACGGCCATGCGGGCCCCTTCGGGAAAAGACTCGAGTCGAGGTCTATCACCCGAACGCCGCCGTATCCCCTTTCACACGCAGCCTTGAAAGTAGACTTCCCGATCGCAGCGAATCCACATATCACGATAGCCTTTTGTTTTCTTGTGGCTGGTTGATTTATGTCGGACTTGGCGGTGGATGCATTCAGATCTTGTTCATGGGCCTGCAGGTGAAGGTCCATTTCCAGGAAGAGCTGCAATGAGGTGTTCGGTGTGATCACGACATGCTCTGGCTCGCTCAGATGAAAGGACTTTTGAATGATCATGCTTGTTTTTGCACACTCTCCAGTAACTGTGGATGTGTTTGATATCGCCGGCAATAAAGTGTCGTTGAAATTAGAGATGATGATTGTGGTGTTGCAGATGTGGTCAACCGGCGGTCGTATGTCGTAAGTAATTTGCGCTTCCTGCGAGAGAAGTTGTTCGAAGGCCATTTTGAGGTTTCAAAATTTCATTCCAGGATTTAATATCTCTAAGTAGTCACCTCCATCTTTTTACATGTGTGACGTGAAAGCCTGGCTCGCTGCCTGCTGACTGTTAGTACTTAGGCTACGACTGGGCCGGATAGGTTGGTGCTGCACAGCCACACCCGTTTCGTCCGCTGAGCTGACCGCAACAAGCCCTCCAGAACCATTAAAACACACCAGAATGCCTTACGAGACCCACAATTCCTTTGGTGCTGTCGAAGCCAAAAGTGTAACAACAATTTCGAGGAATGTACCGACAGATTGGATGAGGCTCCCTCGGGGCCGAGCAGTCAGTTGACGCCCGCTCAGCCCTACGGCCATTTCCAAGCTTAGGCGCCACGGATCCGAAGAGGATTCCCCCAAGTCTGACAAGAACCGACTCCCCAATCCGGTTGGTACAAATACGCCCCCATTTTTGCCTTTCAGAGCGTAGCTTACCGGCTTGCTCATCAGCAAGCTCAGTGACTGAGCCTAACTCACGAGACTAGTCTCTGACGTGATTTCGTGATCTTTGAACTAGCTGTCAAATCCTTGGACAGTATATGAGGCACCGCGTGTGGCCGTGCACTGGGATGCAGTGATCGTGAACACGCGGTGATGTGGTTTTTATACATCTCATACGAGACTCTTACTTTCTGGGCTGCACCTATTTCCTTTCAGAAAAGGCAGGAATGGACGATGGGCAGGCTATTCCGGTGGCATATTTAGCAATCGAATGGTGAAATGAATGTTGCGAAGAGAACATGGGGTCTACGGTATTTGCGCCTCATCAGGGTGGACCATGTCACGGGAATTGGTTCAAGGACAAGTGCCGGGAGTAGCCTTGACCAAAGCCCGTCGATGCCTTTGTCTACATATTCATGGAGCCCACATAGTAGTTCGGGCGATCTCGTACTGAATCGGGAGTGCGAGGCTCATTGGACGAAAACCGTTGAAAACCGCCCTCCTGCTCAAGGGCATGCATGGCTGGAAGAGTAATTAATTTTCAGGGGCTAGACATGCGTCCATGGACTGCCCAAGCGGCTCCTTCAGAAAGTCAGCCGAACCGTTGTGCCCACACTACTCCACTGACCGGCGAGGATTAATGATGCAAATTCGCCATGTTGTTCTTGTCAGATTCCGAGGTCGTTCATCGAGTGGCTTGCAACGTAGTGTCTACCTGGATGTACCTCTTTGATTGTGCCCCAATCTCACTTGGTTCTTGGTTCATTGTAAATGAGCACTCTTCGGGACAAGTAAATATCATCTTCAGACTTGCTGCAAAACTCTACAATTCAGGAAAACGGCTTGATCAAGTTCGAAGGGTTGGTTGGTGCGCTGCCAACACTCAATAGAACTCTGACTAAAGAAGACGCCACAAGCAACCACTTCCGGGTTTCTGCTGCTTTTGAGGGCATCGGCCCGCATGATGTGGTATCATCTGTGATCGTGTCAGATCTGCTAGTTAGGTGCCATCGCTAGGGACGAACATGTTAGCCACTTCAAATCGCCAGCTAGTCTACCAGTAATGAACGGCAGACAAATTCTCCTCCAACGACATCTTAGCATTCTTCCCCGCAATCGAACCCATCGGCATGCAGCTTCCGGTTGTTTAACAAGCATGGTTCTAACTTTGAATTGTTGAAAATGAATGTACAGTCAAACCAGATCCCTGTCCCTGGACCTAGTTTGCCTTTGATTTCTGCCCTGAATCCTGCTTTGTCGAGTATTTGCAGCATGTTGAAGGAAACAGCGGCCGGATCTTTGCCAATACTTTACGGGTAGAAGACAGCATGTACAGCATTAATACGGCAAATTCTCAACTTTGCCCATTCTATAATGGAATTCAGGGTCAATTTGGGATTCCCGGAAACAATGTTCATGGTACTGGAGGACACATGATGAGGTGGCATGACAAGCTTTGCCCCATGTTTCACCTTCAATGCTCGATGTTTGCACCGGCATGGGGACCCAGCTCCTCAAAATGCCAAGACCTCCAGAACAGGCTCTCAGTCACCTGGGTTTATACAACCTGCATGCGGGTGCAACCGATCCAGATGGGCTAGATTTCTCGCATGACCAATTGCGTTGTCTATGGCCGAGAACTCACAGCAGCAGTGCCGGAAATCGTACATGTGTTCCCCATTTCCGGGGTCTCCTGGATGTTGTCAATACACCTTCCCATCACATCATTGACATCAAGCTTCTTTCCTGAATTCCCCCGCCCACCTACCGAACCTCGGAATGTAACGAGCCGTCAAAGTGGACCTCGCCTGCACCAGTTGCCCCGTACTGGCCCATGGAGCGTCGCTGCACAGATGTAAGAGGCCACCTGGGGTTGACGCGTCTAGTTGAGGAGATTCCGTGGCTGGAAACCCCCCCCGGGGCTGTAGTCCTCGCCTCGAGGGTGATATCGAGAGCCGCCCCTGGAAGATCTTCTTATTCGTGCAATATTGAAGTCCGCCAGTTCGCGCCATGGGCTGCGAGGCCGACATCATCTCAAGGACGGGGCTCGCGTGCTTTCAACACGAGCCCGTCTAGTGTGGTATCGAGAGGACTTCATAATTGGAGATAGACTACATAAGAGCTGTAAAGAGACCACTCATGAACAATAGATGCCTCTCAACCTTCAAACAACCATCGTGGTATCCTCACGCTGAACAGTCTCTACGAAACTCTAACTCTTTCTCCGCAACAACAAAGATGAAGCAGACTTTGATCCTGTCCACCTTGGCGTTCCTGGCGTCTTGCATCTCAGCCTCGCCTACTCCCACTGTCCAGGATGACGCCATCGTAGACCCACGCAGCATCGAGAAGAGGGCTGCAATCACTGATGCGGCTGATGTTGGCTACGCCACTCAGAACGGAGGGTACGCGAAATCTTTCTTTGTGCTATTGTTTATTGTTCCTTGGTGCAGTCTGACTGAGTTTGTCTTCCCAGAACCACTGGAGGCCGCGGAGGCACAACCACTACCGTGTCTACACTGGCCCAGTTCACGGCCGCTGTTGGATCCAGTAGCGCGGCCATCGTCGTCGTCAGCGGCGCCATCTCGGGATCCGCCAAGGTCAAGGTTACCTCTAACAAGTCCATCATTGGAAAATCCGGCAGCTGTGCGTGTAACCCATGCCTCGTGGAGCGTGATTTTATGCGGCATGACTAACCAGAACTTGGCCGCAGCTCTCACCGGCGTTGGTCTGACCATCAACAAGCAATCCAACGTCATTGTGCGGAACTTGAAGATCAGCAAGGTCCTCGCTGACAACGGTGATGCTATTACTATTCAAGCATCCAAGAACGTCTGGGTCGACCATGTTGACTTGTCCAGCGATCTGGACCACGACAAGGACTACTATGACGGCTTGGTTGACGTTACCCACGCCAGCGAGTGGGTGACCATCTCGAACAGCTATATTCACGACCACGTAAGTATCTTCGTGTGTGCTAAAAAAAAAAAGAAATCCGCGTCGTTTTCAAAAACCTGAAAATCTGCATGACACTCACGCAATTAAATCTATGTAGTACAAGGCCTCTCTTGTGGGCCACTCCGACTCCAACGGCGCCGAAGACACCGGTCATCTGCATGTTACCTATGCCAACAACTACTGGAGCAACATCAACTCGCGTGCTCCATCTTTCAGGTTCGGCACTGGGCACATCTTCAAGTAAGTCATGTTCAAGGAATCTTGAGTCCCCTTTCCCCGTTGCTTTGCGTCTGTGTGCCTCTGCACGATCGTCCAGATGGCTGACCACAAATGTGATTTCCCCGAATACAGCAGCTACTTCTCCGCCGTCAACACCGGCATCAACACCCGCATGGGGGCTCAGCTGCTGGTCGAGTCCTCCGTCTTCGAGAACAGCGGTTCCAAGGCCATATACTCGGCCGACAGTGACGAGGTCGGCTACGCCGTCGTCAACGATGTCAACCTTGGGGGCTCCGCCAACACCGCCGCCGCCGGAACTCTCAAGAGCGTCCCATACTCGTACTCCAAGCTCGGCTCGGGCAGCGTCAAGAGCAGCGTCACCGCCAACGCTGGCCAGAAGCTGAGCTTCTAAGATGGGGATGGATTCCCTGGGGCTGGGAGTGCGGATTTGCACATCCTCCTAGCCACTGGGCCAGCGTTCCGATTTCTGATGCGCTGAAAATTTATGGATGGGGCGAAAGTGGTGTGTACCTAGGTACCTACATGCGAGCGGTCTTCAATGAGGAGCGAATGTTGGTGCACACTGCAGGAGCCGTGAAACTGTATATATTCTTGAAGCTCATTCTCGTCACTCTTTAAGCAAAAGCAGAATCTACGTCTCGTGCTTTCTCGTTAAGTCCCGCGGACCAAGACCCTGGCCTCAAGGGGGTGTGACAGCATCTGCTACGAGCAGTAATTCCATTCCGCGACCGAGGTGTCCTCTACAAACACGGAAAAGTCCTAGCAGAACATAAATAGTTCTAAGTAGACATGGCCACACCGGGGATTTCAGTAAGCCCTACGGATAGGTTAGCTGGGTAAGACCGGGGATTCGCTTTCACTGTATAGACTTACAGCCGTCAATGTTCTCATCAGTAACACGAGCCTTGGTGCATTTCATCGCTTCCGCTGGATCTTGTCTCTCCAACCCGCTGCAGACGTCGCCATCACATCGGAGGTCCATGGCACGTTGTAGGGAATCATCCTTCCAGCCGAAGACGTAGTCACCATGTTGCGAATATCCGTGCCTACATTCCATTGTCAGCGTTGCGGCCTGAATGCCAATTGTTTTTAATAAAGACTTACTTGTCACCGGTGCTCCAAACAAATGGTTGTGATCCATCCTCGGGCCACAGGTCCTTGTTATTGAAGGGTCTCGTGTCCCACATGACTTCGTACATGACCTGAGGTATCCTGACGGGATGGCTCGATGGACAGACACCCTCTGCACCGACTCCATTGTGCGACGGGTCTGGGACCGGGTACGCGATATGGCTCATATGGTCCGCACTATCCAGATTTTCGCCGTCCCAGCACGAGGGGAAAGTGATGACAGATCGGATGCCGCCGACACAGAACCCCGTCGGCAGAGTCTGGTTATCGGGAGACGCGCAGTTCAGCCAGCGGTTGTCTCCTGTCGCTGGCATGCAGCGGTGGCACACCTTGGGTTCTGCCGTTGGAGATTGCGCGGTGGCGTCCCCGACGAGCATGCGGAAGCCGGGCCTGAAGGCGGTGACGTTGACGGACGCGTCTGGCGACGCGATGTAGTAGACCGTGATGCCACCGTCCCCTGTCAGTCCTTCACTTGGGTACTGAGGTACGCGCTTGTACGTCCCGTTACGTGCTCGGAAATAGAGTACCGCCGTCCAGTAGTTGGAGAAGTCCTCAGAGAATGTGCAGCTGGTGCATGTTGAATTTGAAGGAAGGTCATGTATGGCTGGATCCATGGAGGCGTTGAAAGAATTGCCTCCTGTGCCGCAGTGTCTAGTCAGCCTTGTTACATTCCGATAGCCGAAAATGTATCTTCAAATAGCTGTCGATACGGGTAGAATATCCAAGATGAACAGGTCAATAATCTCTGCTGATAACTTACCTACGATCTGATGCACGTGAGGCGATGGAATCATGCCTGGGTTCACGAGGGGGTCAAGCCTCTCGATAACCAGCTGCGAACACTCGAATCGCAGCATCGGCATGCGATTAATTGGTGGCTGAGTTGAGGCATGGCTCACGAGGAGCGCTAGGGAGAGAAACTTCCACTGCATTGTGTATAAGTTGCGGAGCATTCTGCGGTCGAGTTGGATGTTGAAATGAAAAGACGGGCGGCGCCATAAACACCTTGCATCCATTTTCCTAAATACAACTCAACCCTGCTATCATTCTCGGATGACAAATGTGGTTCACATGCCGTCCGACGATGGCTCAACCTTTTACCTCTCATGTTTCTATATTGATCACTTTAGGCTGAGGTGGATGCTACGTCTACTCGCAAATCATGTGTCCTCGTCAGAACTTTCAGATCCCGAGCTCCACCGGAGATCCTTATCCTGCCAATTGCAACTACCTCGTGCCGCTGACAATATATTGTCTGCATGCTGACCTGCCACAGCGACGTTGAGATACCACAACAGACTTCGGCAATGGGATGTTCAGTCCCACATGTTCGTCCCAGCTGGTGAGATGGCATGGCGGATCAAACCATGATCTTCAAAGAGGGGCCCTCGGGTCGCGTCTGCACAGACTATGGCTTCATGCCGTTTATTATTCCGCGGCGTAAGCAGCAAAATGTGTATTTGGCGGGAGCGCTTGGTCTTCGCAATCCTTAAAGGCACGATCTGAAAATAAACCAGTCCGTACTTGGGCCAGGAGAAAGTCAGCCACATAGCACGCTAGCGGCATTCAGCATGCCATTTCTCCGCCTTAACTCTGGAACCACAGACTCGTACACTTCTGGGCGCCGAGAGTAATCGATAAACCTGTCGCCTATTTAAGCCAAATGGCCCGACCCGCTTGCTGGCACCCGCGATCCCTGCCATGCCCTTTTGGGGTGCTCCAGAGTACGATTCGCTCAGCTAAAGTGCTGCTGAGTGAAACCCAAATTTGGCTGTTTACATCGTGGCCTGCTTCTCCTTATCACAACCACTTGAGGATATCTTGTCCCCGACATTTCTCAGCGTATATGCGTAGACAAAATATCAGGAGCAATACCCTGGCCTCAATCATGTTTCACAGCGTAACAAAATCGATCCCTTCAGCGCTGTGGCGCCAACTTCTTTCCCAGATAAGACTAGTGAGCATCAGCTTTCAGCTGAATCTATGGCTTCCAAGTCCCACTGAATTCTTTCAGCTGGCGTTCATGTATTCAGCTGAAATTTCACTTCAAGCTCGAGGCGGACTTGATCTTCCTCACTTCTGCGTGTCGGTCATGCACAAGATATCCTCAAGGATCTCGACATACGCGGTGAACGGCGTCAAGCTCGAGTGGGTGTGCCGATAACGCCAGTTTGGGATTGAGTTTTATCGGTTTGACGATCACCGCGCGCTATGGAAGTCATCCTGTCCCAGTCTTCCAAGCTCAAGGCTCAGGTCCGCCTGGGCCGGGCCATTTCCACATTTTACGAGTCCCTAGACACAGAAAACAAGGCTATCTTCAACTCCTACAGGGACGCAGCCCATGCCGCGGCACCAGTCCTGGGTGATATCCGGCAGATCGCGGCTGAGATTGACCGAAAGGCACGCAAGCCTTGTGGTGACCGCTTCAAGCGCGTATTGGAGGCTTTACAGCAATTTGTAGCCATTGGCGATGTTATTATTGGGAGCACTCAGAACATGCTCGCAGCTGGCGTGTGGTCGGCTGCCAGATTGACGGTCGTTGTGTGTTCTCCACGCGCCTCGATGAAATTGACGCGTCACTGACAGTGAGCACAGGTCATGACGGGCTACGCAAGCTACAGAGAGAAGGTCTCGGAGATTTTCCTTGAAATTGGCCGCACCGCTCCCAGGCACGCTGAGATGGCGTCCATATACGCTGGCCACGGACGTCTACACTCGGCCATGATGGAGTACTCTATCGTGGTGGTTGAGCTATGTCAATCCCTTTTTCAAACGTCCCCTCTGCAGCGATTTACAACATCTTTGAAGACGGCCCTCACAGACCCTCAGCTGCAAAAGTTCAAAAGCAGCCTTGCAATCTGGTCCAGAGAAATCAATGAGGAAGTGACTCTGCTTCAAAGTCGCAGGCTTGAAGACAAAGACAGGAGGGACGGTATTAGATCCATGATAACGAGCTTTTCAGAGTCAGACCGAATCCGAAAACGGGCCAGAGCTCGCGCAAAATGGCTTGATGCATGCACGGATTACGACTACGAAAAGCAACGCAACCTAATACGAAGGAGCGGAAATGTCGACTATTTTCTCGATGACCTGTCGTATCGAAACTGGAGATCCGAGAGTGGGCCGTCGACCCTGTTCTGTGAGGGAAAGCTGGGTTCAGGGAAATCCGTGTTGATGGCAAACATGATTGATGACCTTGTGTTAGACAATACCAGCAAGGTCCACACAGTGGCATTCTTCTTTGTTTCTGATGATACTACCGGACATCGGGCTAGAACAGTACTCGGAAGCCTTGCCCGGCAGCTCCTCGAATCCCTGCCAGATTCCCAATGGACGGATATGCTTAAAGAGGAAAGTCGGTCATTGACAATGGACAGGCTCACACTCATCTTGGCCAAAGTCGTGCCTCCTAAGAGAAGGGTGTACGTGATACTCGACGGGTTCGACGAGTTTCCTGAGATTGAGCGCCGAATGTTGGCGGAACAGCTGAAAGAACTCCAGTCGTGGGTCCAGCTGCGCATGTGTATATCCTGGAGGCTTGAAGCCAAGAGTCGGGCACGGGAAGACTTTGATGTCTTCGGGCTGCATAAAACCTTGAGGATTCCCCTGTTCAACCCAGAGATCGAGAAGTTTGTAAAGACGGAAGTCGATGCTCTCCTCGAGAGCGGTGAGCTCGGGATTCGCGACGATGCGATAGTGGATGAGATACGACAGCGTCTTGTCGAGGGTGCCAATGGAATGTAAGTCCAAACACATTCAATGTCTAAGGGGCCCCAATCTCACCGGGTATAGGTTTCTCTGGGTGACACTACAGCTGCAGGCCGTTTGTCTTGAAAACGACGATACTATCCACGAAGCCTTGGATAATTTGCCAAAATCTCTGCCTGAAATATTCCATCGAATCTTACAGCAAACGCGGGAACCGGGAAAGCGCTACCAAATGTGCATCTTTCAAATACTGGTGGCTGCTTTCCGACCACTGACCACGGCAGAGTTTGCAGAAGCCCTCGGCTTAGCTTTGGGGAGCGAAGCAACACCACTGAGGTTACAGAGCCACAAGATCAGCGACGTGCGTGCAATACTGTCTTCTTGCGGAAGCCTGGTAATGATCGACGAACAAGACTTGACTGTTCATCTGGTTCACCAAAGTGTACGGCAATTCCTCCTGGGTGAAATGGTTGATGCCCAAGATTATCGAGAGTGGCAGTTCTCTGCCGACGCTTCTCACCTGGTTATGGCAAATATCACAATGAAATACCTTGCCATATGGTACGAAAGACTGGATGTTGCTAAGATAGCAAGTGGGGTGTCACCGTCTACCACACCACAGTCATCACCGGTCTTCTTACCGAACCCGGCTGCCATTCAACGTGCGGCACAGGCTGAACTTAAGCCAGGGAAGCTGTCCAAGCTACTCAACATCGCGTCAAGAGCCAAGCTAAATGGAGCTGCAGCAACTGTGGACGTCGCAAAGACTGCTGAGCACCTGTGGCCAGGAATGCTGAAAAAGGCACCGGCAGAGAGCCAAACTCAAATGTTCCATCTCCCAGCCATGGAACTCCTCGCATACGCACGAAGATTCTGGATGTTGCACTCGGCGTCCATGACCGAACACGATGGGCCGCTGTACTTGCTTTGGAGCCAAGTGCTCACGAGATCGGAAACGAAAGACTGGCTAAGATGGGGGAACACGCCCTACGCGTCCAGTCGCGATGTCGAGGTCCCCGAAACCATGCTGTGGGCGGTCGTCCATTCCCACAACGTTTTACTGGAGACTGTCTTGCGCAAGCAAATGAAACGCCTGCGGCTGTTAAGCGGCTGCCTGAAAGCGCTACTAGAGATGTCACCTCTGCCACACCTGAGCCCGCTGATGGCTGCACGATTTCTCACCCTGCAACTCTTCCTGCAAAGAGGTTCAATGTCAAACACTCAGATGATCCTCAATATGCGTCCGGATTTCAGTCACAACAACTATGCTTGCCTCTATGCGGCCGTCTTCGCCAGGGACTACCATACAACCCGAGCCATTCTGTGCGCTGTTGGCGATTCAGCGATGTTCAATGACCTACCTTACCCGCTCCTTGAGATCAGCGTGTCGTGTACGGATGTGCATATGACCCATCTCCTACTTTTCCATGGAGTAAGACCTTTGCCTTCCTCTCAGATCCAGGAGCCGGCCTTGGCCCTGGTCATGTCGAGGCTTCGGCCAGGATGCGACCCAAGCAGCATCCTCATCGCAAGCTGGCTTCTTAAATCATGGGCGAGCACGGAGCTATGTTACTCAAACCACCTAGCGAGCGCGGTGGTCACATTTAAGGGGATAGCCAACAAAAGGTATTTTGATCCTAAACAATTTATCTGCGTCCCGCCGCACGGCTGGCTGATATACCATGCCCTCTGTGCTGCGAGACATGTGGGGCCGTGGCTGCGTGGGCTCTTCACGCTCAAGGGTATTTTCATATACGCCGCTGTGATAGCGTTTCTGGATGTTCAGACCGAGTCCAGAGCGATGCGAGTCTTGACTTTTGTCGGTTTAGTGGTATTTGCTCCGGTGGCTCTGTGCCGGTCTCTTCCCGTTATGAGTAAGGGCAGCGAGCCCCCGAAAGCATTTCCACCTATGCTGCGAAGCGTTGCTGCAATCAAGTCGGCCCAGGTAAAACCCACCTCAACAAGAGACGAGAAACCTCGAGCTGGTGGGAAACCTTGGCATTCAACTGGCAATACAGATCAAGGCTCGAAACGAAACACTGCTAAATTTCCGTTTTGGAAGGTAGCAAAGTAGGACAAGCGAGTAATGAAACATCGTTCTGAGACCACGGTCTCTACAGACATGAAAAACTCATCCGGAGAGCGAATTCAAATGTGGCATTCAGGGGGGGATCTGCAATTGAGAACCTGGATACTGGGATAGCATCTGTCACGTTACTCGTACAATGCTCTCAATCCCTCGACAGCCTTTCTCCCAAGGGCCTCTAGCGTTCCCATTCCCAACATCTCAAGCACAGTAGTATCAGATCCAAAAGCACCCTTCCACCATACCCTCAGCTCGATTGCCACAAGCAAGTCTAAACTTAGCTCTATCAGCAACTTAGATATGACGAATTCTTCCCAGCTACACAGCAGGAGCCCAAGGAAACGCTCGCCAATCTCTAAGACTAGCCAGGCTGCGGCTTAATCTACACTTTGACCGAGGACTGTAACCAGGTCCACTCTAGCTTGTACGAGAAATTCGGCAAGCGTGCTATCACTGTTTTTAGAACCGCCTCCTGTGTCGCTTCTTTGGCTATTGTGATAGATAGATAAACGGATATCCTGTCTGAGGCACACATTGCTATCTGGGCTGCTGAGAGGAACTGTAGGTGTACTCCCGAGGAGAAAGCGATTCTTGTCGACAAAAATGCCATCAGCATTAGAGGAATTGGGCTGTGGGTCGCTCAAAGCGAGTTCCAGGGCTGCCAGAAGCTCGATTCCTCGGACAGGTCGCCAGCCCATCACGCAGCGATAGCTTCGATTGGCCAGAAAAACATCCATATCCAACTTTCCTACTTCGATCAAGTCTCTCTTCCCAATTTCAACCATGGTGCCCCACCTCGCAACGCATCGACACCATGTCGTATGAAGCAGTTCTCCGCCCAGAGAATTGAGCACTAAATCGGCTCCTCTACCTTCTGTTTCTCTTAGGAGGCCATCAGCAAATAACACACTTCGCGAGTTGAAAATTCGATTACAAGGAATCCCGAAACTTTCTATCAGATATCTCACCTTGTTGTCGCTACTCGCTGTGGTGTAAATTTCAGCCCCAATCATTTGGGCCACCTGGATGGCCGCGAGCAGCGCCGCTGTCATAAGTCCAGTAGCCTTGTATATGGGTTGGAAACTGTAACTTGTCTCTCACCACAGGTGGTATCCACAATGGACGCGCGCAAATTGTTCTCCTTAGATGGCAAACTCCCATCACTTGCATTCAGGGCATCCTTGAGCCCCATAATAGGCAACTAGTAGGACTGACCATGTCAATCGATGGATACCTACGACAGCACACGACTCTGAATCATTTCCAGGTCTTTCACTTCAGCTTCAACGTCATCCCACCACTCCAAACATCGTCTAAAGTCCTCCCTGTTCTCGTTCCCCCAATAGCGAAAATCGGCAAGTACTTCCTCGTAGGACCTGGCAGTTAATCTAGAGTTATCAGAGCGTAAACTTCTGTGCACACTAAACCATTTCCGAAATCGATCCATATTTTCCATCAAAAAGTCTATTTCTCCGATCCCTATACCCATGCCACCTCGCGCGCCAACGCGCTTTCGCAATCCTTCGGCCAGATACTGGAAAATGATTGGCAAGGCCGGTCTGAGGAGCCACCGTCCCCATGTGTAAAGTCTCCATTGACCCGGTGTTAGGCGCCATTTGTAGTGCACTACCACCTCTGACTCTACGAGGATGTTCATGTCCACAATGATCGGCAGTGGTAGTCCGGACCACACCCTAATACGTTTGAATTCGATGTTACTGTCTTGCAGCCATTGCTGGGTCGAGGCGCTGAGAGTGGATTTGCCGTTGATGTCCAACGATGGGGGAATCCGGATCCGGGTGTGGGAGGCGAGGATGGCTTCAATGTCTCGTTGTATCTGTGGGTGGACGAAGAGTGGTCGGGGGTCAAGGTTTTGGAGGCAGTAGGTGGGAACTGTGGGACTGGAAAGCATGGGTTGGACTCGAGGTAGGGAGCGCAGCATGAGGCGGTATATTTGGTAGCGAAGCTCGAAAGGGAGTGAGAGAAAGGAGGCTGGCGGCGGTGAGCCTCCCATTGGAGGAGATGATTGCATTACGCTGACGTCCTGGCACCTCTCTCGTCAAGAGACTGCTGTTTGCATATGATGGCGATTAATGGATGCTGTTGATGTAACTTAGTAGCGGGAGCATGAAGTTCGTGTAGAGATGAGTCATACGTGGCGCCGCTCTGCTTCGTTCTAATACCAAAGCAGCTAGATATACTGTATTTGGCTTTTGCTTACGGCCCAGGCAGCTTGAGGGACATTCGAGTATCGCATATTTTGCATCCTCTACACTCCGTCCTGTTGAGCACGAAATCAACAAAATTTTGCATGATCAAATCACAGTGACAGACCCGGTTTCCATTTATTATCGAAAGGTTGCTGGGCTGGAAGCAGTAGATAAATGTCTATTGAATGGAAAACTATGATTAAGAAACTCAGAATCGTGGCCTTGATTGAGTATTTCTATGACTTCCCGGAGAATTGTTTGATCATACTTCATCTCCCATCCGAATAATCACAAATTATTCCAACTTTCTTGGCGTCCTATTGAAAAGGGACCCATTGTTAATGGACATCTTGAAGACGAAGGTCAAAACCGACTATGTGGTTACCAAACTAGCCCACATACCCCCATCATTTTGTTCCCTCCCTTCAATATCCTGAAACTCCAAGTATCTTTCACCTGCAATTGACATCACTCCCAGTCTAGATGTCAATGAAACGTGCCATCCAGGTGTTGGTGATTTGTTTGGCTTCGTCCACTAGGCCCATGTCTAGAAGTAGCTGAACAGTTCCCCTGAGAGCACTCTCGAGGGCACTGAAAGTCCACGTATGCGTGAAATTAGCCGCCTCGCCGATAAATATTGTATGGAACTGAATTTGATAGAAGGCGGCAAGGTACAGATCTTGCTGCGAGAATTTTTGCATCGCAAAGGCCCCAGCATGATGTCTCCTGTTCCCAGCAGTGCCGAGCGGAAATGCCCGTCCAGTTCTCTTCTACGACATCACCGTGAACTTGAGTAAGAGCCCGTTTGATATAAGCAAGGTGCTTCTGTTCCGACATAGCACAAGCGACGGTAGCCTCGTAGTCGGAGAGGTACGATGCAAGCATTGTGCCTGGTCCAGTAGCGTTCAAGTCCCAAGACGGGTAGCACACCTGGGCCAAGTTGCGGCTTAGTGAGGCGGGTGCAACCGCCAAAGATGGGCCGCTCAAGGTGTTCCCAGAACCGAATCTTGAATTGAACAGCGACCTTGACAGCGTTGCCGAACAGCGTTCGATCCACAGCACGCTGCAACAAGCTTGAGTATTGGGGCAGATTCCAGAACTTTAACAAGTTAAGCGGGACACTGTTTAGTACGTAGTCGAAGTTCTCGACTTTGTCAGTAGTCTCAAAGGGTTCAGCTCCGATGGGCTTCCAAGAGACAGACACAATGTTATTTTCGTTGTAGTGTAAACCGTTTACCTTGACGCCGTACTGGATTATCTCCTTCATCAGAGGCTCGAAAGCAGCTGGGAGTCTACTGAGACCGCC
This sequence comes from Diaporthe citriasiana, assembly GCA_014872975.1. NCBI lineage: Eukaryota > Fungi > Ascomycota > Sordariomycetes > Diaporthales > Diaporthaceae > Diaporthe > Diaporthe citriasiana. The sequence goes on from JADAZS010000200.1 coordinate 86,039, forward strand.
TTGGGCAGTAAGCCATTTGCTGGCGAGGAAGTAGACAGTTTCGGATTCCCACATGGGCCAGTAAATATGAGACGGCGTAACCTCGTCAGTGGTGTCGAGGTCGGTTTTGATGACATCTCGCAGGTGGGAAACTTCCGAGTAATCGAACATGCCGTCCTACTTAGCTTGCTTACATATAAGCTGCGAAAATGTTGGTGGCGGACATGCAAATTCGTTCCGCGTCGAGGCCCTAAAACTTGTCCAGAGCATCGATCTTTTTTCGCTCTGAAAATCGTCGTTTTCTTCACAATGAAGACAAAACTCAAGGTAACTGGTGTCAATTGAGGAGATCTGACCCGACTCCGACTCATAGCCGAGAATTGCCCAATTAGCACTAAATGATGCCGCTCGCCACTCCCGCCCACCAGATCGACTACTACCCCGACACATCCGGGAACCTATACAGTAAACGAATCCAGAGAGGCAGCACGAACAGTGCAGTCGAGGTGCCAGGGTGTTTACCCCGCCATGGCAGCATTCCCGAAGATGGAGACTTCATTCCCACATGTGACCTGCCTTTTCTTTCCTAGACCAGAGACACCGTTGCTTCTAAAATTTCATGTCTGTCGATTGCCGAGATCCCGACCGGCTGGTAAACATCACATTGGTCCCTGACTATAGACTAAGGAAACTAAGTAGTAGTAGTTTACTTGAAAGAGTGAATTTCCCCTGGTAAAAATGTCTGACGCACCCTATGACGGAGTCGAGGAAGGCTGAGGGTCTCGTCACAACTCCAAAATGGCCACGCTTCAGCTTGCAACGTGGGCCACGAGTCTGACCTACGCCAATCTCACCACTGGTGTAGTCGACGCTGCTGTTAAGAGTCTTTACAACTGGGCCGGATGTGCTATTGGAGGCTATATCCAAGATGCACCGCAAATAGCACAGAACACGACTCTTGTCGCCTTTAGCGGCCCTCCAACGTCCAGCATCTTGGGCGCAAACGGTTCCATAAGTATCGGGTACGCGGACGCGCAGACAGCGGCACTGATCAATGGAATTGCTTCGCATGTCGACGACTATGACGACACTCACCTCGAGACAATCATCCACCCGGCTGGACCAGTTGCTAGCGCGCTGTTCGCTGTGGCCGAATGGAAAGCCCCCGTCTCGGGCCATGACTTCATCACGGCTTTCGTCGCTGGTGTGGAAGCGGAATGCAAGCTTGGTCTCTCTGTCTATCCAGAACATTACGACGTAGGATGGCACATTACCAGCACAACCGGCTCGATCGGTGCAGCGGTTGCAGTTAGCAAATTGCTAGGCTCCGACACCGTTACCACTCAAAATGCCATTGGGATTGCAGCGACCCAGGTCGTCGGTATGCAAGAGTACTTCGGTTCAGACACGAAATCCTTCCACGTTGGCCGGGCCGCTCAGGGCGGCATGCTTGCCGCCCTCCTTGCCAAGAACAACTACACCAGTTCGTTACAGGGCCTCGAGGCCAAGTTCGGCTGGCTGCATGTCGTCAGCACACGCGAGAATGCAACGGCCTACTTTGAACAGCTCGGCAAGACGTGGGAGGTCCTCAAAAACACTTTCAAGCCGTTCCCCTGCGGGATCGTGATGCACCCATCCATCGACGGTGCCATCCAGCTGCACAACCAGACGGCCAAGGAAGGAAAGTCCGTCTCCGACATAGAGTCCGTGCAGCTCCGCGTGAATCCCCAGGTCCTCGTCCTCACGGGCAAGACGGACCCGCAGACGGGCTTGGAAGGGAAATTCAGCATATATCACGCCACGGCCGTGGGTCTTCTCTACGGCGAAGCGACGCCCAAGCAATTTACAGATGAAGTAGTCAAAAACGAGACTGTGGTCGGCTTGCGGAAGATGGTCAATGTGACGACCGATGCTGCTGTGGATAATGCGCAGGGGTATGTGACAGTGAATTTCAAGGACGGGACGAATCTGGAAAAGCATATTGTGCACGCTATTGGAAGCCAAGGAAACCCGCTCACCGTCGAAGATCTGAAGAAGAAGTTTATGGACCAAGTAGCCGGTGCCATCGGTATTGATAGGGCTGAGAAAGCATATGACGCTTTTACCAATATCGGAAACCTGTCCGACGTTGGTAAGCTCAGAGGAATGTATTGATCTTTAAATAAACATCATAATGAAAAATCCCCCCCCAACAAAATTTTCAGCTTAGTTTACTTCGTTTACTCGTAGTGCCAAATTCAGAGACTGCAAGATAGCGATCTCTGCTGATCGGCACAGGAAGACTATTCGTGTTGAGCGCAAGTCCATGGCGATTGCGTTCTCCTTCCTCGCTGGCTGGACTATCGGCTGGGGCGAAGTCATTTCGGCAATCATTGTCCAATACGTCGTTGCGGATGGCGACCTTGGTGTCGCGTTCTATGACTTGTGGACTGTTTCTATGACTTGTGGACTGTTGAAAAACGAAGAGCCGTCACTAACAAAAACAGCCGTCATTTCTGCATCGTGAACCATCTTCGGTTCCATCTTCACCGCTGCTTTTATCGCAGTTTACACAAACAAGGTTCCGGGCTACCTTGCCTCCATTGTGCCTGAGCGGGTTCTTGCGGCTGGTTTGCCGGAGTCCCAGGTCGAGACTCTCATGACGGCCGCTGCTGCCGCCAACCAGACAGCGCTTTCTGCCATCGAAGGCATGACACCGGAGATTCTCCGCACTACAAAAATCGCTGTTAGTGACGCTTACTCAAAGTCTTATTCCTACTTATTAACTATTTGTATTCTTTAAGTTCCTCTACTAAGCCGGAATAACAGTGGTTATCCTAATAGGATAAGGGATAATGTATTTTGTGGGTTATAATAGTAAGTTTTACTATACAAGACTTTAGATGGTAACTATTAATCTACTTCTATATACTAGTATTCTGTTAGAAATTACCCTTTTATACTACAAGTCTTAGTGTTAGGCTGTATTTATTTGTGCCATACCGGTATTATTAAGCTTGATATAAACCGGTCTATAAAGGTTAAAGCTATCTTAAGCTGTAAGCTCTAGTTTAGAGCCGTTAAGCACTAGGTTAAAGTGCCTTTACTATGTGACTCAGGCCTTTAAATTACCCAAAATAGATAATAATAAAAGCCGTGATAGCCCAGACTAAAGATCTGGCTCTGCTTAAACGTGTAATCATCACATCCTTGTCCCTCTGTGTTACAAGATCATTTAAACAATCAATCACCCTGCTGGGATTACTAGATATTAGGTAAGATAGCCTTGCTCTATTATGTAGATATACTAATCTAATAGTTATAATTACAATATAGATCCTAACTTAAATAAGTAAGTCTATTACAAAATAGTAGTAATATTTATATTTAATAGCCACAAAGATTACTTAGACTCTAAGAAAATTAGTACTTTTCTATATTAGCTTAAAGATTATAATACTAATCCAAAAGAAATCAAGTTTTAGGAGAATCTAAAATCAAAGCTTGATAACAGGGAGAAGAAGATCTTAAAAAAAAAAGGGCTAAAAATAGAGAAGCTCTTTAAGAGGCTTTCCTTATTTAACTAATATGATATATTTTAAACATAGATGGTAGTAGAGTAACCATAGTTTAAAAAGATTAGTTTAAATTAATATAATAATAGGCCTTTTGTAACCCTTATACCCAGGAGGGGATTCCTACTTATACTACTTCGCCGTCACGATTGGTGTGCTTGCCATCGCCGCATCCGTGTGTGTGCGCGACTTTGACAAGTACCTCACTGGTAACGTGTCAAGACATCTCTACCACAAGAAGGATGCAAACAACCATCCTTTGGAGATCGCAGAGGGCGCGAATGCACTTTCTAGGAAGAACGTAGAGATTGTGGTTTAGAGCTATTGGGGGTGACTGGGTTTAGAACTTATCACTGGAAAAGAACAACGAGATCAATCTATACCCATTCTGACTGACTCGACGACTTGATACTAGGCTTGAGAGCTTGTAATCACTTAACCGGCGTTGCCGGGAACAGCGTATACAGACCATGGAAGGGCTTCGCCGATATCCATTTTTAAACGCTGCTTGCAAGTAAAGAGGATTTCCTTGACCATCAATCTCAGAATTTGATAATAATAGAAACTCAAAATTATCGCCGCGGTCAAGGCCTCAGATGCCCTTTGCTGTCTTCATTCTTGCCGCCATTACTTGCTTTAGAAAATAGATTGTTGCAATCTTACGCAGGCTGTAAGACTCCCCTCACCGCCCTCAGTTATTGTTTTGCTAGGCCAGCACTAAGCGGACAAGTATCTCTAAAGTCTGCTTTATGGGGATCTCCAATGCCAGTTGTATAGCGAGGGTACCTTATTAGATAAGCAATATTCACTATAGATAGCTTCACTTTACCGTTACCGTGGGGAGGATATAAGGCTATACACACTACACACCTTTAGCCCCTTCTTCCCTCCTATATACCAGAAATAAGAACTAATAAATAAAGACTAATTTAAAATAATTACTATTACCCAAGCTAGACTAATACTAATTAGTAATTACTTAGGTAATTATAAAGCGGTAAGATTAATATATTATTATTTATTATTAACTATCTTATATATAAGTAATTAATCCCTTAAGTAGGTAATTTAATAACTATTATTATTATAAATATAATTATTATAAAGATCTAAATTAATAATAATTTCTTGTAGTAACTAATTAATTAACTAATTAAAAGCTATAAAAGTATAAT
>JADAZS010000201.1:0-90604 GCA_014872975.1 Diaporthe citriasiana
TAAAGTTATAATATTAAACCCTATAATCTTTAAAAGCTATATAGTAGTAGTTATTAGACTATTACCTAATAGTTTATTAGTATTCTCTTAGGCTTATTATCTTACTACTATTAGGATATTTAATATAATAAGAAGTATTAATATACTACTATTTTTAAGGGTAGTATTTAAATTACTAGAATTTACTTAAATTTAGTAACTTCTTCTTATTTATATACTTTAAGACCTATTCTCCTTATTAGAGCTAATATCCTTATTATTAGATACTTCCCTTAAGGTTATAATATCGATTTTTTCTCTAATAGCCTTCTTATATTAAAAGGTATCTATATAAGCAGTATAGTTACCTAGTTTTTTTATTTTAAGCTACTTTAAATTAAAAAACCTTGTAAATATTACCTTAAAGATCTTATTAGAGTCTTTAACTCTACTAGTATCCTTATTATAAAAGATACCAAAGAAAGATAGGAAGGTAATAAACTATAAGTACCTCCTCTACTTAGTATTATACTTCTTTTTAATATACTTTGGTAAAAAGCTATACCCAGGGTTTTTAGAAGATAGTATACTAGTAAGCCTTCTTTATATAAACCCCTAGTACTTTATATTAGTAGGCTTAAGTAGCCTATCTACTTTATATATTACTAAAATTTCTATAAATTACTTAGTTTGGTTTTTTATAAACCTCTTAGAAGGTAAGTAGGTAACTAGTAGAAAAGATAAGAATATACTACTTTAACTATAAGATTACTTAGTTAAAAAAGTCTTCCTAATAAATAATATAACCTTTTTCTTTAAAGCTATTAACCATACTAGTAATAGGATTAGTAGTAATAATACCCTTACTTCTAACTAATAAGGAGAACCTCTACTAATAATAGTTATATTAATAGAAAAGCTAGGGATATTCTTCTTATTTTTAACTACTAATAATAGCCTTAAAACTAAGAAAACCTTATTAAAACTCCTATCTAGCTAGCTTAATAGGTAATTAACCTTTATATTAGTTAGTTACAAGTAAGAAAGTATTATATAAATAGGGGTAAGTTATTAGTAATATTATAATTACTTAACTTATAGTATATAAAAGCTTCTAAATTACTACTTTAGCTATAATAATAAGAATATTATAAATTATATAATTAGGCTTAATTTAGAAGATAGTAACAGCTTTAGACCCTGGTTGGTATTTTACAGTAAAGTTTTTGCTATAATTACAAGCGGCTTGGTATAAGGGTTACTTAAATACACGGGATTTCTACCCCAACTTTGTGTGTGATCACACCCTAAAGGGACACCCGCGTTTGGGCACCCACTCCGTTCCGCGCCTGAGCGAGAGGCGAGACAGCCGTTAGGAGGCACAGTGTGCAGAAACCCAAGCAAGCTACAAATAGTGAGGGTGGGCCACCTCGAGATCGCTGAGAAACGCTGCTCCAGCCTGTCCAGCCTGCGACGTTGCACAGACCCAGAGACAGTGTTTTCCCCACAATCGCCACGGTCCATTCCATCTCAACCTTCACGCTGGGGGGGGGAACGCCCCGGTGACGCTCCGACGCCCCGCCTTCCGAATCACTGTCCTGTGAAGGGACCTGAATTAATTTACCTAGGGACTCCATCGTCGAGACAACCTCGAATCTCTGCAGCGTGACTTCCCTGACATCATTTCCCATGCTACGTGACCGGAATGCCAATCCAGGGAGCCTGCCTGCAAGCACGGCAGAGTGTGACCCGTTCTGCCGTGGTGGACCGACTGACTTGACTTTTACTTGACCTGACTTGAAAACGATTGACAGAGTGAACGGCAGGCTGTCATTCCCACACCACCGACCGAGTGGATGCATTACCCTGCCCCTCTTCTGTGGAATGCTTTCGCCTAGAAACCGCCGAGGCCACCTGCTGGGTTGTGGTGCTCCGTGCTAGCTATGCCTTGCCTCGCTTGCCGTCGTCCGCGGTCCGTGGATGGCTGCACGCCGCGGTGATCTCACTAAGGGTCCCCTCCCCAGTGCGTTGGCGTGGCCGTCCTGCCCTGGCATCCTGGCATTCAGGCATCTCGCGCCAAACCGGCCTCTTCAAGTTCTACACTACTGCTCAGTTGGCCGTCGCAACCAAGGGCGCCGCGTTTAGATCCCTGCGGATTTCTCGGGTAACTGGCATCAACAACATGCACGCTACGCAGTCTCTCTTGGGCACAGGAAGACAGGAACGCAGCAACTGCTGCAAGGCCCGCGAGCTGGCACCTGCTGGCACGGGAACACAAGTGACTCGGCTTTCTTTGTTTCTTGAACAAGCACTGCATGTGCCCATGCGAGGACTCGACTGGGAGTTGGGCTCTGCAGATAGGTAGTCTGCATGGGCTATCTGCAGGTCTGCAGTCGAACCCTTGTCTATGTGTCCTCTAGCCCGAATTCATAACTTTTACTTTTACCGTGTGTATTTCGAGACTTTGGCTTGATAAGCCGTAATAATCAGAGCCCTCGAGTCAGCCTCTAGACCTTGTTTCGGGCTCAGCTTTACGAAATTCCGCGACCCCGAGGAGGAGAAGGAGGAGACTTCAGACCTAACGCAGGGCAGATAATACGAGTATGTATCCCGCTGGTTATATGCACAAAACCGCGTACGTCGCTGCGTGACTTATTCAGTGGCCCCGTGCCTGACTTCAGCAAAGTTCACAAGATCTCCGCCTTCAATGCTCTTCCCGGGGGGGGGGGTGCGCAAACGGAGCCTGTGTCCCTCCCAGGCTGGCCAAAGCTGAAAGGCGTAGCCAGCCCCGCTCATCCTGTCATCCCACAGGGACGGATTAGGCCAGCAAGGGATCGCCAATGTTGCCGCCAATGTGGGTTGGGTTTTGCGGCGACGCTTTTTTCTCCCTCGGGCTGGTTGAAATCCCCACTCCTTGACGAGGTTGTGACGGCGAGCATTTGTTTGGCTGTGCTTCCGTCCCAAGAGGAGGAGGGCCCACCCACAGGAAAGCCGGATTTCCGTTGATTGAGGGATCGTTTTAGCCCTGGGAGGCGCGCCCTGCAATTCCCATGGCCAATTGCTCGTTGGTCTTGGTCGACCTCCAGGGCGGTTTTATTGCACGAATTCGGCGGTCTCCTCCTGGTTTTAGCCCCTGTAATTCACTGGCCCGTAATTTACAACAATAACAACTCCCGGCCTGGGCAGCTGGGTCCTGTCGGTGTTGGCGGGTCGAGCTTCTGCGCGAACATACCTTAGCAGGGGCATTCGTGGCCAGCAGCTGCGCGTAATCGTAAGCAGTGGGCGATACCACGTCCCCAGCGACCGCACACCCACCGAGAGGACTATTAATATTTCACTGCCGCCTGGTCGACGTGGGTCACCATTGTCACCACCGCTCGGGTCGAGCCAAGCGTCAAGCATGACGAGGCTGCGCCGCGGCCCCCGCCTGCAGCATGCAGTTGCTCCACGTTTGACCGCGACCCGCTCAGCCTCGCCGCCGTCGGGCGACACTGCGAAGAAAGTCCACCACATCATCCCCTCTTCTGACAGAGTGCTGTGTGGCAAGAGGCGATCGAAACATTAATTATCCGGCAAGGCGTTTCCATCTCAGAAGGGACGACCCAGTTGAAACGTTGTCTACAATACCAGGGTAGCGCGTTCCACCTCGGGCCGGATTTCACAGTGTCCCCCTTTATCAGTCGCGGAGCTTCACGGTCTGGTACCTCGCTCCCCCAGACAAGCCCAAACTGATGGCACAAAGCTTAGAAGAAAAATTTGATTAATGTCTTGGAGCGGTTGATTTCAGTCCCGTCTGTTTTGTCACCGACCCGCCCGCTCAGCTGTCTGGCTTAACTTAGGAGAGACGGCTGTGAAACAGCACCCGAAGCCGGGCTGTTGGCGGGGCGAATCCTTGACTGTAGCACATCATTCTCACCACGACCTGATCACGTTTTACTTGCTGCAGCAGGAACCCGGACTTTTTAAATGAACTTAAAATGGATCGCATTCATGATCTGCAGAACCCGTGCCATCTCAGTTTCTGAGGCAGGCGACTAACGTTCCGTGATTCATTACGGACCACGGCAGCTCGCCTTGGGCCTCCGGGGTAGCAGTCCCGCCGAGTGAACGGCCGACGAGGCCCACGGCCGCTAGTCTCGTTTACACACTTACGGTGGTTGCGGCTTTCAGATGCCCCGGTTGAACACCACCAAGCCGCCGTCTCCCCCGTGCCCGTGGAACTCCTCCTCGAGGCTATCGGCCCGCACCCTCTGCCGCTGCGGGAAGGCGGCCAGCGCGAGCGGCAATACCGCATAACTCGTCACCAGGATCAAGCCCAGGTTGACCGGCGTGGTCAGTCTGGGGTTCTTCTTTAGCCACTCGGTCTTTTGCAGCCTCACCAGGATCAATGGCGGAATCACCATGACTGGGCTGCTATTCAGCACCCTAGACACGGCCGTCTCGGCGACCGCCAGCTGCGCGGCCTTCCTGCTCTTCCCGAGGCTCGGGACGTCGTTCTCGGCCTTGCCCTCCTTGGCCAGGCGCTGCTTCTCCTGCTCGGACAGCACGGGGTACACATCGATTCCTGTGCGCATCTCCTCGCCGCGCATGAGGAACACGTTGAGCGCTCCTGCTGAGGCGACGGCCGCGAAAGGCACCAGCCGAGACAGGATCAGGCGCTTGTTCGGCGGTAGGCTTTTGAGTCGTGGGACGATGGAGTTCAGGCCCAGTGCGACGGAGCAGGACGCCCCGACGGCGAGGAAGTATGACTGAGCGATTTTGGAATACGACAGTGGCGTGGACTTGTTTGCGTTGGCATTGTTGATAGCGACGTTCATGGACTGATTGGCTATCTGCCACAGGACGGTACCAGTGTTCCCAAGCCCCGGCGTGAGCATGCCAGCCGTCACCACCAGGTTGGAAATGACGTAGCTGGACATGCGGAATGGCAGGAAGACTGGGTTGCCGGTATCTGTGGATAATCCCATGTAAGCCTATGCTGTCGGCATCGCCAGCTGCAAATGTAGAGCCTCGTACCAGGATGTAGGGTTGAATCGACAATCTTCTTGGATTTCCATAGCTCTGGTGTCATCTCCTTCACCTGGCCAGTCTTGTAAAGTCCCAAGGCCTGCTTCGCCTGCTCGAGTCCCGTCTTTCCCACTAGCAGTGTCCTGTCGGCAGCCATCAGTCAGTCAAGGAGCTTGCAAGATGAGACCAATGGCCGAGTTGTATTCCTCGGCTGCCAGGCAAAGACACCGATAGAGAAGAAACCAATGGCTGCTTACTGCTCCTGCAGAGACGCATTTCTCCCTGGCCCGTCTTGACGCCTCCGTCAGGGCCTGCGCCCTAGAGCATTTGTTATCTCTCACCTCGGATCGGTTATGCCAGCAGTTTGCCTGACACGGCCCCAGTACGTGCTGAGGTCATACTGCGACTCGGGCAGCTCGCGACTGCCCGGTATGGAGGACGACATGTTGGCGCGGAGGCTCGTGGCTCCTTTTCTTTCTTTCTTTCTTTGCTCTTCGTGCTTTGTGCTGGTACACAGCAGAAGGGAAAGGGCCGCGAGCGGGGGTGTGTGTGTGATGGACTCGATCAGCAGTGTCAATTGAGACACAGGCGCCGCGGGAGGCCGTGATCAGACGGTGGATGCGTCAAGTTGCACGAGTTTGGGGATGTGTCGGCGGTGTGAGGCTCGCCGAAGCCGTCGCAAACCGGTCGTCGCACCGGCTAGGTGGTGTGGATTTCAATCGTGCATCTTTGTGTCACCCTCTTATCGCCGAACTCGGCCCCAGCTCCCGGGAGACTGCCCATTAATTACCCGGCGCGGGGCACCCACCACCAAGCTTAACAAGGGGAGCGACAGGTGAGGTGGGGAGGAGGGTGCTGCTTAAGTAAGGGTCGCCAATGTCATCAACCCACCCTGCCCACCTCGGCGTGTTGTTCCTAGCGCTCCCAAGGTAGCCCAACCTGACGGTACCTCTCTGTTTGTCCACAGTTACTGTAGCGGCCCAGCTGGTAAACAGCCGTTTCCCAACATTGCATCTTACGTCTTAAGCAGCAGAGCTCTCGCAACAGGCTTGGGTAGTCTAATGCCGTCCACTCAATCCATCGAATCGAGTCGTTAGGCTCCTCTACATATTCAGGCCTCATTGCTTCTTCGAGCTCTGTGTAGCTCTCCTTCGTCATAGTTTGCGCACATGTGAAACTGCCTGTGGGCATTGCATATCAGGAGCTCTCTCCCTGCCTCACCCTCGCGCGGATAGCTGGAACAACAGCTGCAAACAGTGCTTACATTCTGCCTCACGTCTCAAAAGTCTCGGCCAGCCATGGCGCGAAACATTCTGATCCGGCACCTGCCAATTGCACAGTCCACGACGACTTTCCAAGCCATCAGCTACCTGCTTGGTGTCGCGCTCTTCTCCATCTCTTTCCTTGTCTTCCTCAACAGCAGCATTTCTTTTGTCCTCACCGACCTGCTTCACGTCGACCATGGCGTCGGTGACATTGTTGGCACTCTGGGCTTTGTCGATGAGATCGTGGCCCTGATTGCGTGCCCCTTCTGGGGCCTTATCTCGGACCGTTTGGGTGTTCGGTTTGTTGCCATGGTTGGGTACGCCATTATCGGCCTCGCCCTGTTTCTGTTTGTACAGACATCAAATGTCTATCCTCAGCTCCTCCTGGCGAGGATCTTCTTCGCCCTGGGGGCAACTGCTACGTAAGTAGACTCCACCTCCTCGAATATCTGAAGCAGGAAGCTGACACAACATTTGCTTAAACCAGAGCCACTATGGTGACCGCAACTCTTCCCTGTCTTACGGACGACTCCGACTCCCCTCGGGAGGATGAGAACGGAACAGAGTCAGGCCAACCCTTCCTACGCCCAACCCACAACAACCGTGACAGTGTCACCCTCTCTGTCGAGTCCGATCTCACCATCACACCCGAGCGCTACACACGACCCGGCTCCGACGGAGATGCCTCCAATGACCCGCAGTGCACCGTCGACCCGGCGCAGGGGAAGCCGTCTATCCTCGCGGGCTACGTCGGGCTATTCACTGGCCTCGGCGCCCTGGTTTCCCTCCTTGCTTTCCTGCCCCTTCCTGCGCAATTCAGCAAGATCGAGGGCGTCGAGATGGGCGAGGCTGTGCAGTATGCCTACTATGTTGTAGGGGCAATTGCCATTCTTGTGGCCTCCTTTGTCTATATCGGCCTTCGGAAGCTCAAGGGCGAGGAGGGCAAGGGCTTCCGCACGCTGTTCGGAATGAAGAAAAGGCAGCTACCCGACGGATCCGAGCCCCCGCGACGTACGTTCCTGCCTTACCGACAGCTACTTCGCGAGGCTGTCTTGCTCGGCTTCACGGACTCTCAGATTGGCTTGGGCTACCTGGGTGGCTTCGTGGCACGCGCATCGACAGTGGCCATCTCTGCCTTCGTCCCTCTGTTCGTCAATTCCTTCTACAAGGACCTCCCCGGTGGCGACACGCCGGAGTTCCAGAGGAAGGCGTACATACTGGCCTCTATCCTCACCGGAGTCGCGCAGCTTTTTGCTCTTGTCTTCGCTCCCGTGTTTGGCTATGTTTCGAGCCGCAGCCGTCGCATCAACTATCCCATTGCTGTTGCAACCGTCTTCGGTGTCATTGGATATGCCGTTTTCCCGAACCTTTCGACCCCAGAAGTTTCGAATGTCGAAGGTCGAGGCGGGTCTGGAAGCATCTTCGTCATTGTTGCTCTGATAGGTATCAGCCAAATCGGCGCCATCGTCTGCAGCCTGGGCTCCCTGGGCAAAGGTGTGCTGGCTGCGGATCCGCACAAGAAGGGCACCCTACCTTTGCCAGTTGGGGAAGCCTCAGTCGTCCAGACAGAAGGGGCCGTCGAGGCTGGAGAGGGCGCACCGCTTCTTGGCAACAGCAACGGCAACGGCAACAAATCGCAGCCCCAGTGCACGAGGGTCCTGCTCAAGGGCACCATCGCTGGTGTATACTCGTGGTGTGGCGGTGCGGCCATTTTACTGCTCACAAAGCTGGGCGGCTATCTTTTTGATGTGTCGTCGAGAGGAGCGCCTTTTTATTTGATGGCATTTTTCAATCTTGTTCTGCTTGTCGCAACACTGGGTGTGGACGTGGTACGTCTCGCTAAGCAGAAACGATCTAAGAATTGATCAACATGATACTGCTGATTCTTTGGAAATTGGGTGGTAAACTATCTTTTGGTTCGTTGCTTGGGGATTGATTAGTACGGACGTACATTGCAAGGAAAGGAGCAAAATACAAATTCGGTTGGGAGGTATCTTGCGAATACCAGATAGATTTTCTTACCTCAATCCCCCATACTAATCATCGGCTCTGTCACAAATGAAATGTCTGGGGCCACATAAACCTTCGGCAAAACACACGCACCAGATTCCCATAGCAATTTGAAGTTTTTTAATGAATCTTTTAAGGTTCGAGTTACGGTGTGCTCGACTGATCGATGATCTCAAGAATCAGATGGAGTTACAACACAGATTACACAAGCCTTTCCCAAGGTACTTTATATGTTCGATGGCCACGGTATCGAATCTCATACCAGGAGAAAGCACTGCAATGCGCCGCATTTAACACTTTGTTTTACTGTGTGAAGGGACCGCCTACCGCTCAGAAGAGTACCTATGTATACGGATTAAAAGCGAAACCACTTTAACACTTTGTTTACCGGTGCATGATGACAAGCAGCCTGTAGACCATACAAGAGACTTCCAACGGCGGCCATCATGTTCTCCACATTCCGATTAATTACAAGGAAATTCATGTATGAATAAAACTTGCCTAGTGCTGCTGGTACCACATTCGCCTCATCGTATGCTGACAGTACCTAAGCCTTATCTGTCTGGGAAGGGAATGGTTGAGTGCTTGCTGCCTCTTCTCAGCCAGCAGTCATCTGAGACTCCTTTTTGTGAGAAATGTTCGAACCACTAGCGCTTAGCTATGTTTTCTTTGGTATACGATGTTCAAGCCGTAACACAGCCACTGCTGTCATTTTCATCAACTCGGCACGAGGTTGAGGTCCGGTCTGTCGGCGGTTTTACCGTCCGTACTGTTCTTATATGTCTGGGTCGAAAAACAAGAATCGTACAGACACCAAGAGTGTTCGCAACGCTGTGGGTATTTGCTATTGTACTTACGGGCTTATGCGGACAGAGATCAACATAAAATGAGCAGGTACTGACATGGGATGGAATATTCAAAAATATACTTGTGATTTGTAACTATTCTAGTTTTTGTCGTTTTTATCCAGGGAGGGGGAGAGAGGGGCGGGAGTCGAGCTGAAGATGTTGTGAGAGTAGCCAAATAGTCTCCGGTATAGGCATCCAGATCCTAGATGTCCGGGGAGTGCTTGTGACGAGCCAACCGTAATTGAATATGTCGAGTAACTTTCTCTTTAAAACTCATCTTCCCCTACCTTGTCTCCGCTTCTTGTTGTGCAGTGCCCGAGGAGGTGGAAGCTGGACCGTCGTGAGCCCTCTCGTTGTAACCCACAAGGAGTATCTCTGGATCTCTGAGCGGCCGTAGCGGCACAGGGGCGTGGAGAACAGGCTTAGGCACCTCCTCATCCCAGATTTCTGAAGGGTTCAGAGCGCGTAAAACATGTACCGGGCTTTGGAGTGGCCCCAGCGTTGGTGGCGGAAGAGCGAGATGGCGCAATGGCACAGTAGAGGACGACCCGGGGCGCCGAGTCTTTCTCGAAGAAGTAGGCGAGCCCCCTTCGTCATCCGCAAAGTAGCCAAGGTCACTCATTATCGGCAGGACAGTAGGTGTTCCGCTTCGTAATGGTTTTCTGTTTTCAGGGTGATTCCCGGCTGTGAAGGTAACTCTGTTTCCTGAGGCAGACTCCAGGGAACCTACAATAGTGTGACTCACCTCATGTTCCTGGTCTTGACGCTCTGCATCGTGTAGTCCTGCCACCAATGGCAGGAATTTAGCCAGAGTTCGTTCTGCTGCTTCCATCTCCTCTTGCACCAGGTGGTTCTGGATGCGCTCCCGCTCGACCATGAGCTGAACAGCTCGTTCAGACGCCAAAGAGAAAGCAGATCCGTTCTCTGCCAAAGTTGTTGAGAAGCTAGCTAGTCGCGAGCATGGTTGTCTCGTATCATGGCCGTCATCTCTTCGCTTATGCTTGTGGTCCATACCCTGATGTCCGCAGCCTACGATACTCATCGCGGATATGGTGTACCTGACTGACTCTGCTTCGCTGCTTAGCGCCGACGGGGGTCGCACATCGTCGCTGTCACTTAGGGCGGATGGCGGAGCCACTTCTAAGCTGCTCAATGCGGACGGGGGTCGTGAATTGTCGCTACTGAGGGCCGATCGGAGAGTTCTCTGCTGCCGAGTTGTAGGAACAGCGTTGCGCCACATCTCAATACAAGATTGGGTATTCGGGCAGGAATGGTCTGACATAGTGTCCCGAAATTGCCGGTGAATGAGAGAAAAGACTGACAAGATATGAGTGTATCAGGCTTGATTTCCAAGTACTGGGGAAAACAAAATACACCCTGATCAACAGGGAGTGTGAGGAAGCTGGTACGAAACTTTAGTCTTTCTCAAGATACTTGCCTGAATATTTGAGAAATTTGGTGAGATTGGTTAGGTGAGGACGGTTGACTGTTGGACATGGCCGTAATTTAAGCACAGATTGACATCGATTTGCTCGCTTACTTCATTTTCCTCGGGAGAATCATCAGCAACTGAAAACGCGGGAGTTGACAATGCTCTTTGTTGCAGAAAGGTGCTTCGCAGGAGAAGAGAATGTCATTGCGACTGATGCTTAAGAGTCTTTGTCAGCTTCGAGTGCTTTGTGTAAAAAGCGGCAGAGAACGGGAAGGAGTGGACTACGAGAATATGAGGTCTAAGATTTCGGAGCCAGAACTTCAGTCACATTGAGGGATCAGAAATAGGATGAACTGCTTCAACTATCAGTCAGGAAAATGGCAATGGAGGCTGGAAATGTCATCGTTAGCCAGCCCCATTCAGGGAGCAAGGTTGCGGAGGTGCCATTTTTGAGACCTACACCTTTGTCGGAGAGTTCCCGTGCGGCGCCGTTCATCACCCACCTAGGCACTACAGGTTCAAGGACTACTACCTCTTTATGAGTTAACTGTAGCCACCAGGAGTGGTGGTTGAATATTTTCTAGTACCTGGCATTAGGAAAATGAAAACCGCCAGCGGCCAAGTGATGAGCATGGTGCGAAATTGTTTCACCGATCTTCAAGTGATAATCATTCAGGTCAAAACGGAAAAGCATCAGGCAGTGTTCATTCATCCATATCGGCATCATTGATGACATCTAGCTACAACACATCAATAGATAGAAGTCCTATGTCAACCGTCTTCCAAAATTTGGATTCCCTCCTGCCTTCAGTAGCCTGCATTTTGTCGATGGCTCTGTTATTGATCATCGCTGAGATCTTGTGACTCAAAACTTCTTTCTTTTCGTCGTCATGGCCCTCTTGCACCTACATCGGGCATTTCTTGCATTCCTTGCCAATACAACAGCAACACTTGCTTTGCAAAATTGTAAATGTGTAAGGTCGAATATGTGTGGAGCACACGCGTGACTTAATATTAGTTGCTCAGCTCAGGCTCCAAACGACCCTTGCTGGCCATTCGAGGCCGCGAGCTCGTCCCTGGACGAGACGCTCTCAGGCCGCCTAATGTGGACTGTGCTCCCTGCTTCAGTATTCTACCCGCCCTACCTATGCAGTCGATGCAACCGAGCCGGGCCACGCGCAAGCGGCACTGTAATTCATCAAGCAACACAACATGAGATCCAACATCAAGAACACTGGACATAATGGCATCAAGTAAATAGCCTCCCACCTCGGAACTGTATTCCGTTCTAATATAACAACAAGCAGCCAGGAGTTCGAGTTATGGTGCCTTGTCGTAAGTTATTGTGCTGCGGCTCAAGCATTGTGGGTGTGCCTAGGTCCTTGCATATCTGCCCGACATTCAAGACGGCAGCCTCGGGGGCCACCTGACAAGTGAGCCCGCGCCTGGGTCCCGGCTCGGCCTGGTTGGCAGTAGGCCCGAACTTCGATGGGACCAACGGTTAGTACAGTCTCCCCATATCTCTTCTTGTCCCAAATCATTGCTGGTCACATGTTCTCGGAAGCTCATATTCATATTTCATCGTGGGACGGAATCTCGAGTCCCGGCGCGTCTATGACAATGGCAGGCAGCTCAGTACCTGTCCATAAAATGCCCTGACCCTGCATGACATGACGAGAGGCTGTCCTTCACTTCATCCACACGAGAAGATGGAAAGAAGATGGGCCAAAATCCATGGTGGACAGCGCTTTTCACAACGCCGCGCACATTGCCGGGAAACTGCTGAGGCAGCTGGCGCCCATCCCCGGCGCCTATATCAATAAGGTACGTTCAAGGCCGGTGCTGTTCTTTGCTCGTTTTCAAACATTGAGTTACATGTAACCAGCTTGAAAAAATAATCTCATGCGATTTGTCTTATGCAGGCCAACATCAATGAACCAAATTGACAATTGTCGTTGTGCGGGCAAGATTACCCGCGACTGGCCCAGATCAAGCAGAAGTACGGCACCGACCAGCTTCTGTGATGCTCCCATTGCCCGTGAAGTGAAGCGTGGGTCCAGCAGGATGATGGTAGACTCTGCCTGGCTCAGGAGTAGTAGGCATGTACCTAGGTAGGGATTGACTAATCATGAGGATCTGAAGTCCCAGGCTTTTGTGTTGTCAACCTGACAGTAGGAAAGAATGGCTGAACGGAAGGCTGGCAACAAAACGACTGGGAGCTGATTCAACCAGATCCGTAATTACGGCACAATAGAATTTGGATTCTTAGGGTAGTCACTCCGTTCATGCACAACCTGCCTGACTGAATGAAGTAACTCATCGGATGCTGGACAACGTTTTTACGATCATCGTCATTGGAAGCCCGCTCTGTTCAGACGACCATCTTCATATTGAGTGAGCACAAGACTACGCAAGTCTGCCTTCCTCAAACTTTGAAGTATGTGATCTCGATCACAGTGTAAGGAAAATGCGAGACAGGAGAATGTGTCATCAAGCTGAAATTGGAGACTTCTAAGCAGGACATGGAAACCTTACCAAATCCTTGCACATCATTTTCCCTTATCACAGCTTGAAAGAACAGAAGCTAAACGATGGAGCCAGAGCCGAGTTCAGCGGGAACATATAGACTGCGAGCTGGGACCGCGGACGGGCCAGCTCCCCTTGAATCAGAGAAGGTGAAATGCCATTTTTGCTTTTGAGATATGGACTTGACCGGCCAGATACCAGACGTGGTGACTTTGAGACCAAACAGATAGATGAAAACCTGGACAATCCCCCAACCAGCCCAATGCCCCGATCCCGACCGTGTCTCTCAGTACTTCCCGTCGGTCTTGTTCCGAGAACGACAATGACGTAAATTCCGTGAGACGATATTCTGGCCCGTTTGTTGCCGACATGCAGAGTTCTGCAGGAGATGTGTGCCGCGACGCTTACTTGCTGCCCAGGCCGGGGAAAGCCTCGTCGTCGAGTTTGAAGGTGGCGGGGCCACCACGTCCGGAACGAGGTCCACCACGAGGGAAGCCATCACCACCGCGAGGGGCTCCTCCACGGGGAGCGCCGCGGGGAGCGCCGCGGGGAGCGCCTCCGCGACGGTCGCCACGATCTCCACCACGGCCGCCACGCTCTCCACCACGGCCTCGGGGACCGCTAGGGCCCTCTGAGGTCTGTCGGCCATCCCACTCGATGGTAATCCTCTTCTCCTTCTCGTTCTTCTTCTTGTTTTTGCCCTTGTTCTGAGGGGCGAAGAAGTCCTCAAGTTCGTTCTTTACCTCTTCATTGGCCCACTGCGCCTTCAACTTGTCGGGGACACCCGCGTTGGCCTCTCGAGGAGACGTGGACGTGCCGGCGTTCAGGGCAGCCCTTTCCTCGGCCTCTTTAGCCTTCCAGGCATCGAGAGTCATCTTCTCGGTCTCAGGCTCCTGGGCCTCGGCCTCGGCCTCGGCATCCTCGGCCTCAGCGTCCTTCTGCTCGGACTGAGCAATGGCCTCACCGGCCTGCTCGTCGTTGAGCTCGGCAGCACCCTCGGTGGCGCCCCATGACTGTGCAGCCTGCTTCTCGGAACCACTGAGAGTGCAATTAGCTCACTGTCTTTTAGAGTGTGCGTAGGAGGCAGGGTAAGGCTTACGGCACAATATTCTTAGTGTGCCTGTCGTCAGCGTTGCGGTGATGGGTTGCGCCACGACCTGAGTTTGTACGGTCAGTATGCCAGTCGCAATGCCTGGATCGGTAGGGTCAACAGAAGGACTGACCTCCTCGGCCACGGGCGCCACGGCCGCCTCGGGCTCCGCCGCGGGGAACCTCGTCGGTGGGCTTCCCCCGGTTGGCAGCAGTGCCTACACGCCGATCGCGGAAATCTGCGTCACAACTGTCAACTATGATCGTGGCCATCATTGTAGTGTGGTATCCCGGCCAGCGGGAGGCCGGGCACACAGGTGGTGTTTTATACCATGCTCCTGTTTGCCGAAACCACCTCGAGCTGCGGAGCTGGCGGGACCAGTACCGTCGGCGTTGGCCTTGCCGGTCTTGGTGCTTGTCTTGGTGACGGTCTTGACGGGAGCAGGGTTCTCGGGGTCCTCCTGGTCGTTACCTGGTGTTCACGACGGTGTTAGTAGGGACTAAGCTGGGCGAGGCTGAACTGAGCGTGCTTGGAGCGGGGACGAGGGTGGGAGCTCAGCGCGAGTAGCAGCAGAGACAGGATGGGCGCAATTACCGAGGAGGTCGTAGAGGTTCTGTGGCAGAGGGAAGACAGGTCAGCATTGACTCATGAAGGGAGCAAGAGCACGATGAGAATTGATGCGGCGGGGGGCCGGCGACGCTGACCGGTAGAACGAGGCAAACAGAGAAAAGCGAAGGCGAAGGCGAAGGAGGAGCTCTCTCACCTTTGAGGCGACCGACATCTTGTCACCGGGCAGTTCGCCTTTCTGGAAGGCGTGGGATGTACGACGACAAAATGGGACTTGGGAAGTCTTGATGTGGTTTGTGACAAGGACTGTCTCTACGCAGACATAATCCTAGGCCTTCGTCGCGTTGCTCGGGGTGGACAGAAAGGGTTGAGGGCGAGACGAGGCGAGTCGGGTGCGGTAGAGCATGAACAGAGGCAGAACCAGAGGCAGAGCTTTTGGTGGGCAGCCCGGTGTGGGGAGATTCAATTTTTGCGGCAATGGGCTGGGCTGGGCTGGGCTGGCTTAACCGTGCTGCCGTGGTTCCAAGGTGCAGAATTGCGCAGGTGCAGTGCGGTTGCAAGGTGCAGGTCCTTGCCTGTTGGAGGGGGGATGTGGCCCGAGCTCCACCTTGTTTCCAGGTCCTCGTCCTTGTCCTTCCACCTTCCTCCGTCAAACGTCTACGTAAACGGAGCGGACGTGGGACCAGGGTACCTTGGGTACCTGGGGGCCACAGCGCTAGGCTGGTCAATGCAGCACATCATTTTTTGCTCGATGGGGCCTGAAACACGAATGGCAAGACGGACAGGCGAGCCATTCCAACCATCAGATTCGTCAATGCGACATGGGCCTTACATAATCGACCAGGAGGACAAGCAGCAGCCAAAAGAGGGGGGGGGGGCCAGGGGGCCTGTTTTTGGCCCGCTGCTGCTAATTTCAATTTGGTGGCATTGGTTCTCTGGTTAGGGCTCTCGAGATGACGGGACACTTCATTCCAGCTTCCAGCTTATTGCTTCCGCTGCTGCTTTTGCCGCGGTAACAGCAGGGCGGCACACAGCAGAATTGGCCAGTCTTTGCTTCTCCAACTGGAAGAAATACCGCGTCGCTCCGATCCATCTACTCAACCCGCGGACAGCTTCAAACAGCAACTATGACCCTGTCCATGCACCCTTTCTGCTGCCAACTACCATCTGGATCAACACGACGCAGGCTGACTCAACCAACCCGCTGCCACCGGTCAGATCGGATTATAGAAGGGGGGGAAACCCTCTGCACCCGTGCTTATTATGACCATGTTCGTGCTCATGCTCCCTCACCCGTGCGCGGTAATGTGACTGTTCAACCCACCTCACCTCCACCACCTGATGGCGTCAGGGCTGATTTTCTTGATGGTTTACTTGCCCAGAGCAGTCAGACTTCATGGACACACCACTGCAACTCTGATTCCCATCGTGTAAATGCCCGGGGAGGCCACCTGCCTGCCTGCCTCAGAACTTATCGTTGCGAGGTAATGCTGTATACCTGCCACTCAGTACCTCACGCCGTCTATCTGCATGTAAAGGCCGAATGCTATCCATCTAAGTCCTCAGCCTTCAGTCAGCGTTTCAACACAACAATTGCTCCCTGTGGGGTTTGGAAGTGCTCCGTTATTGACATTCTCACTACCTATTTCTCTGCTGCCCAGCAACCGGCTATACACTAGGAGATGTGGCCTGTTGCTACAACTCCATTCTGATTGCGATGCCTCTCTGGCGAAAGCAATTGAGAGGATGAGCAGACAAATGCAGCGAATGTCTGCATGCGCACACTGCTGTAGCCCGCGATGATTTGCCAATTCATCACGTCAGCCTTGTTACTCTTTTTCTTTGACAACCTCAGACAGCCAGCACGACGTGGACAAAAGCATTAATGCGGCACAACTCTAGGCTGAAGCTTGCAAAACTGGCGTGTTGGTCCACCGAGGCTCGGCTGCCTATTGCTTCCACTTGGCACCATCACGAGCCGACAACTGTTGGCCGACCGTTGGCCCCCAGCCGTCACGGCCTGGTTGGTCTGTGAATGGGCACAAGATTTGATGCAGGGAACCTCTGCTGCGCTGCCTGGTGCATGTCCACAATACGGTTTTGCACATTCCCCTAGCATTTTGTGCTATCAAGAGAAGCCGGGAGATATTAGAGTTCTGTGAACAGCAGACTTCCGATGCCTGAGGAGGCTTGATCATTGCGAGTATTTATAGTGATCATGGAGCCCTCAGAAGCTTGTCTAGTTTCCACCAGTTCCAATATCGATACTCCTCAATTCCACATTCAGTCACAGATTCAATCATTCAAGTTCTTTCCCATTTACTTGAGAAATCGCCATGGCTAGCACCACAGATGCACCATCCTCACAAGTCGCAATCCTCTATGGCCATTACAGTTTCCGGTGGTCGGAATTCAAACACTCCCAGGATGAAGCTGATCAACTCGAAGACCGTATGGCAAGAATGGCCATTGTTCATCGGCTCTCCAGGGACGATGACTACTGGTACGTTTGCTCAACGTCTGCGCTATCAGCCATCCATGTCTGTCGTATTGTAGCATCGCCGCGTGTCTTTCCGCCCTGGAGATGACTTGTGCAGGAAATGTCATTAGTGAAGCACTTTCAGAGTTGTGGAAGAATCGAACTCTTCATCAGAGAGAAACCTTCACAAGTACCTTACTAACTCAACTGAAGGGAAACTTCCAGCTTCACGATCAACGATGTCTTCATGCGACAAATCCTCACCGACCTTTTCGAGGATTACCAAGGCTTGGACCTGCACCTGGAGGGCTGGACTTTCAACAAGCCGTTCCAACCATTGGTTCACAGATGGAGGCAATTGACCAACCCGGCTGCAGATATCAGAGATGATGGAGATGTCCCCCTGGAATGGAAGCAGGCTCTTGAAGCCCTGGTGAGCTTCCTGGAGCCAGTTCTTGCCCCATATGTCAGGGCTCTGGCGAAATCCCGTGACACAGGCAAGATCTCCTACAAGGACATTTGGCAGATCGTTCCTCCTTCAGAACTCATAGTCACGACCACGAGGGGAGTTCCCCATCTGGGAAGAGTTACGAAGTATAAGAAGAAAGACAAGGGGTGGAGAATCAAATTTGAGAAGTTAGACTGGGATGGAAGCCGCTGCGGCTACGTCGAGGAAGCTGCGTGGATTGAGGAGTTCTTTGGTGACTGCTATGTCAACTCACTGAAGGTTTATCCTGTGTCTTTTCACAAGGACCCCGAGGGGTTTAGGAACGCGATGCTTGAACGAGGAAGGAAGTTTGAGCGTCTCAGGGGCTACCACGCCCAGATCTACAAGGGCAACATGAATCTCTTGGATGACATAGGGAAAAAGCAGGTGAGCTCATTTTGCTGCTACTGGACGTGGGCAACGCGAACTTTCGTCATCTGACACCAATCGCAGGTTGAGGGTCGTGTCATTATTGACGCATTTGCATACTATACGTCCTCCGGGAACGCCAGGCCCAACATGCGATCGTTGGAGACCGTCGATGAGGAGACGTCTTCGACGGAAACCAAGTTCGGAGCCCCTTCGAGGGCTGGTTCTCGGTCTACCACCCGATCTGACGGTCAAGATGAGTACCAGCTCGAGAGTCCCTCCGAAACAAGCGAGTCCGGTGACTTTATCCAGGTGCCGTCGGACTTGCATGAGGCTACTGGTCCGGACGTATGGGGTCGTAACGAAGAGCTCCTGCCGCTTACGAGTGAGCAGTGCATGATTGCGGACCCATGGCTCATAGCATTTGACTTAAAGACAAGGCGATGGGGTAAGAACAGCACTTTTGACCCACTGCCTGATTGAGCTACGGAAAGACTGACCAATATGGCTAGGCATTGTAAATATTGATGGCCTGTCTGAAATCGTCTGGAATTATGACGCCTTTGAAAACCTTGTTGTCCCAGACGATGAGAAGCAGCTTGCCTGGGACTTCGTGGAGAGCAAGACCACATCGAATGAGGCCTTTGATGATTTCATCCCTGACAAGGGCCGTGGCATAATCATTCTGCTGTTCGGCCCGCCCGGCGTCGGGAAGACACTCACCGCAGAGGCAGTGGCCGAACGCGCAAACGTGCCTCTCTACTCGATGAGCGCAAGCGCACTTGGCACAGAGCCCGCAGAGATCGAACTGAACCTCGACAAGGCGCTGCAGGTATGCAAGTTGTGGAATGCAATGCTACTTCTCGACGAAGCGGACGTTTTCCTGGCAGCGCGGCAGAGTGAGAGCATGAAGCGCAACGAGCTCGTTTCTCTGTTCTTGACAAAGCTGGAATACTATCCCGGAATTCTCTTCTTGACAACCAACCGGGCTTCCGACATCGACTTCGCCTTCCAGTCCCGGGTGGACCTGTTCCTGCCCTACTACGAGCTCACCGCGGAAGCGCGCCTCAAGATCTGGTACAATTTTATTGACCGAGCAGGACGAGACGGGTTCTCATCTGCGAACATGGAAGCGGACCTGGAGAAGTTATCTCTTCTGTGCTTGAATGGCCGAGAAATCAAGAACCTGGTCAAGATCAGCCAGTTGCTTAGCCAGAAGTCCGGCGGCTTCGGATCCATGGAGAAACTTTACTTTCTTGCTGAAAAGCGCGTTCAAGCACTGAAGCTGCTTGCAGAGCGAGGGACCTAACGTCATCAGTGAATTATGCGCAAAGAGTGTTCGGACTGTCTGGGTAGATGGGCCGTTCAGATTTCGGTTACGAATGTCGACAGTGCCGACTTGTGCGAATTCCACATTTGTGAATACAGACTGAGGATGCTGAGACGGATGCATTATTTTGACTTCGTTATCAATCTAGGCGTCCAAATTCCGTGCTTTCGTGAGCAACTGTGTCAATTTCATGCCGCTGAATACAAAGTGACTACCTGTAGACCCGCGCCACCCAGACAGAACAGCTCTGTCCGGTCCATCCACAGCTTTTCAACGCCGAAAGTGCACAAATCCACAATAGAAGCGCTTCGATTATACCAAAGCCTGACTGCAGAACTGTCTTCCGGTCGCCACTGTTGAACCTGACATTGGCGTGCCCGTCCGCGTGCTGGGGATGCCAGGAAACGACCCTATTCTCAACCATTCCGCGAAGCCTGGAGTAATGGCTTCAGGCTTGATCCAGAAGAAGATCTTCCTGTACTCGACTTCCCTACCGTCCTCATCCAAGCGGAGATCCACTTCGTCTGTGATGTCTGCGCTCCTGACGCGGAATTGATCTTCCGGTAGCGGTGCCTCAACGTCGTTGGGAAATTCTGGTCTGGTAGGGTCAAGGCAGATTCCGTGCTCTAATTCGATGACTCGCATTCCGACATAGTAACAGTTTCTCGCGCTGAAAAGGTTCTCCCGCTCGCATCCAATCAGTGGCATATATCTCAGCGCGGCGAGTCTCAAGTCTAAACGTCGACAATTAATAACCGTGAAATAAAGGTAAGGCATGAACCCCATTTCGAAAATAAACTTTGGTCTCGGGCCGCTCTCTTCCGCCTTGAGGTCGACAAGCTGTTGGACCAGAAGTATGAGCTCCGCGAAGTCCTCGATATAGTCGTCGTAGATCAGTTCGTGACTGCTCAAGCAACATGAGGCCCATATAATGCCCACGATGCATTTCATCTCATTAAACAGGTGTGATGGTATATCCTCAAGACTCAGAGAGCCTTGTAGCCTGAGGCCCTTGTAGTAATTCCGCCACGGGGCCAAGACCCCACAGATACGCCGTTGTTCGTCGGGCAGGTGGTGCGGCGTCGGCAAATGCCGCCGGGGCCCCTGACGATGGCTGAGGCCCAGCCGGATCAATCGGACGGTCCGATTGATCAACCAGTCCCAGGCCGTATCTCTCCCCTCGGCTGTGACGTCCACCGCTGAGGGGTCTGAGATCAGGCCGAGAGGCTCCGGGAATTCACCGGCTTCAGCCCCAAAGAAATACGGGAACGTGGCGAGACGCAGGAATATCGGCTTAAGTTCTTGTTTCGCCCACCCCGACAACCCCTCTGGCATGCTATTGCAGATTGTAATGCCATGCCGACAGTGTTCGATGGCCATATTTTTGTTTCCGCGAAGCGTTTCTACGCAGATGAACAGAAGGCAGACAAGCAAGGTCATGTTCTTGTCACTGGCTGCAGAGATCAAGTTCTTTAGGGCCAGATTGTACTGAGTGATGGCAAAGGTCTCCTGGGACTTCGACAAGAGGCCAGGGCTGGAGTCATCTAGCCCCTCGTACATAGAGCCTATGCAAACTAGAGCATGACGCACTGCTGGCTGCTGCTGGCCGACCTGGGAGACAAGGACATTCCAGAACTGCTTGCTGGAGTGTTGCGAAAGGATGGGTGCGACCTGGGCCCTGAAGAAATCCAACGCCCGGGCTTCCATGTCGTCCGAGGTACAGAGGGTGCTCGGATTATGACGGATAACGGTCGGAGCGACCCCTTGAAGCGTGAGAAGATCTGCCCAAGTGTATGCTGCCTGGCCGGTCGGAAGAGCTGGGTAGCCTTCGCACCTGCGGCCTGTGGAGGTGCATCTCCGACAGCATGGCTTGACCTCGTCACATTTGACCTTTCGTGCTCTAATACGGTTCTGATGAGTACTTGATCACCCGGGGGACAAGCATTGCAACTCACTTGCACGTGAAGCACCCTACACAGTTGGTGTCAGTCGGCGCGGAGTCAAAACGTCGGTGATGTTGCTCTGGGACGCTAACCTGTCTTCACCTTGGTGCTGCCTTTTCTTGTCATGGCCTCGCCGCAGAGTACCTATAGCATCGAGTGACAGCGATTCCCAAAGAAAAAACCAAACTTTTCCAAACCCGCGAGTTTGGACAGACGCCATCAGTGTCACGGGCAAAAAGAAATTAAAAGTAATCCACGGGTAGGGCTGGAGGATCATCCTGCTCAAGCTGTCAAATAAGCTCTACCCCGGTCCAATCGTCACACTGCCGCCTGAAGTCGCGGAAGGATTCGAGAAGTGGGCGCAGCAATTCCTCAGCCGCAGTAGTACTTATTGCTCACCTACATACGGGGAGGTGCACACCGGGATTGGCTATCTAACGACTTACAGTAACAGTAATCTTTGATTATTAAGCCTTTATTACCTCGACCTTCTGCGCTATGTAGTCTCGCTCGGATCTTTGGTGATGGAAGAGACAAAATCCAGCGATGTAGCGACTCTGACCTCGAGCGAATGCCCCGTTGCTGCCGACAATGCTGCAGACGAAACATGGAGGATGCATTTTCGCCACATGGAATTGGCCTTGTGTGTACGGATGTAGATGTGCACTACTTACTTGCCCAAATTCGGAGTGGGAACGTAGAGAGGAGACGGGTCATGTGAGGAGAAACCTCCAGATCAGCCAAGCTGGCCCGGGGCTTCATTCAGAAGTAGACGCCGAGAAACCGAGCTTCGTACTCGCTGGCCCAGATTCCCCTCATTGTTAGTGAACATTACTGATGCCTCAACGATTTTTCATTGCACTGACGACTACGTGAAATCTGAGCTCACTTATACCTACCATAAAGAGCAACTAATAGAAGTTTGTGTGACCTGAATAACTGATCGCATCAATCAATCTCCGCCATGACGTCCAATCCCGAGTTCAACAGCAACACCACAGGCACCGAAGCGGCCAGAGCTCTCGGGGCATCAATCAAGGGAAAGAATGGTCCGTGGTTGTCACCGAGCAAGATCCAAAGACATGCGCTGACTTCGCTTACCACCTGCAGTGGTCATCACCGGTGTTAGTCCGGCCGGCCTCGGGTTCTCTACCGCAGTAGCGATCGCCTCTCAGGAGCCAGCGACTCTCATCCTGGCCTCCCGGACCGCATCTAAGCTGGATGCTGCGGCCGCCGAGATCGAAAAAAAGAACCCTTCTGTAAAGGTCCAGAAGGTGTCTCTAGATCTCGCGTCCCTCGAGTCTATCAAGGAGGCCGCTTCCCAGATCGATACTTTGGTCGACCGCGTTGATGTTCTTATCAACAACGCTGGCGTTAATTACATGGACAGGGACGCCGTGCAGACCCCTGGGGACACTTGGGTCGACAAAAATTTCTTCGTCAACCATCTCGGCCCGTTCTATTTCACCTACCTGCTGCTTCCTAGATTGCGTGCTGCGGCAAAGCCTGACGGACCAAACGGCGCCACACGCGTTGTCAACCTCAGCAGCCATGGACACCGGCTCTCCCCGGTCCGCTTCTACGACTATCAGATGTACCATTATGTCTACGATGGAGTCCCCGATAGCCAAAAACCTCCCAAGGGCCTTCCTGAGGGGTTCCTGAAGCTTGTTGACGGCTACCCCGGTTTTATCGGCTACGGGCAATCCAAGACGGCCAATATTCTGCACGCGACAGAGCTCAGCCGTCGTTTCAAAAAGAGCGGTGACAATATCCTTGCATTGTCTGTACATCCTGGAACCATCGAAACTGAGTTATCGCGAAACTTGGACGAGGAGTCGTGGAACATGATCAAGGGGACGGCACCCCATGGCCACTGGAAGAACCTGGACCAGGGCGCAGCCACGACAATTGTGGCTGCATTTGATCCGAAGCTGGCGGACCTCGACGTCGGAGGCGAGGCATTTGGTTACATGTCAGACTGCCAATTGGGTGATGAACATCTCGCCGAGCACGCAAAGGATACCTACAATGCACAGATGTTATTTCACGAGAGCGAGCGGATGCTAGGGCACAAGACCGGGCTGTAGGTGGGACTCTGTGGCCGCGAGGGTGATTGCACGACAAGTCTGTTCATTCTGCTGCAGATAATCAAGAAACTTGACGGTAACCTCTCAAGAGGCTCATAACTCGTCACAAAAAATCTTCTGTATTATAACACATGTATCAACAAGGTGAGTGGCTTGTTCACTGTCGTATATACAGACATGCCTCTACCCTGCTTGGCGTTGCTCACGACTAGTTACCCAACCGGAACATTACGAAGGGTAACAAAGGACGCCTGGTCGCATCTACCGTGCTTCTGTCACTCTGCCGGTGACGGCCGAAGACTCATGGCTTAGTTGGCACCACCAAGAAGCGCGGCTAGGCCGCCTGCGCCGCCAGCTGCGCCCGCGCCCTGAGCGTCGGCTAGAATATTTGCAGTCAGCATTCAGAGTACCGACACAATACGTTTGTATGCAAAGAAAAGGATCCCCTGGGGTAGGAGACAATTTTCCCGGGGCACACATCTCACTAGGGGTGCAACCTAGTAGAGGCGCTGGGACAAATAGGGAGATAGACAACGAGTGTCGCGTAAGGGATGGATGTGGGCTTCGAATGTTCAGGTAGGTAGGTAGGTCAGAATTACTTACCACCACCGGCCGCGCCACCTGCAGCTCCAGCACCACCGCCACTGCTGTAAGTTAGCCACACGTCACGAGTCCAAAGACATTAGGACGTCAGATGTTGGAACTTACGCTGCGCCGCCAAGGAGTGCCGCCAGACCGCCTCCAGCTGCACCGCCGCCAGCTAGATGATTTCGTCAATACCTGACCTGATGTTCCAAAGCAAGTTCTCATGTATCCAACTTACCCTTGCCCTTGCCGCCCTTGCCCTTTCCTTGATGGTGACGGGGCTCAATGGCGATAGCGGTCGCGCCAGCCACCAGGGTAATCATGTAGAGGAACTTCATTTTGAAGAGAATGGATGGAGACACAGCTCTGAATTTGTAAATGAAGGGTTTGGTTGTAAGGAAACTAACGGCTCAGCCGGGATTTACAGAAGACGAGAAACTCGAGAGTATGTGCGTAAAGGTCAAAACCATCTGGAGCAACATCACACCACGTTGGAGGAGGGATCATATATAGCACGACGACTCAACGAGTGACTACTGGTGACTCCTTGAGAAGGAGGCGATTGTGCAGTGGATGATCTGCGTCAATCCCCCGCAAATCTGCAATCCGCCCGACTGGGTAAGGCAAACACCCGTTTCGTAACATGGGCGGTGTGGTCTGAACTATCCTGAAGCTGAAGGGGTGGCAGTGACGAAGTTAGTTTCGTTTCAATGCTCGGACGGATGTCCGCCAAGCCACTGACATTGGCAGACACCAGCCAGCTGATAATGACGGAGGGGGGAAAGCCAACGTCCGATAAGCATAAAAGAAGCCGTCGAGCATAAGAAAATAACGGTTCAAGCGGCATGGTGTTTGAGGAGGCGAGTACGAGCACCATCAGACGAGGTGAGCCGCCCAGTCGTAGCTGCGTCTCCGATGCGAGCGGCACTTTTTTTTTAAGCTTAAGGTTGGGGTTTGAGATGTAGAAAATCGAATTTAGCACGCCAATCCCGGAACGGGGTCGGAGTTCGCCAAGGACGCCGTGGAAACCTAGGCTGGCTTGGAGAATAGGGGGAAGACGAGTCGAAGCGCGACTGGCCTCGGAACGTCACACCTCTCGCCAAACGGCACCCCTTTACAACCCTGTACTCGACTCGACCTTTGGGGATCTGGGGAGTCGGGAAATGAATCGCGATGAATTGAAACATGCTCTGAAAAGCACAGGGTTTCTGATCAGGAAACCACCTCGCACGACAAGAGGCCTCTGGCTTCTGTCTGGAGGAGTCTGACACGAGAGATTTTGGATCCGCCATTGCCCGGAACTCTCGCAGTTACCAGGGTAGGAATGCATCTTGCAAAAGGATGGCTCCTGGCAGGGAGATGTCCTCTTGAACCGCATATCCGCATCATTTCCGAAGACTGGCTGCCTGTGTCACGCTAATACGTTGACTCCCTCCGGTTCGGTTCACCGAGGACACTCGCCGATATTACAGGGGAAAGGGCCGGCAAACGCTACTGACACTCTCATGCACTCAGAAAGTACTGTTTCGTCCACTCTCGCCTCAATGAAGTGCCCCGAGGAAATCACCACTGCGTTTCTGAAAATTAACTGACATTGAGGGAATAGGTAGTAATATGACTGCCTGCTGTCAGTCGCAGGTTCCTTGTAATACGGCACACCTCAGACGGGTTGATTCATCTGAACCATCAGGCATCGAAGGCGAGGTGGTAAGCATAGGGCGAGACCTCTTCAGCGAATAGGAGTTGCTGACTGAAACTCACCTGCGGTGGTTGGTGAATGGCGACACAATGTCTACGTGAAATTCTCACGGGGGCGGGGATGCGAAAAGTACTTGCGAAAAGTACTTGCCTAAATCTTCTATTTTGTGTTCCGTTGACTCTTTGGCTTGATCGAAATTTGTTCTTGCCTGTCTACAGGTATAGATCATGTTTGAGTGTGCTAGGGCATTCATGTCTCAGCCTTCGGCCCTAGCCGACTGCTTTGTCTTTTTCCGATAGATGAGAAGACCTTGGCCCTTTACATCCAGACGAATCAACTTCCAAGGTTGATGTCTAGTAATCTGCATCGACATTTTCCTCCTCCAGTCGTTTTGGAAGCCTAAAGGAAATCAGCAGCAGCCACAACATATGTTTCAGTATGCTCGAAGCTGTGCATAATGAAAACTGTGTAAATGTTGAAGAAGTTTGTCCGAGAGTGTACATTTGCTAAATATCTACGGCTTCCACATCGCCGGCAGAGAGCCGGTCAAGAGTATTGAATTTCGAAATTTATTTGTCAGAATCGTCTTTGTACGCAGAAAGGATAGAATGTTTATGGACCCCGTCCACTGCAACACCCTCTGCAAAAGCCCCCAATAGGGGCCCAAATCACTTCCTCAACATGGATGCAGTCCCACACACTGTCATCCGAAATGCACACGCTCTTTTGACCAAAGGAACAAGTCTTTTGAAATGATGTTGGCCGTTTCTCTGAGTGCATGCGATAATAATTAACTCTTATCTCATGTATCATATGCAAAATACCTTGTGTTGAGAGTCTGACACGTGTAGTGTCGTTTTCTTTGACACTGGTCTCAACCGGTTCAAACTAAGCATACACTGGCAGAGGCTACGTCCAACAAACTTTTCTGAGTAGGTGCAGCGAACGCTCACAGCAGAGTATCAGCTCTTGCTCGCGTCGACCAAGAAAAAAAAGATAAGACGTAAAATATAAGAAAACCTTAAATGATTTTTTGAGATACTTTATATCGTGTAATGATGGTGGTCCGCAGCGCCGCTGGAAGCTGGTCTCAACTGGCCTCGCCTGTGCGGCCGCCACGAGGCTATCTATATTTTTAACCCAAGGCAGTCAACTGTAATCCACAAATGTACTTTTATCAGCACTGTATGATATCTATCGCTGGGTCTTTGAGCGTTGGCCTTTGTGTGAAGAGACTGCCTACTGCTCTAGAAGAATATGTATACGAATTAAAAACGAATCCACTAATATCGTGTAAGTAATTGTGACAGTACGGCACTTATATACTGCTAGGTACCAATCCATGGGATTGAAAATAACCGGTCTTTCTAAAAGACTGACCGGACTGACTTACCACCAGTATTCAAGCTCTGTGTCAGTCATCCCGACCCAAGTCGAGGCCCTCGGTGGCGCTCCGGATTGAAGTGGCGCGAAGTAGACACCAGCTGATCAGTAGACAATTTACCTTAACACATTCAGGAACGAACCATGGCGACTCCTATAAAGTGCAGCGCACATCTAGCTCCGAGGCGCTGCTGATTTTGTGGATTTCACAATGCACTTAGTCCTCCTAGCCAGAGAAACCACATGCAAGTCATAGGCAGTATCGGCTCTAAATTTCGCACCGTCGGACGACTGGATAGTTAGCCGTATAGTGCCGCCTCCTCGACTGATGGGTTGCCTCTCGAACTAGTCTTCTTTATGGACATAAATAGGCCACCTGTAGCTCCAACCTCTCATTCCTGATTCTCTCTCTGCATGTCATCGGTCCACCAACGCTAGCCTAACAGCATATCCCGAAAGCCGGAACCTACGCTCCTGTGCGGAGACCCATCATATCATGTTGTCCTCATATGCTATAGCCAGTTTCGTTCTGGCCGGCCTCTCGACCGCACATCCACGCCACAGCTTTACCGTCTCGACACCGTTGAACGCAACTACTTCTACCTCTACTGATACTTCTTTCATCATCCCCACTGGCATAACCGCATCTTTTGATGCTCAGATCACATCACCTGCCCAGCTTTCAAAGAGAGATGATGATTGGGAAGAAGTTGCCGGAAAAGTGGGGGGAAAAGTCGCAGAAATACCCGCAGATATTCTGTCCATAGTCCTTGGTCAGGATGGCGGAAAGGAAAGGGAGCATGTCACAGTTACTGCTCCTGGTACTCTGGTGACAGTCACGGTAACCTCCGAGCCGAGACAGACCACCAATTCCAGAGAAACCGTGACAACCACTTTGGTCGCTCCGCCCGGCCCAACCAAAACCGAAATCGTGCAACAACCCCAGAAGACTGGTTGCTATTACGTACGACCGGATGGCAGTATCGGTACAGGGGCTTGCCGAGGTCCACAGTAAGTTTTTGCTCCTTTCCTTTCCAGTGTGTTTGATTTACCAAGTTGTTTTCAACATGAGTCCATTCTCACCTAATTATTATAGTAAAAAAGTCTGAGATACAGTGCTTACGTGCTTTTCTGGATTGATGAAGCTACAGCTGGACCAGGTTGTAATGACTGCTCATCACTCTCATTGTGGGCCTTACCACACATGTATGTGTGTATAGGATGAAGACAAAGCTTGGGTCACCCCTCCACTGTCTCGCGTTGTGTCAGCGGCGTCGAGCGGTGGCGGATCCGGAAATTTTGAGTGAAATTTGTCGACTCTTGAAATAATCTGGCTGCGGCTGAGCCGTATTTTATTAAGTGTAGCCCAGAGTGACCCAAGCTTACGAGGGGTACTCTAGGCGGAGCTTAATCTATAACAGCTAGAAAGTATAATATGTTTCTCATATAAGGATTAGTTAGTTATACAAGTATATAATCAGGTTACCCAGCTAACCTAAATACTCCTCTGCCTAGAATACCTACCAGGGGGAGGGGGGGTTACTAACTAGGTCACACAATACATACATTTTTTATTATAATCTTAAGATTTAATTAAAATTTTAATATTATAGCAGAATACTATTAAAATACTAATAATAGTCTATCAGAAATAAATTATATCAAGAGGTTAATATTATATTAAGATAATATTAGCTTTATCTCTATATCAGCTAATATCTAAACTACTAGTTAAAACCTTATTTACTCTAAATCCACTACTATTTTTAGATAAATTTATAGCTTTATAAATTCTTTCCTAGTAGATAGTTAAGCCACTAAATAGCTAATAAATAGTTGGGTAAGGGATAAGATATATACTACTTATTAAGAGGGTTATAGTCTTTTTATAAAAGTCCCTTATATATACTAGAGGGAAATTTTTACTTATCTTAAGTTTATTAAAATTAAAAGCTATATAGCTAAATATTAGGTATAGTATTAGCTTACTTTAGTAATAGCTTTTTTTAGATCTTATAATCTTGTAGTTTTTTTAGATAGATTTAAGGAAGGGTATATTAATAGATAGGAAATGATAAAGATAGTAACTAAGGGTGTAGCTCTGGACTATTAGTTGGTTACAGTATTTTATATACATCGAGAAACCATATTACCCTTTAGTGTGTAACTAATTACCCAAGCTGGTTCTTGTGATAATAGTTTATAGTACCGGTAGAAGCTATCTTAACTAGCCTTATCTATGTGGCTACCATAAGGCTAACTATATTTTTTAACCCCAAGTTAATTATATTTACAAATATACTATTATCGGTACTATATGGTATTTAATACTAGGTCTTTAAGTATTTACTACTATGTGAAGAGACCGCCTACTGCTTAGAAGAGTATGTATACAGATTAAAAGCGAAACCACCCTAATCTTTATCCATACAGCTCGAGTGTGGATGAGGCATTGCCACGATATGCACGGCATCTGTGAAATCTTACCGGGCTCTATATGCCCTACGATTCCTCGTGGGACTCTTCGAGTGAGTCCATTTCAGTGAAGATGCTCGATCCAATTCCTCTCTATCAGTGCAAATCGAAGCCTTGGGCCGGGAATGACTAATATTCACGTCGTTCAGATCAGGCTTTTATTCCGGTCAGCTCTCAGACTCTCTCGTTTTCTCACGCAACTTTCGGTACTGTCTCATGACAGATTCGGCTCCCCAGTACCCGAATCCTGAGAACATATAAACCTTTCTGAAGCATCGATTAGCATGATTTCTTCTCCTTCCATGCTCCAGATTGACTGTCTTCTGGTCTTCTCCATGAACTAACAGCATCTAGGTATCCACTATATGCTAGGATCGTGGTATACACCACGCGAGATTGGCAAGCGAGCCATGGTATTCTGGCTGGCTGGCTCTATTGGGCAGATGTTCAGCGGTTTTCTCCAAGCCGCAGCCGTAAGCAACTGAGTTTCTTCAACTTTCCACTTGTGGTGAATGATCTCTTATTTATTTGTGCTTCTATCTATTTTGTATGTCGATGCCAAGATGGCTTCCAGCTTGAGTGGGAGGCCACAGCACCTCGGGAGAAAAGGGGGAAAGGATTCCTATCAGACTCCAAACGTTCTCGTGTGCAATATATCATAATGGAAAGCTGACTAGGAATCCTACAGTTTACAAACTTGAGTGGCAAAGGAGGACTGGCTGGCTGGTAAGCATGCTATTCTCCTGTTATGGCTCCCCGTGTTTCATGTTTTGGAATGTCTCAGAACGCATCACTTTGGGATCCGTAGCAAGTAACTAACAGATATGAAGGAGGTGGCTTTTTATCATTGATGGTATAATTACGATCCCGCTCGCCCTGGCGGGTTTTGTATTCTTCCCTAACATGCCAGGCGGTGGGAAAACCTGGTGGATCACAGAAGCAGAAAACACTTTATCAGTGGAGAGAATGAATGCGGTTGGGCGCGCCGGCAAGCAGCCGTGGACGCAGGCCAAATTCAAGAAGATCCTTTGCAGTTGGCATACCTACCTTCTTCGTGAGTCATCATTCCTCCATCCCGCTCCATCCAACCAAGCAGTGCGCTTCTAATAGATATTGGGAGCCTGAAATTTTGTGAATTCGCTCAATTTACCGCAGACTGACTCCTGGAAAACAGCTTTATGTTATGTTGTCTGGAACAATGGCTGGGCTCAGCCAGCGATGGGCGTAAGTGTGACCCCGAGAAAAAAGAGAGAGAGAGAGAGAGGGGTGTCCGATGGCGCTTCCTCGGGATCCAACATTACTGGCTGTAGGAAATTTCAGCGATATGATACCCGAGGAATTAAGGCTCCGAAAAGCACACCAGAGACACACCTTATGTTCAGCCGCTATTTGTGAAAGTGACTAATCTGAGGCAATTCCCAGTACTGGCTGAAGAGCTTCAATGAAACGCCAGCCCCAGTGTCAGGCACCTCTTTCTCAGTGGCCGACATCAATGACTGTAGGTCACTCTAGGGATATTGGCCCATCTGAACAAGTGCTGACACAAGTCTGCAACTGCAGTGCCACTTCCAACTACTGGTATCTTTGTGGTGATGGCTTTAATCTGGGGCTGGGCTTCAGACGGGCCATGCCATGGTATTCGCTGGCCTTTCATCTATGTCGGCGCAGCTATAACTGTCAGTTCTCGGATTTTACAGGCTCAACCTCTTAGACTGATTTCTCTGTCGCATACTAATGGAAGACATCAGCTTCTATTTAGCGTGCCCCTGCGTCAAATGCCTTTGTACGAAAATATCACTGGCCGAATGATAGTTTATTGGTTCAGCCAGATTGGTGTAAGTATCCTGGTAACAACCAGAGGGGGGGGGGGGTTGTTACACACGGGTCTGGCTAAAATGTTGCTCTATTAGAACGGCGCCGGGCCGCTTATTCTGACCTGGATTAATGAAATCTGCTCCGACGACACCGAGAAGAGAGCATTGATAGTCGCGCTGGGCAACGATCTAGCCTATGTGGTACAGGCAGTTGTAGGTCCGACCCAGTCCGTTTGGCTTGACGGGCTAGAATAAGATATTTGCAGAATATGGGCTGATTTGAGTATACAGGCTCCGAATTTTGTTTGGAAAACCACCGATTTTCCGGCGGCAAGGAAAGGATGGATATCTTTGGTGCATCATCATGCAATTCCTCCTCGGTAAGCTGACCTGGCCCTCCGATGCCACTAATCAAATACTTACAAAACTTTTCTGTGATGAAGTCATTGTGACTGCCACTATCCAGGTTCTTCTCTGGTGGGACAAAAAGAAGGCACCCGCAGCTGTCGAGGAACGTGTGTCGCCATCGCCGTCTCTCACTAGTGATGACCCAGTGGTCTCTATGAGTGACGTCGACGAGCGCCAGACAGTCCCTGCCGACAAAATCTCGCCTGTTTGATTTGTTAACGGTTATCCCAGTTTAAAAGACGTAGATTCCCTGAATCTTGAAGGGTATACCAGCGTCTCGATGGTGGCGATCCATCTTGCTGCACAAATGCTAGGGTCTCGAGAAGGTATCACTTTGGCCTCGACGCTTTCATCTGGTAGATCTGTCACGTTTGGGAGGCCACTTTCAATCTACTAGGTAGCCATTAAAATTTCAGTTTCTCAGCTGCGGAACTCCTCGACAGATCCTTGGAGGACAAGACAGGACCTGCAATTTAATTAGTAGCCACACCGCATAATTACAAACCATTCTGGTGTCCACAAAAAGTCTGCTTGCCTGACTTGTCATCCAGCCAGTCATCAACTTAAATTTTGATGAAAGGCGCTGGGCCTACGTGTTGTGGCTCTTCGCCGGACGCCCCATCAGGTACTCTGCACCCTTCACTCTTTCTGCATCTCTGTCAACCACATGCTACCCCGTCTAACGCGATAGATCTAGAGAGGCGATCCAATTATGAGAGGGCTGTCAGATCATCACGTAACCATCATCTTCTCATCGAGAACGCAACTGATTCCAAAGCTGCTGTAAATATACCGTGGGTACTGAGCACTGGGGTATTTGAAAGGCCGGAATCCCTTCAACTGGAATCTGGCATTGACCATAGCCGATCGCGCCGCTCCACTAGGCCGTGTCCCATATCACTGACGCGCGCTTTGTGCAGAAATAGGTACCAAAACACTCTCTATTTCACATCAGAATGGTCGTCGTCCACGTGCGAATTCAATGGTTTTGGATTTTGGCATCGGCCATTATTTACCTGTTTATAATATATTCTATCAAGGCCACATCGCATCCCAAATGAACATCCAGTGCTTGTAGTACTGCGTCTTCGGGCCCACGATCATGCTGCGGCCGTACCCATCCGGCCGGATCTTATACGGTCTCGTGTAGATTCCGTCCTCCTTGAGGTGCCTCTTCTGAATCGTCAAGATTGAGAAGCTGCTTCTGCTGTTACCGACGAAGTAATCGCTCCCAACCAAGACAATATAGTCAACCAAGCCCTGCTGGTCCCAGCTCAGCGACGCCAGCTCGTCGGCATCTTCGCCAGTCAGCAGGTCCGCCTTGCTGACCACCGCCATACCCAGCTTGTCATGCGCAGCGGCAGAGAACTTGTGCGCCTCGCTGAGATTGCCCGTAGCCACGTATGCCACTGCGAGGCCCAGCTCCTCTGCTTTCGTGAGGTACGCCTCCTCTTGTTCCTCGTATGTTGGCCAAAATTTGATTGCGTCCGCCTCTGTGCGCAGATGCGCACCGAAAAAGGCCGATGGGTCGTCTGTGGCGCGTGATTTTGCTTCAATCTCCAGTGGATCCCGCGTCTGAGCATGTTGTCGTGCGAAAGTATGCATATTCTCTAGGGCCTTCTTCCCGAGGCGCATCACTTGCTTGTTGAACTTGAGCAGCCCACCGTACGTGTTGGAGAACTCAGGGCCGTCGTGCCATCGTGGATATTCCCAAAGCACGCCGGGGTAGTCGATCATGCGGAACAGTCGGGGGTGCTCCACCGACGGTGGCGTGCCGTTTTCCTCGGATCGGACCCATTCCCTGAAACTGTCTGTGGTATTGTCAGCACGTGGATTCATCCATATAGCTTAAGCAGCCCCCATTTCAGGCTCTCGCTAGGAGTCCTGATGCATCATAGGATCCGCGTGTGATTTGAGTTCGTGGGTGCCGTACCTCCGAAGCGATCAGTGTGCTTATCTAGCTCGGCGCCGTCACAGTCGCCACGGTCTGAGAAGAACCGCGGACTGATCTTTTCGATGACAGGCTCTTTCGAGCCATTGGAACTGAGCACGTTGGGGATGCGTGCCCAAGAGTCGTAGATCGTAATCTGTGGGCAGTTCTTGCCGAGGCCCTCTCGGAAGTTTTCCTCGTCGAAGAAGTAGCTGAAAGGTCGGTAGTCTTTCCCCGAGTTGATGTCGACGATGTTGTCATCGTTCCTCTTCTGAATCGCAGGCATCACGATGCCTGACACGCCTGCCTCGATGGCATATCGCATGCATGTAAGAATGAAGTTCCGCACGTTGCCAACGCCGCCCCAGTTGTTGTCGCATAACCACACGACGCCTTCCACCCATTCTGTGACCTCGTTGCAAGCACGTTCCAAAGGCCATCCTATGAATGGTGCGTCGGGATCTGAAAAGTCGATGTTGCTGACATCTGGCTTGTCCAGGCCTTTGACTGCTGGGCTGATGTTGGTGCTGCCAATCCTGCCGTCGTCGCCAATGCGGAACCACGAGTAGTCGATCGACATGGCGGGCATCTGCAAGCGAATAGTCCATACTGTGAGGAGCAGGCCAATCGCTACCATAGGTATCAGTTGAGCTCGACCCATACGGGCCATGCCCCCCAAAGACTTGCTGATCATGATCTGTGCTGACGGTAAAGAAAGTGATGGGTAAGTTGAAAGAAATCTAACGCCCGAGGCGGTACCTCCAATACTTTTATTAGACAAAGAGAATAGATTAGCGGCCGGCATTAAGGTTGGCTGCGAAAGGAAGTGAAAAAGAAAATGCAGGGAGTGATGCCGACGTGGGCATTGACACTGAGGCGAGACTTCGTTGTCTTGAATTACAAGCAAGACATACTTCAAATCTTGCGCGGTAAATTTTGACAGCCGGAAAAGCAGCAACGAGATTAATCGCAGAAGCGAATGCAGGCTGGGCCCAGGAAATAGGAATGCATCAAGAAGGTGCCCTGTGGTCTCATTTTCTGCACATCCTTCGAGCCGGAGGATTCGGCCTGATAGAGTTCGCTTCGTGTTTTGGCTCCTTGAACCGCGTGGACGCCACCCTGAGCGTGCGTACTGATGCAGGGTCTTGGCGTAAGTCCAGCCTGCTTGGCAAAGCATCATCCCGGCGATTAAATGAGACACATGTCTCGATTGAGAGTCAGTGTGGACCTTTTCAGCCCCTAAGAAGCGTCTCAGCCATCTGCCCAAGATAGTGGGATTAAATTATCCCACTCGTCCCGCTCCTGCTTCCAGCCAGCCTAGACTCAATCGTAACGAAGCCCTGTGCGATCGTGCTTCGTACCTTTTTGCTTATTATGATGCATCAGAAATGTCGTCTCTTGCGCTTATTCGGTATCCCCGTGCCGCCACCAGTGATCTTCACAGCAAATTGCTAGTCCCAGGGGCTGGCTGATAAGCACATACATAAGCCTAATGTCAGCCCTTCCAATACTAGGCAAAGCTCCATGCACCCAGGCTAGGCGATACCGCAGCGCTGCGAGCTTGGCAGCACATTAGTCGCCTGTACGAAAGCGTGCACATTTCTAGACTGCAAAGCGTGAACGGCATGGCCGTGAAACGCATCGGTTTAAGTCAGATGTCGGTACTGCACTGCATGTCACCATTCGTGTTGTAACCATCTAAACAGGGTGCATTACTAGCAGACCCAACAATCTGGTCAAGAGGTGAAGGGCTGAGATCCCATCTGTGTCTCCAGGGTCCACCCTGTTTGTCACTCTACCAAGTCCTTCGGAGGGCTTACTTCTCCAGCTATGCTTTTGAACTAGGGTCGTAGTCCGTCTTGGCGCCTGTCTGCGGTTCTGAGCTTATTCATCCCCCCGGTGAACTCGGCAGCTGTTGAGATGGTATGTACGGTATGAAACGGTTTCCAAGATTGTATAGTTCCCACCATGTAGGGTTGAAAACGTGGGTAACTTTGGATGTATGAACATCCGATGATTTGCCTGTTCGCTGTGATGGGACGGATCCCGACCAATATATTTCCCACCGACTTTCTAAAAAAAGGAAATAGCCACGAGTTTCACCCTAGTATACCTGGGCCCTCGGCGTGGTTGCTCAAGACTTTCCGTTGAGAGCTGCTATGAGATCCGTCGGGATATAGAGACCTGCTGGGCCTTCGGGGGAAATTTAACTGCGCGTGGTGATACTAGCGCATGGTATTTTATGCAAACCCCTGATAGATAAGCCTTGCACTTACCGCTTATTAAAAGAACGTCCCTGTTTTCTCGCAACCTAATTTCGTGCGTACTGTGTAAACGCTAGTTGCCACATGAAGCTGACTACACGTGTACAGTGCCTTGTACTGGCAGCCCGGAGTGTCTCTTCGGGTTCCTATAAACTCTGCTTTACTGTTCGAGGTGTCAAGTAGATATCAAGGTCATCTAAAATAGAGCGTTTAGAAAAGGATACAGGAGCTGACAAAGGAGACGAACTCGTTTTCGGTACATCCTGTGCAATAACGTATATGGAAATTTCAGAGCATGCCCAGACACAGTGATGTGCCAATGAAATACCGTTACTGATGGGAAATTTGGCAGGCCAAGAGCTACATTGCGCGGCTTCCTGAACTCTACCAGGACTCATCAGGTCACAGTGCCGTCCGCAGGCTAAGCTGTATCTGTGACAACGTAAAACCTTATTTTCGAATCGCTGCTCTGTCTACAAGCCTGCGTTAGTCCTAACAATGACTCGACTCCTGTATCCTGGACCCACTTTGATGGGACAACATTGATAGCGACCCTGCACTTGCACAGAGCCCTGGGGAAATATTCACCTTCGAGCGGCAATAGTTTGACTGGCCAAATATGCAAGATGTTATATGATTCAATGCTTGGCCGCGTATTCCAAAAATGATTTGAGCAATTAGGAAGTTGCACAAAGTTGAAAGGGGAAAGGATGAACTGTATGACGAGAGGGCCCAAAAATGGAGATCCAAAAAGTCAAAAACATACAGCACCGGGTATTCGCTGGTCGTCACCGACCCAACTACTAATCCAGCGATTACAGGCTTGACTATGGGAGAGCGGACGGGATCCCGTATTTTCCTGTATCTATGGCCGTATGTGGTCAAATTGGATTTGCATTGCCTATATTTCCATCACTGCTTGACTCCACGGAAGGAAGCGAAACATCACCAGAGATGAGCCACCCTCAAGATTTGTTCCAGGCAATCAGATGAAGCCGTTTCCGGGATCGATTTAAGACGAAAGGCTTTTATATGAGGGCATCCCAGCTGCTGAGTCTTTTCAAGACGACTCAGAAGATACGACCCTTTTACTTCTCTTCGACCGAATGTCTTCACGCGACTTGAGTGAGACAAAAATATGATATTCATGTCTCAAGCTGAAATCACCGACGCACATAGCGACAAGGATCCTGACATTGAAATAAACCTTTGTCGATGACATATTAGTAACGTTCAAGGAAGGCGGTCACTGTTATGATGTGAAAATTAAACATTACCTTGCAAGCGCGGCGGCAGAGATGAGGGCGCCGCTCGCCAGCATGTACGCAACCCTTCAGAAACGTCTCATCAGACTACGCGTCGATAGCCCGTAATTTGAGGAGATTCTGACGACATGTGTATTAGGTTATCGTGAACTCATCGCCTATTTCTGGCAGCACTGCACGGGCAGGACACTGCGGAAGCACCTGAGGAGGACACCGAAGGAGAGACCGGTGAGATGGCTAAGGAGAATATCGACGGACGAACCGATGGCGAGATCGGGCAGCATGCTCAATAGGAGACCGAGAGGAGCTAGAGCGGTGGTGGACCGAGTTGAAGGGCTTCATGAACAGGGTACTTTACGATCTCTCGATATCCGAAGGCACTCCGTTGCCTCCGCCCAACAGTAGGCAGTCGTCAACGGTTGTCGGGTTCTGTGGCCAGCCTTTTCGGCTCCTTCCCCGTCACCAGGGTGGAGTGTTGCGCCCTCCTTGAATTGTTAATGGTACGCCAAGTCCGATTGAAACTCTTTGGTGCGGGAGGACGACTGTCTTCTTGCGAACTCTCGGGAAGGTTGAGGGTACGGGCACAATATAGATATCTAATTTCATGTCGCTGGATCTTGCTACAATGTTACATTGTTAACTGCACGAACCTTCAGCAACTGGCAAAGTTTCATGTACTGGAATTCTCTCCCACTGGAATTTTCACCCTGTTCAGATTTCTGAGGAAGGCCGCCCAGGAAATCAGCCATGATACGTACATTGCCTCTTCTCGTGTCTGGACCGGGAAGCGTGCCGCGTGATCACATTGACATGTCAATAAGACAAAACCTTTCCGATCGCGTAGTACAGACAGGTCATACAAAACAGGTTTATTATCGCGGCGCTACCGGTACAATAGCGATAACTAGGTCGATGGTCGAAAGATCTCTCGATCCCTTCACTCCGGCCAAAGTCCCTCCAATCATCTTGCCGATTACCTCTACAGGTATCGACTGGACGGATCATGCCTTCCGTCTTGGGAATTGTGTTGAAGAATCGGAATAGCGCCACCGTCACCCAGGTAGCTACTGGATGGGTTTACTGCTTAGGCGTTGCCTCTAGAGATACAAGACAGCGATGGTAGTGGCTTTTCGGCTTCGCCTTTGGAGGATCAGGTGTGAGCTAATGACACGGAGAAAGCAGCCCCCGAAGATTCTCACCGCCATGAACGAGGTGGTGAGGGCCGAGGCTAGATATCCCCCGAAGCCCTGCGAGCTTTCAAGGCTTCTGGTTATAAAAGAAAACGGATATTCGCAGAGTAAAAAACGGATGGTACAGAGTAAGTCTGCTGACTAAGCCGCTATAGCCAATCAGAGCACACTATTTAACGGTACTAGACTACTTATACGGTGTAAATTGTAGTGACTAATAATTATAGCCCCTAATAGCCTTAACCCTTTAACTTAACTTAATAACCCTCTATTAACCACAACTTAAATTAATTAAATACTTAGTTAGATTAATTAATTAACTATTAAAAACTATCTTTATCTAGTTATATCTTATATTTTTAATACTATAGTAATATTATAGGCTAATAGAGGGACTTATAAAGTAAGTAAAATACCAGTCTTAAAAGTAATAAGTACTAGAAATAGCCTTATAAGTACCTTTATCTTTAAGTATAAAGCCGGTAGCTAAGAAGTAGTATATAAGTAGAAGAGGGACTGTAAACTAGTTGTTACGGGTAGATCTAAGGGCTGGTAATATTATTACTAGTAGTAATGGTAAGGGTAAGATTAAGGGTAAGATTAAAATCTTAAGGGCTTAAAATAAGGCTAGAAATATTATCTCTTTGGCTAATTAGGTATAAAATATATATAGTAATAGCTTTAGTATAAAGTAAAGGTAATATATAATAAGGATATATGGTTATAATAGCTAGTATAGTAAAAAAAGAGGTATATTATATAAATTTAGTAAGTATGCGATTTTATTTATACTGTGTGGGTTATGTACCTCTGTACTATCTGTTTTTTGCTCTGTGAATATCCGTTTTCTTATAAAAAGTGGATCCCCCAGCAGCAATGTGCTTCAGTCTTTTTGTCCACCAACGCGTTTCCCTGATATACCTTGCCTCTGATTAAGAGAAACATTTGAAACGCCGCCGAGATACTACAAAACCTTCTTTTGAATATCCACTATGCGTTTCTCAACCATACAGAGTATTTCGTTTGCCATTTCTAGCCTGGCATGCGCACAAAGCTGTCCCTTGAGGACCGTCGGTGTGAGAAAGGGTTCGTTCTATTTGCTGGTGATGATGTGCACTAAGAGTATCCGTCATAATTCGAGGATTTGGCCAACGTCCCTCCACTGGGTCTGCGTCCAACCCAAGTGATCCCGAACGGTTATGTATGCCGGCCTCAACTGGGTGAATTTCTACGGCGTCACCCCTTCGATCTTGGAGCAGTTCCTTCTCCCACAGGACAAGATGTCCGTACAGATTGACCGGCCCCATTCGAACCACCCACCTTGACAGTTCTGCTAATGCGTCACCCCGTCGACCGCAGCTTCGCTGTGGGCCCGAGCTCGCCAGCGAAAAACCCGCCTATTGTCTCTGCGACACCGGGCGGCTCGTTTGATCCTCGGTCCATCTTCATCGGCTCCTACGTCAGCAACGGCCTCACCGGCGGGGCTCCATTTGCAAGCGTTAGCACCATTTCCGTGACTGCCACCTTCACCGACGGCACCACAGACAAGGTCACGTTCAATTTTGATCCGCCCAACACCGTCTTCGGGATTGCTCTCAACGCCGAAGCCCTGCAATACTTCAACTTTCCGTGTGAGTGGGCTGATGTGGTCAGCCTAGCCGTCGGCCTGCAGAGCGAGAACGGCGTGAACGACCTGCTGGGACTGGCGATTGACAATTTTCGATATAATTGATCGGTGCATTTACTGTGGGAGCAGC
This sequence comes from Diaporthe citriasiana, assembly GCA_014872975.1. Taxonomy (NCBI): domain Eukaryota; kingdom Fungi; phylum Ascomycota; class Sordariomycetes; order Diaporthales; family Diaporthaceae; genus Diaporthe; species Diaporthe citriasiana. The sequence goes on from JADAZS010000201.1 coordinate 40,193, forward strand.
GGGACACCATCTTGCACAGTCGTGAGGATGTTAGATCCGCAGTACTGTGTGAAGGGACCGCCTACTGCTCAGAAGAGTATGTATACGGATTAAAAGCGAAACCACTTAGATCCGCAGCCAGGGCGCTTTGCTCATAGATAGTATTCAAGATATTTGGAAACTGGGCTACCAATGGGAAGTCTTAGAAATCTATTAGGGTCTAGTGGTGCTTTCTCATTCGTTTGAGGTATATCAACAACGTTTCTGTTTACGCTTTACATACTCGTATGCATCAGTCTCTACGCACGCTTGTGACGACATTTCTTGCAAAGAATGGCAAGCATATCAAAACTTCCGTAACTGGCCCAGGCTTGAATTTCTCTACCCTTTCGCCTATGCATGGTATATATATTCCTGCCGCGTGAATAAGGTGGGATACCCTTCAGGCAGCGTCGCTCGATAGTATTGACGTAGTTTTTTGTCAAAACAAATGCGCCTGAAATATTACATGCCAGGATCTACGATCAATGAACCAGTAGGCCGACAGCATCATTTGTCGTGGCGCAGCAACGTCCTTCCGGTGTTGTCCTCTAGACGGTGGCCATCACGTCTCGGCCCGTGGCAAAGCAACAACTAATGCCTTCAGTCATGTCGTGGACTTGACCAAATAGCAGCCATGATCTTTGGGCAAACATTGAAGAGGACGAAGAAGTTACGTTTGGATATGACATTAGTATTTTCCAGTCGAAGCCGGATCACCATCGAGCCCGACCGGACAAGAGTCTATATACTGGAGAAACAAAAACAAGACATCCGTGCGGCTATTACTTGGCAAGACCACGCGGCAGCTGTATGTGTAGTATGTAGAAAGCCCGTATGTCTATACCACAAATCCGTGGATTTGTCTTCAACTTTTCCAGGTCCCAGGTGCAAATGCAACAGGTGCATGGTGCGTAGTCAGTGGGAAGTCATGCGTCATCGTTCGTCCATTCATCCCTCCAGCTTCGCGTGCGCCCCGAATATCCAAGCCATGAAACAGAAAACACGTGCTCAGCGATGTCCAGTGGCTGTCGTAGTAGTACCAACACCAAGAAGATTATCAGAGAAAAAGTAAATAGCCAAGCCGACGCCATGCAATTAGTACACGAACGAGGGCGTTGGTGTATATATAAATACTCGAAAATGTGCTCTTCGCACAGCTCTTTAACCGGGCCCCTACCACCAGACATGCTTCTAGTAACGCGTATCCGACGGAGCGGAAGGGCGCCATCCCTAGTAGCCCCTACCGCCATTATCACCGCGATCGGCAAGGTTCATCGAAGCGATTGCGTCGGCCGTCCAGTCCTCCTCATTCTGCAGAGACGAATTGCCTGCGTGCACGCCCGGCCCATGCGATGGGTGCATGTGCCCTCTCCAATCCACGCCCTGGAATTCGGGCAGTCGAATCTCAGGAGTCTGCTGGTGCATGCCGGGCTGTGGGCCAGAGCCGGGCCTGTCGTCATTTTCAAACTGGCCGAAGTCGGGTAGATCAAAACCATGTCCCTGTGGTGCGGACGGCCCTGTGGGCGTCATCTGGTCACGGCCATTGCCATGTCCATTCTCTCCCGGGGCTTGGCCGTAATTGGCATGGGCCTCCGGTGGAATCGCAGAGATGCGCTCAAGTTGTGACTCCAGTTCTCGCTGTTCGAGAATCTGCGGAGCTGGTTCAACGTTCCGCAGAGTGCTACCAACAGAGGCTAGACCGATCTGCGCGCCACTGCTGCTTCGATGGCTACCGTAGCTGGCCCGATGAGCCTCCTGGTTCGCATCACCATCGCCGTTACCCAGGCCAGTTGACGAATCCCTGATAGCGAACTGCGCTATTGTTCTCATCTTGCGGGACACCCAGCCCGCGAGGATCTTGCCACGCTGTTTCTCGCCGAGGCGAGAGCGGGGGAAATCGCCCCTTGAAACGAAGGCGACGATGTCGACAATGATTTGGTGTTCATTGAGAATAGAGTCGACAATGACAGGTACAATTGAGGCGAGGTATGCTTTGCGGCTGACCTCCACAACCACGACGACAAGACCGCCGGCTTGGAAGACAGCGCTAGTTGAAATACTCGTTAGCACACCGAGTACCATGACTCTAGAATCGGATGGGCGACTTACCAGCCTCCAGGGACAATGTTCCTGTGGCTCTTCTCCACTGATGCCTCAATATCCATGGGATAGTGACTCAGCCCATTGATCTCAAATGTTTCACCAATACTTCCCAAGACGAACAAGACCTGCATATCGACTTGCGCGCCACCTGGGCCGATGGGTCTGCTAACGCAGTGAAGAAATCCGAGGTCACCGGTCCTGACATAGCTGATGCTTGGATCTCCATCAAGGGTGCGGCCGTCGAATCTCTCAGCATCGAAGACGTCCTTGGAGCCGTAGAATCCTTTGACGCAAGCCTCGGAATCGACCCAAATCTCACCATACTCACCATCACAACAAAGTAGGCGGCTTTCAGGGTTGACAATTGCAATCTGTGTGGAGACTGGGACCATACCGGAATCCTGGAGAAGGAGAGCCTTGGGGTCCGTCTCGGGGTCCGTAGGGATAACGAGACCACGCCGGAGGGCCTTGGTATCGAGCCAGAGCTCGATCGGTTCGATGCACATGTACGAGCGGGATGCAATCATCGGGTTGAGGACGTGGGAGTACACCGTGTTGATGGCCGTGCGGTCAAGGCCAGTCGCCGCGAAGTGCAACCGCACTTTTTGGAACACATCGATCCGCGGCCGGCTCTCCGCGGAAATCATCATGTTCTTCATCTCGTGCAGCGTGAATCCCTTGCCTGGCATAAGAGCCATCGCATGGTCGAGCATTTGAGGCGTGGCATACGTGTCCTTGACCTTGTACCGTGAAAGAATCATGAACAGAGATATAGGGTTCTGTGCGAATTCCACAGGCGATAGCAGGTACGTGGGTGTGCCGATGTAGATCCCCATGAGGCAGGTATGGATGAAGCCCAAGCCTGTAGTACTCCTCACACACCCCAAGACTGGCCGAGAGCTGGTCATTTGACAAGTCTCCTTTTGGACCTTGCACATCCCAAGGATTGTGTCATGCCCCAACTGCACGGCAAGCCTCCTCTGATCTGGGGTCCAGTAGGTCCAGATGATCACTGGGTAGCCTGGCTGTATCCACGAAGGGTCCACAGTAATTCCCAGGTCCCTCAGACCGTTGTTTTGCTTCGGAGGCTTCGTTGTGTTGTAACAAGGCGGCACATTGATCTTCAGGATCTGTGCAGACTGTTTTATGTGCTGGGATACCGGCTTCATCTTAAGCAGGTGATCGACTTCCTGGTTGACCAAGACAGCCCTAACGTTGTAGTCCGCTACCAGGTGTAAAAATGCCGGGACATCTTCAGGCAGTCGATTTTGATCCATTGGAGCGCAAGGAATAACGACAGCACCGAGGTTGATGCACGCGTGGACGGCGAAGACGAACTCCTCCGAATGTGTGTACATGAGTATAACATGATCCCTCGGTCGGATCTTGACCTTGTTCTTCAGGTACATTGCTACCGCAGCAACCCTGGTGTCGAACTTCTTCCATGTGATGCCCTTGCCCTCTTTGCCTTTAGCGTCAATAGTACAGTAGGATAGCTCTTCGGGTTGCCTCGCCACTCTCCACTGGATGAGGTCGGTAATGGTCCTGAAATTATTGAGTGGCGTAGACGTGCGGTCATCAATGACGACCTCGCGACGATCGATACCTGAGTACTGCTTATCAACTGGTCCTAACACCTCAGCTCGAGACTCTGCTGCAATGTTGGACCAGATCCCGCCTATTGGGTCGACGCCAATGGGCAGGTTCAGAACAGCGTGCTCGACACCAAACTTGACGTGCACGGCGGGCAGGTTGCCAAGGTCAAACTCCTTCCGACAGAGCATGTTTCCGATCTCCCTACGGCCGTTCTTCAGGACTCTGGGAAGTGAGTTCGGTGCGGTAATCAGTACGCAGTACACGCGCAGATGGTGCTCCTGCATCAGGACGTCCATGCACCTTTCGGATAGGGAGTCCAGGAGTGCGGTGTCCAGTTGCCGCGGTGGGCCACCAGAAGTAGCGGGCGCTGTTGAGGCTGAAGTGGACTCCAGGACGACGATTGGGAGGTGCTCCTCGTTGACGAAGACGTCGAAGGCAGAGCAATCGAAAATCTTTGGGATGTTGCGCATGATGCTGACAACGAGGTGCTGCACGAAGAAATAGCGGTATTCGGCAATTTCATGGCCGTGTTCGACCCATTCCACCTTCTGCCTAATCCGGTCCTCGTACAGCCCAAGAACGAAGACTTTGCCCTCGATAATGGTACCTAGCAATCCTGTACGTAGGAACTCTGGCTCCACAGGAGTTGGTGTCGGGTTCCCAGGGTCGAACTTGTAGGGCCTGGCGTGGAATATCTGCTCAGTATGTTTGGGAAGAGCCCAGAACCCACCAGATAGAGACGGAGAGTCCACCCAGATTTCGCCAATGGAGTGGGGGGAGGCAAGCAGGCCAGTCTCCGGATCGACCACAGACAGGGTCGCGTCAGGTATCGGGTACCCGAAAGCTCCAACGCGGACAGTAGTAGAGTCGCTGGATTTCTTCCTCGCCTCGTCGCCAATCGCAACCACGAGAACCTCGTTGGATTTCAAGGCTTCCCTGTCAAGGAGGACCTCGCTCAACTCGTTCTTAGCGCGCTGCTCTGTCACGTTGGTCGTGCCCCCACCGAGAAGACTGCCGCCAAAACCGTTGGAAGGCTTCTCCTTCTCTTCTCTGGCCCTCTCCGCCTCGGAATCCGTGTCCTCCTCGTCTATGTCCAGCTTGAGGGGGCAACCCATACGCTCCTCCCCGCCGAGCCAGTCTCGGACGCTGATGACCATGCCTCCGTGCTCTGGGAGACAAAGCATGGGCGCGACCACTTCTCTAGCTCTAGGATTTCTCAATGGCCTCAGCCAGCGGTCTGCCAGCAGCTCATGGAATTCGCAATCGACTGTGACTGTGTCAATCAGACACAGCTTTACTGACTGGAAATTCGGCTCGGTCCCCTTCTTGTAGTTCCGGGTTGTCATCGGATCTTGCTGGTAATTGTAAGCAGCTCGTTTCAGACCCGGGTAGTCGGCAACCATCAGCGTGGCTCTGTATTTAGTAATAAGGTGAGCATAGAGGCCAGGGACCTCAACAGCCTTGTTCTCTAGCCATACGGTCGTGTGTCCTCCATAGACCGTCAGCAAGACGCCCAGTATCATACCAATGCCCTGGCGCGGATCCAGATACGACAGCAGTATCTCACTACTTGCGCCACCTCCAATCAACCGTCCGTTCTTATCGCGAAGTGATGAGCTGAAGGTGTCGCCAGGTGAGTTGCCGGGCACCTGTGATACTATAGCGCTCAAGCAAGCCATTTGATGCATGATGGTCCGGTGGCTCAGTACAACTCCTCTCAGATCCCCAGTAGGGGCTCTGGAGAACTCGACGTAGGCCAGATCTGGCACGGACAGTGCCGGGGTATCGTCCTTCTTCTTGGGGTGATAGCTGCCGAACTCGTTCGTCTTCCACCACTCCACCCCCTTGGGCCACGTGAGTTTTTGGATTGTGATGTCTCTCTGGAATGCCTTGAGGTTGTTATCGGTAGTCAGGGCCAGGTGGGCTTGCGTCGACGTGAGAATTAAGTTGAGTTTTTGGTAATCCTGTAACTCGTTGATAGGCACCGCTACGACGCCGGCGATGAAGCAACCGAGGAGTGCGATGGCGAAGTCGATGATTTCGGTGTCGCGATAGATAAGCGCAACCCGGTCACCCCTGTATAACGAGCTCTTATCCCGTATGACCTGCGCCACCTTTTCAGCCCTCGAGGCTAATTTATCCCACGTTATAGACGCTGTCTCCTTGCCGCGATTGTCAAGAACCCAGTATGCCGGAAGCTTGGCAGATGTACGACCACGGTGGCGCAGAACTGCTGCTATGTTGTCGAACTGCGACATCTGTACGTTCGAGTCGTGTGGGTCGTAGATGGCGAAGGGGACCTCGCGAGGTTCGAGAGGCAGCTGGTACTCGAGGGTCTCGGCGGTTGGGAGGTCACTGGCCGTGAGCATGGGAGGCGCCATGGCGGCGGTCGGGGAGAAGGCGTCGCTCGAGGAGTATCGCTGTGGGCCTCCATATTGTTCCGAGGGATTTTGATCGTAGGCCTGCTGGCCGGCAAAATCGGAAAAGTAGCCTTGCGAGTCCAGCAGGGTGCCCGTCCTGCTGTCGTACGGTGTCCGCTGCTGTTCAGGCTCCCCGTAACCGCCTTGGTGTTCGGGGTTGAAGGCATAGTCACCTGATGCCATTGTAGGTGACCTCGTCGACTCCGCTATCCCCAAGTCCTGTCCTGTCCCAAGAAAGAGAGAATCGCGCTGGCGCAAACCGGGGCGGGAGTCGGCGAAGGTGCCGCCTGGAGCAAGCAGGGAGGCAGGGTGCTGGTCGGGAGGCAGTGAGTAGGGGGACTGCGAGCCTCCGGGGCCGGACGGAGAAGACATGCCGGTGCCGAGGCCGGGGGAGGGTGGAATGCTGAGGTCGGGGGAGTTGGCATTCAGAGCGGCAAGGGCACCTGCTCGGGTGCCATCGTTGGAAGGGTGGGAGGAGCTGTCGGGAGAGTGGATGCGCAGGCCGGACGGCTCTTGCGGAGCAGCGCCGTACTGGGAAAGCAGCTGTGTCCTTCGCTTTTGGTATCTAAGAGCAGCCGAGGAGAGTTAGAAGTGCACCGCACAACAAGATCACGTTGAGGGCAGTTGAGCATGTGGAACGGGTTAGTGGCGTGAAAGAGGTGCATGGCATAGCATCGTATGACATGAGGTATGGGAGTCGCGGCCGTGGCCAGACATGCAGTGGCAGGAGAATTGGTCGCGAGACAGAGACGTACCCCTTTTGTGTGATATCGCCCTCCTAGGAACAGAACAAGAATCACAGGTTAGCACGCGCACGACACTCTAGATGGGAGTAGGCTGTTGTAGCACTTTGGGCGGCGGCCCAAGGCTGAGCGACCGACCCCGCGATTGCATTGCCACGACTGAGCACGCGCACGGGTATAGGCTTTGGAAGGGCGTCGGCACAAAAGGCGGAGCAACATTCCATGAAGCGCCAATGCCTGAGCGCACCAGGAAGAGGAGCAGGAGTTCAACATACTTCTAGTTCCTTGTCCAGCTCCTCCAGGCGGTCCTGCAGCTCTGGGCTAAGTTCTGGCGACATGGTGGGTGGACAGTACAGTCGCTGTGGCGCTGAAGCCCGTCGTGGGCGTGCTGCAAGGAAGGATGGACGTGTGAACAGACGGGCGAGGTGGAGGATGGAACAGATGGATGTACGGATGTATGGATGAACCAGGTCGAGGAGAGTGGGCTGGTGGGACAGACAGCGAGGCCCAAACAAAGTTCAACCTGGACCAGATCCAGAATTGCTGGCTCGGCTGTTGGCCGGCGGCCTTTGGAGATTGGGGTTCTGACCGGCCGGCCAGAAGATAAAAGGAAGGACAGTTAAGTTCAGACGACCAGCAGTGCGGTAGGCGACTCTTCGAAAGCCCAATGCCAGCCCGCGTCTGTGGCCTGTCGTAGAGTCGTCACGGTCGGGGTTCGATAGCGCTCGGATTGAGAGCGAGTGGCCGCTGCGACAGATTGGCCAGGCTGGACCACACACAGTCAAGTCGGTCGCTAGGCTGTGGGCTGTGGGCTGTCTTGGTGAACCGCAGCGTAGAGCAGTGCAACGAGATACGGTGCACGGTGCTGGAATACTCCTTAGATATGCCCCCGCGTGGTTGGGCAGAGTCGCAGGAGCAACGAACAGAGCATTGGTCAACAGAATAGAACAGAACTGGGCAGCTGTCCAGCAACGTCTCGTGACGTAAGTCGGGATTTCATCAAGGCGCTGTCCTGGTCCATGTTCCCCTTCCAAGGTCCCTTTTTGGGCTTCTTGGTCAGGGGCAGCAAGCGAGCGAGCCCAAGTCGGGTTAGACAATCAGCCGAGACCCCAGGAACGTACCAGTGCCGGACCGTACGTGTAGGCCTGCACGCATCTGCTGCGTACCTACACAACACAGTACCTGGCCTAGCACCCATGACAGACAGTACATGTAGTCCCTGAGCACAGCAACAGACCCCACGATACGAGAGAAGAGAACAGAAAAGCCTTGGATGGCACATTGGAAATAGACCACATCCCTGCTGATTACCGCGTAGCCAACACGTCCAGACCGTCTGCAGGGCCAGTCGCAACACCGCGGACAACCTTCGTTTTCATGCATGGCAATCGTGCTGGAATTACCACAGTAGACAGACGCGGCTGTCGCCAGTTGAGCACGCAACACAGACAAGGTTCCGTGTCCCTGCTCTCCCGATTCGGCTAGACCAGCCCCAGATACGAGGTCCACGCGATTGTGGGGTCACCTTGGCCGATGTGCGATTGAATCTGATTTTTCCCCCCTGCCCTTCCGTGCCCTTCCTTAGCTAAGGTTTCTTCACCACCACCAAAAACATCTGCCGTTTACCATCAGCAGAGACAACACCACCACCATTGCCTTGTCAGTCTCGTCACCACCAACACGAAGCTGCACTCTGGGTCCTGCTGTGTCGCTTTCACCAACCGTTGTCCAGCCCAGCTGGGGCGAGCGGTCCACGGGCCGGGCCTGGAGTGAGACACAACCAACGGTAAGTAAGCCAAACCAGGTGTTGGTCCCTCAACCCATCTCCTGCCAGCTCAACCTACCCTCTTCCCAATGTGATGAGAATCCTTAGCATTTCACAGACCTGTTCTGAATTACACTGTTGATAAAATGCATCAAACATCTCCTGATCGCCTGCCAGCCTAACATCACTTTGCCTCGGACTTGACTTGGGAACAACCCGCTAACATTGTGAACAGGTGAGTCGTCCTCCGACTGTGACCCTGTCCTCGCAGGTACCGCCGAGGCATTGCCACTGGATACCGCCTGTCCGGCCCATGTACGTAGGGTATCTTACACTCGGGATAGACAAAATTCGATGGCTTTGTGCCGCAATTCAAGCGCACCTTTCTCTCATGCCATCTCCCTCCCAATATTGCTTTGTCTTATGGTCTGCCGCCTCAGCTGTCGCGGACAAAGCACGTGCGCTCGAACAAATAGATTCATGAGCCCATCTTTTATGTGTTAGCCCAGAATAACAGGAATGCGCTCCTCAACGTCTCCCCAAGTCTACCCGTTGCATACATGTCCCAGGAGTTGCCCTTCAGCATTGTCTAGTACCGCTTGTCTCCGTTCACCTGTTAAAAGAACCATCTGTTCCAATATTTCTTCAGCTCACGCAGACTTTGCTCTTAGCAAAACGTGCCGTGGTCTTGTGGACACCAAGATCGCTGTAATCCCCGACTTTTTTGTTTTTGCATTTTGAGAACATGGCCTTACCGCTGCAGAACCGCAATGCGCAGTCGCAGCCTCCTGCTGGACAGGGCATGTACATTCCCGAGAGGACGATGCCCCCTTTGACCTACGCCAGGGTCCCAGGTCGAGTTGTTGCCATCCCCCAATACATTCGTCCTTTCCTAGACACAACACACGAACCAACCGAGGACGGCTTCGTCCCGAATGCTAGACCCGATGCCAGAGACGATGTTCCTGCGGCTGACGATTATTACTATAAGCTCTATCGCCTTCCAACCGTCAGACACCCCGCCACCAACCGGATCCTCGCGGCTTACAGTGGTGTAGAGCTTAAACCTAACTTGAGATTTTCTGGACATCAATTCGACGAGTACATATTCCATGCTGTAAGACAAGGCCGGAAATTCATGTTTAGGGTGGAGAAGCAACACACACTTATGGGCTATCGATATCCGCGCGGGCATGAGAGCACCAGATGCAGGTTCGCGAGATGTCCTCTCGACGGGACTATAAGATCTGGACAGATTCGAGTCTGCATTTCCGAGTTCGCAGACCCTCGGAACGAAATACTCGACCCGTACCACAATGCGGGATACACGCATCTCTACTGTTTGGAGAAGTTCTGCAATCTTCACAGTCTCTTGGTCGAGACCAATATCACTTTCCTTCCAGCGGTTGAGCTTACCAAGGAGTTATCGTTCCCTCCGGCCTTAAACGCCGCCGAACGTGAGGTGTGCTTACAATGGGCGCGCGAGGCGCGGCGATCATGGAGAGAGTTCAAGAGCACTTACCCGATCGCAGAAGTTCGACCGAGATATAAACCTTCAGCCCAGGATAGACTTCATTACCGTCTCGACCAGATCCGGGAGGCCCAAAAGGTGGGCACCAAACAGCGGCACAGAGACCACGATGGGCCCCAGGTGTACACCTATGATCAGAGACGGCGAATTCCCCCTCCCGAACCTGCTCCTAGAAGACCTTGGGCATCACCACCGGGGATATCCATCCCCACCCCCATCCACCGCAATGGTCCCCAGGTTTTCCAAGCCGGTTCAATGTTGCCCTATCAAAGGCAGCTACCGACGTCCCGCCCACGGACATACAACAACAATAACAGTCTTCCCATCCTTACCTCGCTGCCTGCTTCATCTGGGCAGACCCTGACGGGTTTAGCTGAGGAAACTCCGACCCAGCTCAGCGGGAATGGTGATGGGGCCCTCGGGCCAGGTGCAGAGTACTCGCCAGAGGTTATCGGGGCCTTGCTTGCCCAGGACTTTGCTGATTACCTACAATCCGCACTCGAAGAATTCCACTGGCATGATCCTGCCGCACCTCCCGCGGCTGGTTCGCAAGAGGGCGCCAGGCGCGAGCAAAGCACTAAGCCAGAGCACATCCCCGAGCCTGAGCAGAGCAACCAGCAGGTTGCCACTGTCAAAATCCCTGTGGTGATAGCCGGTCGACGCAAGTCCCGGAGGTCCTCGGCACCGCCAGTTCTTGGCGTCCAAAACGCAAGAGTTAGGAAGAGCTTCAAGGCAAGCAGAAGGAGCTCAAGACAAAAAATGTTCCGCTAAATATGGCCTAGGAGAGATGCACGAAGGAAGGTAGGGTAAGGTGAGAAAGCCTTCTCAACAAGCGAGTCGCTCTGAATCGCTCAGATCCGTGCTCTCATCTGTCCTGTTACTTCAGGCGAAGTAAGGCAGCTACTTTACGTGAGCACCCTTTATATCCTTTGTTTGTCATGCTCCGACTTTTCGATACTTGGGTGTCTCTCATTGCACCGTGTATTGTTTGTCTCGTATTAGACAGCATTCACGTGAAGCAAATTGTATGTCACATTTCAAATCACAAGATCATGTCGTTGCATCATGAGAGTCGCATATAGTACGTCAGGTAATGTTGCTCGATGACAGCATAATGAGGCTGTGAAATGCAGTGTAATTTGATTTCTGTTCTGTGAATACACAAGATACAGACAACGTTGGCCTATCGTGTGATGAGGTTAACGTCGACCCGAGTGACACTGAAGGCCAGGTCCCTAAATCACACGCCATCCATGTACATCCAGAACGTTACGTTTGCTGTGAAAAACAGCTTGTCAAGCAGTTACAGCAATGGCATCCTGAAACTACTATGCTCTTCTCGACAGCTAGGAGTTCACAGCTTGGAGATCAGATCAGAGACGAAGTGCGTAACTACCTGCTCACGAAGCCAAGCCATTGATGTCTTCGTCACCCAGAAGGCGGCAGGTCTTGCCTTCGCAGAGTTGTACCATCTCCTTTCTCACATCCAAGTCTTTGAGCAGCTGATTTCTGCTCCTCAACCACTCACTCTTCGCGCTGCCGCCAACACGTAGCACCGTCCACCCGGGTCTTACAGCACTATGCAGCCTCTTGATAGCCGCACTGACGAGGTCTCCCTCTCCGGACAGCACCACACCCTTCAGTCCTACACGAGCCGCTACCGCCGCGCCCAGCAGGCCCGAGTACGCAGCGGGCTGTTTCCGCACGTCCGGCCCAAATAAGGCAATTGTCTGCCTGCCCTTCTCCACGTACGCAGGATCATCAAGCAGCGAGCCTAGCCTTAAGAGATTCCAAGCGCTCACGCCGTTGGTGCCAGGCTCCGCGTTGTCCGCAGCATCCTTCGAGCGCACCAAAATATCGGGCTGGTCGGCAGGGGTGGAGAAGAAACCATGGGCAGTCTCGTCCCAGAAAAGCCGAATCTGTGTCTGCTGTAGTGCATCGGCCCACTCTAGATGCGCGTCGTCAAAGGTTGCCTCGTACAGGTCAACCAGGCCCGAGATTAGGTACGCGTAGTCGTCCGCGAAGCCCGGGGTGTCTCCGGGGCCTTCGCGGAACACACGCCGCAGCGTGTCCGCCCCGGGGCTGAAGAGGTGCCCGCGGATGAAGCTCGCTGCTTGTTCGGCACTCGCGAGGTAGGATTTTGCGTCGTCAGGCTTTCCAGCGGTTTCAAGGGCTGCGCTGGTTCGCGCGAGGCCGCCTATCGCCAAGCCGTTCCATGATGTGACGATCTTGTCGTCTAGTGCGGGACGGGGTCGGTGCTCGTTACGGTATCTGAGCATTTTTGTGCGTGCCCGGTCTATAATCTCCTCGACTTGTTCTCTGGGCTTGTCGACGGATTTGGCTAGTTCCTCGGTGCTCATTTGCACACATAGCGTGTTCAGGCCCGTAAGCTCCCCCTGAATATCGTGTTGGCTGTCGACATTTCCACCTGGCTTGATATTCCAATGTCGTGCACAAATAAGCAACTCATCCTTCTCCAGCAGGGCGTCTAGTTCTTCATAATCCCAGACGTAAAAGGCACCCTCCTTCTTATTCTCATCCGCTGTTGAAGGTGCCGAATCGGCGTCCTCGCTCGCATGAATACCCCCTTGCGCCGAGCTCATGGGAGGATTAGTCAGATATTTCGCAACATCTTGAGTGGTATCAAGAAAGATGTCCTCGCCGTTCAACAAGAAAGCCTCTAAGTAGAGGGGTAAGAGTTGAGAGTTGTCGTAAAGCATCTTCTCGAAGTGAGGAAGCGACCAGTCTTGGGTCACCGAATAGCGGGCAAAGCCACACCCAACCTGGTCTTTTATGCCTCCAAGTGCCATTTTTCGCAGGGTATGAAGCACCATCTCGCTGGTTTCAGTGCATGCATCCTCCCCTAAGGCGTCTTTGACTTCTTTTCCGTACGCTCCCAGGCGAATGAGATGTGTCAGATTTGCAGGCGTAGGAAACTTCGGCGCATGGCCGAAGCCCCCGTGGACTTTGTCGAATTGGGCTTTGTAATGCTGAACAGACTGGGCGAGCAGTTCCAGGCTCAGGTCACTGTCGTCTTGCTCGTCTTCCTCGGTCCTCGACTGGTCGGCAAACCTGCGCAAGGCTTCCGTGATTTGCTTTCCACTGTCCCTCACCTTGGCCTCGTTCTCAGCCCACATCCTGCCGACCATGATTAACACATCTTCGAAGGTCATACTTCCGATATCATCAGCAGCGGGTCCAGGCCAATAGGTCCCGCCAAAGATGGGCTCAAGGTCGGGAGTAACAAAGACGTTCAAGGGCCACCCGCCATGGCCAGTGGTCGCCGTTACAAAGTCCATGTACTGTCTGTCGATATCAGGACGCTCTTCTCGGTCAATTTTCACCGGTATGAATTTCTCATTCAACAGCAGAGCTATGCCAGGATGGTCGAAGCTCTCATGGGCCATGACGTGGCACCAGTGACAAGCACTGTACCCGATGCTTACAAAGAGCAGTTTGTTGTGACGCTTTGCCAAGTCAAGTGTCTCGGGCGTCCACAGCTGCCATGCCGTCGGATTGTCCTTGTGGGCGCGGACATAGGGGCTTTTGCTCTCACTGCAGCGGTTTGATAGGGACGCCATGGTTGCCAGACACCTTTGAAAGGCTACTGAGCTAAGAATTCTTCTGTAGACCGCTCTCGCTGGGTCAAGCTGTGTCGTGAGAGGTCGTCTTGTAGCTTGCTGAAGATAACGTAGCTTGAGGATGGTCGCAAGACGCATACGTGCGAGGTTAGAAAACACGTGAGACTCAAAATTGACTGTGTGGACTCAGAACCCTTCTAGATTACAAGGTTCGGATTCAATGGATATTCGACATGATGGCCTGCGTGTGTTGAAAAGGATGAGTGTTAACGTCGAGTCCGGCATAAGCTGCAGATTGTGGGCAGAACACGGTCCGTAATTGTGAGGTCATTGACCGCTTTTCCCTTATTGGTGCATCTCAGCCAAGCAACACAAACAAAGTTGCAGGCAACGGCAGCTAATCAAAGGACCGCCATCTCAATTCGCTTCCACGCGTAAAGGCAAGAGTTTGGAACGCCTTTGGTAACTGGCTACCTTCACTCATGGACAATCATCGGATTAGCGGCATGTAGGTTCGTAAAATTATGACCAAGGCGTGGTTAAACTTTCCATGGATTGATGTTGGACAATGCAGCCATGCTGGCAACTCCAATGACTCTGGGATTTTGTGGTTGCGAACGTTTGAGCTCTTCCTGATGCACATGAACCAGTAGTTATTCGCCCCCAGCGAGTGGATCTGAAGAAATCATAGATGGCAAGAACCTTCACTGACACAAGTGAACATCTGATTCCTGATCCCCAGGAATCGTTTATTCCAAACTACAGCGACCAACAGACTTCAAGTTTTCCCTGGATTGACATTGGAGTGATACACGAGGCAAGCCGCGGTGTTTCCGTGCAGTGGCAGTTTTTTTCTTCCAGTCTTTCCAACAACAAAGCCATCCCACCACCAGCGCCTGAGGTAGCATTCACCAATCCTTCCTCTATCCCCACAAGGTAAATAACTGCAACAAGTTTGCCCGCTTCGAGTCAAGATCAGTTTACTCAAAACTCTCAACCGAGACTTCATCTCCATGCACTTGCTGGACACATGATTCATTCCTGTGTTCAAAATGAGGAACAAGCTCAGCGTCATCTTTTACATTGCCATAGCTGCGCTACTCTCAGTTGCCAAGCAGCCTGACTCCATCGACTCCACCAACTCGACCGATGCGACGATGAGATATTACGGCTGCTTCCACGCAGGCGAGCTGTGGAAGGACTTGGGCACAAACGAGTCTATCCTTGCTGCTTATGACGAGCAGTGGTGCGAGAGCGGTGCTGTTGGAATGTGGACACTCGGTCACGAGGTAAAGAATGTGATAGTAGATGCTCGTCTATTCGACTTTTGAGCTGACTTGTTCATAGGCCAATCTTTGCATACGCGATAATCCGATCAAACACGCCTTCCTATGGAAATGGGAGATCACCAAGGTTCCTGAAGGACAAGTTCAAGGCTATGTTTCTCATGTGTGCATCAAACTGAGAAAACACACGTCAATGATGCGGACTTCTAATCAACACTGCGTACGCTAGGATGTCTGTATTTGCTTTCTTGCACAAGTCATGTACCTCTGTGGCAAAGGCGGAAGCTTGGATCTGGTCTGTGGTCCTGGCACTGATGGAGGCGGTAAGTAACCCATGAAGGTGTTTCCTGCAAATGTGGCCTGGCTTCTCTTGCGCATGAGACGTAAGCAAGCCGGGGCTCTTTTTACGATTTTGTTCGATATCTGATCTTTATCTATCAGGAGTGGATGATCCTTACTAACATACTCACAGACATCATAGGTGCTCTTGTCACCGGGGATCCCCAGGGTTCTTTTTCTTGTCGTGGTTGAGATAATGAGAAGCAAAAGAATCGTCCATTCATTTGGAATCGGAGGGGACTGAATTTGACCACAATAGGCACGACGTCCCAAACTGTGTCCCAGGAAGCAGATCAAATTTCCTAATAGACCGTGATAGTCTGTCTCTCTCTCGAATCTGAAATTGTCTCTGCTGCCCCTCCCCATCAGATACATACTTGAATGTTTTAGCGATCCACAGATAATGACTAGAGCTGTTCCAGAGCTAATTAGAGGGATGTAAATGCTCAAGTCCTGAATGGTGAAGACTTCTTGCACAGCGCCTTTTGGAGCGTAGACGAGAGTTTTAAACTGGAAAGAAAAAACATTCCAATATAATAAATTCATCTACCTGGTGTGCAGGGCTCAGTTCAGGTCTTCGTATCACAATGACCTTTCTAATGCTACTTGTTATGAGACACGTACCTATTATTAAAGGCATCACCGGTACGAAGAGGTTTTCAATTCCAATATCTTGAGTGTTATAAAAAAAATAACACTTCCATGGTAAGACTGCTGAATTAAATCTGCAGGTAGGAAAGTATAATGCAGTCTTGATACAGTTCCAACTATGTTGGGACTGCGTAGCACAACAAATACTATGCTACGTCGCCCAGTATATGTCTAAGCAGAGAATGAAACGATTTCCTCTTTGCGTTACCCACTGTCGACATTGAATAGACTAGGGGTACTCCAATGTAACAACGATCTAAACAACTAACAATTCAAGACCTACGCCACCACATGCCAGTTCGAGCATGCACAGATGATTCCTTGGGTCACACATTTTATAGGTGGTTTCGCTTTTAATCCGGATACATACTCTTCTGGAGCAGTAGGCGGTCCCTTCACACACACATTTTATATCACATCATCTTGGGAGGTGTGCAATGCGTCTGTAGTAATGTGTCCAAATTCTCAACACCCAGCTGTCTTTATTAAAAGCTCCTGTATAACTTACCATAGAGGGAGAGACATACGTAGATTTGGACTCAGCACCGCGCAAAAATGCAATGTCTCTTACTCAAGAACCTCACTGAGTAGGCCCAGGTAGGTCAAGCGCTCGCGTATGTCAGCAGCCGCTCTACCGACAATAACTGCAATGAGCTCCTCATCGGCACCATCAGAAGAAAGAGCAAGGATCTGCTCATCCTCTTTTGGGGTCCACTTGACAGGGTCCTCCTTACCACGTTGCATCTCTTCAACAATGGAAGCGAGGTTCTTGTTAGCCTGAGCCATGGAGTTCATGTTAAAAGGGCAGAAGTCAACGGGGCAGTGATACGTATGCCACAAGGCCCGATCGAGGAACTCAGCGCGATTGACGTCCAACTCGACATCCATGTTGCTAAGCCTTCTTTCCAGCGGTTTCCCTGGCTCCTTCCCGAAGAAGTCGCCACTGTCTTCATCGATATTGATGCTGCTGAAACCCTGCTCAATCTGCTTCTCTAGCTCCTCAAAGTACTCGTAACTGTCATATTCGACGTCCATATTGCTGATGTCGCTGAAATCTGGCTCGAGCTCCTTCTCTAATTCCTTCTCGAAGGCACCGGCAGGCGGTAGAACACTTCCACCGCATAGGGTAGAGCAGCCTGGGCACTTGTACTTCGTCACAGTCACGTCTGCTGTGGGCGTGTGGTTTTGGGGACACCCTTTTTGTGGGCATGTACCCTGACGGGCATTCCACTCTTCTCGAGGGAGGATCATGGAAAGTCGTCGCAAATGGTGGGTGTCCTCATACTGCGGGGGAAGAGGACAAATTAGAGAAGTACTGCATACCATGTCTTCAGTGCGGGCCACCACACCACAGATACAATAGTAGTTAACTGAAAGACACATTCTCAGTTATGTCTTGTTTTACTATTGTATGTACCTTTCGTTTGCGGTTTTAGGTTTTGGTGGTGGTGAGGTGTATTGATTGTTATGGGAGACTTAAGGAAATGATCCTAATGGCTCATGAGAACTCACCTGACTTATAGGAATGTGACGATATATGCGAAATGATGATTTTTACCTCAGAAAAAAGGCTATTGTGTGCGAGGGGTCTACAAACAATTGCATGGTTCTTTGTAGTCCCTGCTGCACACTTCGGGACAACAAACGAGCTGAAAAGTGGACAAAGGCTATCAGACTTAACGTTGTTATGAGAGACAACTGACTGTGTAACTTCAACCCTTAGGTATCCAATTTCATGATTGCGATTTCATGAAAGGAACCACTGAAGTTGTGGATGCCAGACAATTCGCATGTTTTGGCAAAAGCGAGAGTTTTGTGATGTCGTGTAGTCCACCCTTTGTGATGATTGATGTACACGTTCCCGTTTGACACATGGAAATGTAATTCTTTTTGTGCTCTGGAAAGAATCTACCATGGTCAAGATGAACTGTGAGTTTATTGATGTCTCCTGTTGTAGTGCAAATTTACAACCTTACCGAGACCGGTCAGGGAGAGCACTCGGATTTCACCAAGCTCTCGTGAACCTCAAGAAATCCTTGATTTCCACAGGTGTGTTGCTCAACCGCTCGTCCAGTGATCACGTGCACTCGCACTAGTAGAAGGGTAAAGCACTCGCATGCAAATCATCAGGCACGGGCTGAGGATGAACGTGTTGGGAGAATGCTCTGGGTATGTGGCTGCCACGGAGAATCAAACAGGGTATACAGCCTCAAATGATGCAGAAAGATAATTGGCATTCAGTATGGCAATGTTTCATTGTCACGGTGGATTGGATTGATAGGCTTGGCGAATGCTACCTCAGTTCGTGGGTTGCATGGGTTTGGAGTGACACTGGAGACTGCATGCACACGGACAACATAACGAGATTGATCAGTGCAGTGGGTGCAGTGCAATACGATCCGCTGTTACGAAGGGCAGATGCGGCTCAAACATCATCGGCGTCTCGGGATGGGGCAAGACGCACATTCAAATCGAGATTGAGACAGCGCTATTGTAAGGACGGTGTTCATTTTTACACATGGCACTACGGGTTTACTTGATACACAACAGATCACGGTCCGCGTGGGCACTCAGCCACTAGAATCAGAAGCATGTTGCTGCATGCTGCTTCGCTCATGGGTGCGGCGCGGGTAGGCGGCCAGGGCCCACCCAGGTCAGAGGGGTCGGCGAGCCCGACGCAACCACCCCAACCAACCTACCTGATGGCAGGGCCGGATCGAGAATTGAGGGGCGTCAGCCAGGCGTGGCGTCAGCTCTGCATGATGCAACAAAGATCGGCCTGCCGGTCACGACGGCCAGGGGGAAGGGGATACAAGCGTAAGTGCGAGTTTGAGAAGATGAGAGCAAGAAAGAGAAAGACACAAAAAAAAAGATGATTAGATCTTTGGACAAAGACGAAGACAATAAGAAGTTAAAGCGGTTAAGGCTGATAGATCGTAGGGTTCGGTCGGGACTAAGCAAACAGCTGGGTGTGCTGAGACCCCCTGATGATCAGGTACGAAACCACTTCGCCAGCCACCTATCTTCGTACACTTAGGTACCTAGGTAGGTAGGTTATGCAGGTATGTATCTAGGTACAGTGGCTATTGTGGATGCAGGTGGGTGGGTGATAAGGTTATCTGGCCCCCATCCACGGTGCTGCCCCCCCCCTTCGCCTCTTCCCCATACTCTCTGACCACGGTACGCCACGGCATACGGTAGCTTCGGGCGTGGAGGCATTCCGTCATTCTTGCACTGCTCCATAATTCTTTTCCCTTGTCGATCTCATCTTGAACGACCCACGGACGTTTTCCCCAACCCCACAGATTGTCGGGGCAGTGACAATTGGCAGGAAGCGAAAAAAAGAGAAAGGGCAGAAAGAAAGTAAAAAAAAAAAAACGAGAGAGAGAGAGAGAGAAAGAGAGAGAGAGAGAGAGAAAGAGAGAGAGAAAGATGAAAAACGCCATTCACTGTGACAATTCCGACTACGGCCAAGATACCAGCCAGGGATTCGGACACAAATGACTGTGCATTCCTGCCTGCGGCTAGGGAGGTTCACACAGCAAAAAGCACACCCAGCAACCCCGCCTGGGCCCTGCCCTGTGTCCTTCCTGCCCCCTCCCCTGTCCTGCCCCTGCCCGTCATGCCGCAGCTGCACATGCTCCTGCACCTAGCCTGCGCCTAGCCTGCACCTGCATGGCAGCTCCCTCCCTTGTCTCGCCAAGCTGCAGTCATCGCCAACTTGCCTGCACAATTGTCCATTGTTCAATCCCCAAGGCAAAGAGGGTCTCGAGGGTCCGTCCTTGTGTTCTGAGGACCCGAGGCTGTCACCTACCTGTCTCTACCTACCAACCAACCAATCTGCCAACTCGGTCCTTGTCCTGGCCACCGCATGGTTGCTGTTAATACACCGCAGCAGCGACAGACAGCAGAGAAGTCAAGAGACAAAATAAAAAAAGAATTAGCGGGATTTCTCACCACTCAGAATATCGGACTACGGGAAACAGACTAGGGCCACGCGCCGGAGATCTTCGTCGATCATAAGGGGTGAGACGACTGCGGCGAATGCGACTACAACTGCGAACTGCGACTGCGAACTGCGACTGCGACCGCTCAGCACCGACTGCAACAACACGCGACACTCTGCCATCGCAAGTGAGCTGATTTACCTCCTGAAAAGGGAGCATGCTCCGGCGACAGAATCTCCTCTCCGACTTCCAAGGTTGATCCGAACCACGGTTAGCACCGCGCCCGCTCGCTGGCTCGTCGCCCGTGCCCTCCCTGCTGGCCGACCATTCGTATTCCCTCATCCGGCCGGTCGCCCTGCCCACCTAGATAGATACGTGCCCACTCGAGCTTGACGCCCTCCCTCGACTCTTTCCGCGCTGCGCTGCGCTGCCCTGAGCTGCCCTACCCGGCGCCGCGTCTGCTTGCCCCGTTCCCGTCTTTGCTTGTCTGCCCTGCCTGCAACCAGCTGAGGATTAGCGCTGGTTCTGTCTGGTCGTCTGCAGTCCCTGACTTCTGAAATCTCCGGCTCCGCTCTCATCTGGCCCACTGCTTTCCTTCCTCGCTTCAACCTGGGAATCCGGCCTTCCTTACCACCCCAACTGCCGTGTGCGCAACTCCCAGCGCCTCTATTCCCCACCACGCCCGATATCAGCTTTCGGCCCTCCTCTCATTCAGGCCCCTTAGCCCGGTCGGGTTGAGTCGAGTCGAGTCGAGTCGAGCCGAGTCGAGATCGCATTGTCCAGGGCACGCGCGCAAGGGTTTGAGGTCTCCAACCCCAGGCCGGGCACACAACAGTGTATCGGGCTATATCCGAGTCTCACAAGACACGGCCTCCGGCCACACGACGTTATCATAACGCGGACGGCGACACAGGCACAGCGCCGAAAGTGGGACCACCGATCAATCTCGACCCGGGCCACCTTGTACCGGTTGCCACGCACGCCAGCAATAGCGACACCACCAGCGACACCAGTTCTCTGTCTCTCCATCTGCTTCTCTGCCTCGCCCCAGGGTCTACATAAAGAGAGTTCGTCCCATCGTCGCGACATCTTCGCCCAGGGCGTACGTGCCCTCAGCTGCGGCTCTTGCAGCCCTGCGCAAACCCGACAAGTTGGTTCCGCGTGATGGCGGGCGAGGGGAAGTGGAAAGGCGTCGCCGGCGACGAGTCATCAACCTCGGCTGCAGTTGCGCCTGCGGCACCTCCGAAGCAGAAGCCTGCCCTGCAGGTCATTGTGCTGGTCAGTCGCTCCTTGTTTCCTCCTGTCTATTGCTGTTGTTGCACAACCTTGTATCACCCCTAATCACCTTTGTGTTGTGACCTCACCTCGCATGTTTAACAAAAGCCCCCCCCCCCCACCTCTTCTTCCGCCAACGAACGGAACCGAATCTCGTCACATTTCACAGCGCATTTCCATTCTCGCGGTGTCATTGCGCCCATCCAACTAGAAACCTTGTCAGCCGCCGGCCTGCACCATTCACCGCTTCCAACGGTTTTCTAGAAGCCGGCCCAAAACGTCTTTCGCTTGCGACATCCCATACCCTATCATACTTGCTGCAATTTGACTTTCTTGCTTTCGCCTGGCACAGAGCTAAACTCTTGCATGGTCACAAACCTTCTCGCAAAGTTGCAGTGTGAGCTTCCTCAGGGGGGTTGCAAATTCGGTGACTTCAGCGAAGAGAACAACATCCTTCCGAAACCTACCACAGCCAAATCATGGCACAGCCTTCCCCTCTCACGAGCACACAAGTTCATTCCCACCTCCAATATCTTGCTATTGGCCGAGTAGGCCAGGTCAGATCAAGAGATCGACGGGCCTGCAGACTGCCAGCGCAGTGATTTGTGGACCATTCAGAACGCTTGGACTTCTGGCGCCGGGGGTCCGGTCGCAGTGGATCTCAATGCCCTTTCTCTCAGAAGAGAATCCATTTTTTTCTCTCTTACATGCAGACCATTGTTTCGAGCGCCCCTGCAGCCCTGTCGAGCCAAGCTGCAGATAGATCTGAGCTGAGATCAGCCGCACCCCACACTCAGCCTCGTTTGATCCTGAGCCTGGCTGGTCTCTCCGAGTGGAGGGGCGGGCCTATCGTCCGGTTCTTCACACTTGGGCACGACCATTCAAGCCTCGTCGTCCGGTCCAGTCTGCTACACCAGTTGACGGGCCTTTTTGTTTCCGGCACGCCGGCAAACCCAAACGGTGTGACACTACCATGTCCACCGCTCCGGTTTAGACAGCCTGCTAACCCGTTACACAACAGGGCTCCCAGGGTGGGCCGTTGGAATCCAACGTGACGGCATTCCTCGTCCGTTCGATAGCATCGGGATGGAGGAAAGGTTCGGTGATGGCCGTCGATGCCGGTGTGCATCTTGGCGCCATCACGCGTATCCTAGAAGACACACAGCCTCCAGATCTGGGAGAGACCGACGAGCTGGCAATACCGTATGTGCTGCAAAGCGGGCCCTTTTCGGGAATGACGCTACATTCTGCGTCTGCAAAAACAAATGCTGCCAAGATACATGCGGACCTGATAGACACCTATCTCATCACGCATCCTCATCTCGACCACATCTCAGCCTTCGTTATCAACACTGCTGGCTTGTTAGGGCCAAGGCGGAAAAAATTGGCTGGTTTGCCAGGGACAATACAGGCCCTGAAGACGCATATCTTCAATAACATCATCTGGCCCAATCTGTCAGACGAAGACCATGGGGCTGGTCTCTTTACTTACTTGCGGCTGAATGAAGGCGGGTCCCCGGCCATGGGTAACGTTGATGGCTACCTGGAGTTTAATGAAGGCCTAGCCGTCAAGGTCTGGAGTGTGAGCCACGGCCACAACATCGAAAAACACGCACCTCACCGCGGAAGCGGCAGCAATACCAGACTCAACAGCGTCGACGCTTCATCCGGATTGATGGGATTCGGCACCGGCATGCTCAGCCCGCGTTCGATAGCCCACCACAACACGAGTCCCAGCCTGGCGGCATTCTACCACCAGCAACCACATTTATTGCCTCATGATCGTGCGGGGTCCGTCATCCCAGGGTCTATTGCGATGGCTGGAGGAAGGGGTTCGGGGGCCACGAACCAGATGGGCGGCGGACCCAGTCCGACAGAATACGCATGTGTGTACGACAGCAGCTCATACTTCATCCGGGACGTGGAAACAGAGGTGGAGGTGCTCATCTTTGGCGACGTCGAGGGCGATAGTGTGTCGATGAATCCGAGGAACTTGCGCATATGGCAAGAGGCAGCGCCGAAAGTCGCACTGGGAAAACTAAAAGCTATCCTCATTGAGTGCAGTTATGATGACAGCAGGCCCGTGGACCGACTGTTTGGCCATTTGGCGCCGAGTTTCTTGGTGCAGGAAATGACAGTCCTCGCGGAGGAAGTCAAGGCTGTCAGGGTGCGCATGACGATGGACAAGGAAAGGAAGGAGACGGAGCCCCGGCGAGACAGCAGGAGGGGCAGCAAGCGAAAACGTGAGGGGATCCATGACGATGCCACGATAGCGGTTCGACGCCGGGCGTCGCGGGCGCTGGCGAGGCACAGCTCAGACAGCGTCAATGAGCCAGTGAGCCCGAAGACGATGAAGATGCCCCGATCTGACTCGGGCCAGAGGAGTGTGTCAGTGGAAAGCCCGCATATCACGACGCCGACGGCTGAGCTTTCCTTGACAGACCTCCAGCGGCGGACGACATCGATTGCCGGCGGCACGAGCGCCCCGACTACGAACCCCGCGGCGGCGGACACCCGTCTGATCGAAGGCCCGCAGCTGGAGGGTCTTAAGGTGGTGATTATCCATGTCAAGGACAAGATGGACGACGACGAGAAGGTGGAGGACATCATCCTGGACGAGCTACACGAGCACGAGGCCTTCATGGACGTTCCACTCGGGTGCGAGTGGATCATTTCCGAGGTCGGACAGAGCCTGGAGATCTGACCCGCGTCTCCGGGACAACTTGTTGACTTTAGCTACGATTGAGCTTTACGCTTCTTGTGTTTGGAAACCGTATAGTTGAAGCCGTGTTATTTGTGCCCCCCTGAACTTGGCGGCAAGGCTCAAGGGGCAGTTTGGGGTCTTGGGTCTCTGGACCGTGTGTCGATCTGCGGCCGGAAGACAGGTTTTGTGTTGGCCGGTGTCGGGTGTTCTCCGTGCTTGGGGTTGGCTTCGGGGCGTAAGGGTGGCTTGTTTCGTTGTAGGAGTCATGTATACGTAGAAGGAGGCAGGGAGATACCACGGGAATATACTTGTTTGATGTCTGTGTTAAGTTGTGAATAAGCTGTGCAGTTTACCTTATTTTTTCACATTTGCGGCCATTCCTTCTTTCGGTTGCATCACTGCGTTGCGCGCGCTCTTGATACCCTTGACATGTCGATCTGTCTATGCTGGTCTCTATAAAGCCATCGACATGGCATGAAGTGTCTTGTTTATACATCTCCCAGTGGCCAATTCTATTAAATCTTCCCCTCCGCGTGGCTATCATCCTTGCCACCCCTCTCTCCCTCAAGCTTCTCGTAACCCTCCGGGCCCCCAAGGTCCTTTGTGAAATCGGGCCTGGGTAGCTCGAAGCCCTCGATTGTGCGGCCGTAGGTGATGCCGCCTAGTCTGCTTATCGGCCGGAGAACCTGTTGCGCCGAGTACACATCAGTATGATAGTACACGGAACAGCCTCAGACGGTGCGCCAACAGAGATGGCATCATGCAGGCGGAGTAAAGCCACTTACCGATGGGTCTATAAGGTTCCTGTCCTCATTGATGGCGTCCTCGCGCACCCAGAACCTCGTGCCCTCGAGAATGACCATGGTCGCGTTCTTGGTCCCGGGCTTGCTCCGGCTCTCGAACTCGCGCAGGCTCTCGAGCTTGGCCTCTATGGAGAAGACGGCCTCCCTGACGCGGGCGGGCTTGACGGTGTGGCAGTCGTAGGCGGGGGTCAGGCCGGAGACGGCCCACTCGGAGGCGCCGTAGGGGGCGTTGATGCTGGTGCTGTTTGCGGCCTCGGCAAAGTGCTCGCTGATGATGTTGACGGTGCACTCGCGCGTCTCGGCGAGGTTGTGCAGCGTGTGCTTGGCGGCGGCGGCGCCCTCGAGCGACGAGGCGAAGCCGATGACGAACAGCGGCGGGTCGTGGTTGATCACCTGGAAGTACGAGAAGGGCGCCAGGTTCGTCGTCTTGCCGTCCGGGGAGACGGTGGACACGAAGGCGATGGGCCGCGGCACCACGGCGGAGATCAGCAGCTTGTAGTTGTTGACCGGCGCGCGGCCCTCGGCGAAGGGGTCGATGGTTACGTGCTGCTTGCGCTGCTGGTCCTCGGTCGCCAGGTCGTTCGCGCCGGAGCCGAACTTCCACGAGGGCGAGGCCACCTGTGTGAACTTGAGCCCTTCGGCGTCGCGGTTCCAGGCTGGCCGCGAGGCCTCGACCTTCTTGAAGTCTGGGTGTGGGTTGCGCTTGATCTCGGACTCCTTCATCTTGAGGGCGGCAGCGGAGGAGAAGAAGAGGAGTCGTTGATGTCGCGGCAGAAGAGATGAGGAGGATGAGGTGGTGGTGGTGGTGGTCGAGAGGCGTCGGAGGTGGTTGAGAGAACTGGTGGCTGCAAATCTGGGCTGCATCAAGTTTGTCAGTTCCAATTGAAGATATTGGATCGCAAACCGAAAACCCTAATTCCGCATCTGGCAGCAGGCGAAGCCGAAGATATGCATCTCGTCACCAACCCCTCGCCTCGGCCCAGGGCGTCGGGAGCTCACCCAGTCCCCCAACCCCCCACTATCGGCAGTGATGATGCAATGCCCGTCGCCTTTAGCTGGGAGCTCTGGCCACACGGAATTAGAAGGCGAGTGCCCCGGCCATACCCGCTTACTTGCTGGCTGGCCCTAGGATACCCGGCTGAACAGCCGCAGGCCTACGATTGCATACTGCCCTTTCTATATTACGAAGATCAACTGGTCCCTCATAATATAATTTTTGCAAATTCTGACTTCTCAAGGATTGATGTAGATTAAAAAAAAAATCAAAAGTTAAAAATTAAAAAAATGACGCAACGGCAGACTTGTTGATGTGTACATGTTTGGACTGGAATATATATCATTTGAATTTCTAGAGTGAATGATTGTCTGCTCTATAATGCTTGTCTTGGAAGGCTAGTAGTCTGCCTGTAGCATGCCTTTGGCGCAGCGAGGTCCGACACCGTATATCCTGGCGTCTTCAGTTCCTCTGTCGACATTGTTGTAATGGACACCCGAGACAGAGATAGTTCTCCGTCATGGATAGGATATAAACTATGCTCATCGCTGTAGTGCTGTGTTGTGCCGTGTTCTCGTTTGTGACTCTTTCGTTCATAGACATCGCGAACTACTCGGTAATTCTTGGCCAAGCGACGGCCGAAGCCCTCCTCGATACCAACTTGTAAGTGTGTTAGTCTCAAGTCCTGAAATCATGCCTATAACATGGGTATGACTATTAGCGGACATCAAATACTCACAGATACTAGAGTATACAAACTTTCCAATTGTCGGAGCCCACACCATGACCGAAATGAGTTGGCCGTAGTTGAAGTTTCCAAAGTGCATCAAGTCGACAGAAAACCCCATGATTAACACCTCTGTGAAGTATGAGATCACGAAGGCCAGAAGACCAGTCTGCACACCGAACCACCAAAATTCCCGGAAGCAAGGCCAAAGGAAGTGTCTCAGCACCAGAAACAGAAACCCGCGTAGCTCGTGCCCGTCTGCTGCCAGACTGGCTCTGGAGAGATTAAACCTGATGATGTTCTGGACCCGCGGGACGGCGGCAACCATATCCACGAGCAAGGACGCCATGGCAATATAAACAAAGGCTAGAGCCACCCCACTCCCTTTCCAGTCCTCATATCTACCACTGTAATTGTTCATGTTGCAGTATGTCATCGGGTTGGGAAGGCCTCCACAAGCTTCCACGGGGCTCGCTTCTTTGAAGTTCTGCCAGAGAGTCTCAAAGTTCGAGGTGCGCGACATGCTGGGAGCCCGGACGATCTGGGCCAACAAGACCGTTGTTGAGGTCAGTCCAAAGCTGTACCACCACAGCATGCCTTCTCGCTGCAGAATACATTGGGTCAGGATGACTGGGAGGATGCTGTTCACGGCCAAAGACTGAACCATCTGGGCGTTGAGCAGCACTTCGGCGAAAGAGTTGGATCCTGATGAAGAACGCCCCTCGATTTGAGACGTGGCCAGTGTGGCGATCTGTATGGCAATGAGAAAAAATGCCTGAACCTCTTGGAACTCCACCAGCGACGTTATAGTGGCCGCATTCAGACGTGTCTGCGCCAGTCTGTTTTGCAAAAGAGTAGCCCTTGCCCATGCGCTCGGTCTTCTCAGCACAAATACCTTCCCTACGAGAATGATGACAGGCCATGAAGCTATGCGAATCCACGAGTTTAGAGTTTTCAGTATCAGAAATAGGACAAGAGCGATGCTCGATTGCAGGAGATATGACAACATGACCTTGTGGTGTTATTAGTCATTTTGTCCATTCTGAGCGTTCTCGAGCTGTACCGTACACCAAGAACTTACCCCTGGGCCGGCGATATCTGGATTGAGCTTGGCATCGAAACCGTCGCAAAATTGGGCGAGATCTTGAGCTATGTTTCGTAGGTTTTCCGGGTTTACAGTGACATCGCTCAGCCCACGCACAGAGGGCGGACAATTCCCAATTGAGGTGTTGCCGCAGGATGACACCACACACTGCACAATGTCATTGACTATCTTGGTTCCATCCCAAGCTCTAAGGCTCCCGATTCCGAAGGTCTCGATCGTGGTGTTGGTGTCGGTCGACTGGTCTATTGCCAGCGTCCCATTGCCTATCAGCATGCCGATCGTGGCGAGCTTCATACAGGCTTCCAGATTGAATGGTAAGAAGAGGGTGCTTGGGTCATGGCAAGTACTGAAGCAAGTGCGTTGTCCACGTGTGCGATGCAGGTATTCCTCAGAGCTGTTTGCGCAACTGCCATTGCCAATGCTGAACGTTGTCCAGGGCATCTCTAAGGGATATCTTGATTGTTGCACGTCTGTGAGGGTCGCATTGATTCCGTTGCTTGCCGCGATATTCAATGGTTCCGTAAGAGCCTCGAAATCTGTTACGGATGCTACATTGTCTCGGTTCCAATAATTCAAGCCTGGTATATTAACGTAATAGCCCCGATGTTCTTCTTCTTCAAGCCGGACGAGCAGTGTCGAGTTAGATACCGACATTGTGGCGAAGGGAAGTAGCTGTAATGCGGAAGTGAAACGTCCAACTTTCAGAGCAGAACAGCCCCGGGATATGCTGTCATTTGAGAAGGGGTTATGCTGAAGAGCGAAATGGCTAGGAGGGACACAATTGTTGCATCAGGTTGATGCAACTGGGAACGGATACTTGGGATTCAAGAACCTCTGCATCTTCAGCAGACAGCGGAAACACAAATGTTGCTATTTTTTGTCGTGAGCTTCAGCTGGCAGCTGAGCCACCCTCCGTTTCTGGGGTATGATCGTGCCCTGCAGCAGGGTCTCCAATTCAAGGTTGTGAGCACCAATCAACTAATTCCGTTGGGGTCGACAGATTCGATTCCCAGCATACGGCCGCCGAAATGTACCCACTGTCTTCCTGCAAGTGCGACCCCAAGAGTAAGCAGGCGTCATTGCACGCTTGATGGCGGGCTGAAGCCCTGCTGGTTCCTTGAACCAAAGCAGACAAGTCAACTCGGCAGATTATCTACTCATCCATTTACTTCTCACCAGACATCGCCAGCGTGGCCTCGTAGGCGTGGTTCACGTACTGCATGAAAAGAGATTTCGTTGCATCTATTGAATCCACTAACTTGCCAAATCAAAGCTGAATATGTAGACATGTCCGAGGTCGCTGCCGGTAGTGCATACGATAGGAAGTAGCCGGCCATTATTGTTGGTAGGCGATAAGATAGAGTTGCCAGACGGCTTTTTGGAGATGCTTATCACCATGTGCACTGCGTGCCAGTGTGGTACCGGCCTGATATGATCGACATGGCGCTACTGGATCGAAGTAGTGGTTACACAGCGCTTACGCTTTTGATCGAGCCTCTGTCTCGGCTGCTTCCTCCCCAGAGTCCTATGGCAAACGGCTTCAAATTCCCTCACTCGGAACATCAACACAACTTTGCCATCCATCAAGATGGCAGCGACGGGCAATAATGGCGTCAATCATCACGGAGACATTGACGAGTCCCAGGTGCCGGGGACCGTGCAACTCATAGACATCGACGAGCACTTGGCGACCCAGCACGCTAGAGGGCAGAAGGACATAATTCTGGTGCCAACTCCGTCTGATGACCCCGAGGATCCTTTGAACTGGTCCCCTGGAAGGAAGCGGCTAGCACTAACTTGCATCATGCTGTAAGTTTCCAGACATGATGGCCGCCAGCTTGAACCAGAGTGACTCAAGTTTCAATGTCTGCAGATATACCTGGTTTGTGGGGATGGCCTTGTCAGTGGTTTATTCAGTCTTGGTCCCACTATCTACGGCGCTGGACGTGAGCATCGCCAATCTCAATGCCGGAACTGGGTATTTCTTTCTTTTGTGCGGGTGGGGTCTGCTGTTCTGGCAGCCCTTCGCTCTGCAATACGGAAAGAGAATCACGTATCTTATCTCGACCGTTGCCATGATTGTAGGTCGAACACTTGGTCTGTGAGTATGACGAAATAAGCTGATTGGATACAGGCTATCAGCGTCTGGAGCCCGTACGCCAAAACCAACGGGCAGTGGTTGGCGCGTAACATCGCCTTGGGGTTCTTTGCGGCTCCCATTGAAGCTCTCCCGGAGACCTCTATCACTGACCTCTACTTTGCTCATGAGCGCGGGACATATATGGGCTGGTATGCATGGATGCTAGCCAACAGCAACTTCTTTGCACCAGTAATCACGGGCTTCATCAACGACGGCATTGGATACAAATGGTGCTTCTTCATCCACGCTGTCTTCTGTGCCGTCATCGCGGTGTTTTTGTTTTTCTTCCTTGAAGAGACCAACTATGACAGAAAGACCGTCGGTGTCATCGAAGGCGTACGGACATCGACTGCCAGTGACCCCGAGGCCACGAGCCCAACGAGCAAATGCAAGTCGTCTCCCGAGAAATGCCCCAGGGCAGACCTTCCTGAGAGGTCAGCCATGGAACCAATCACAGAGTACCAGCGCAAGACGTACCGACAAAAGCTTGCGCTGTGGGACAAGCCTCGCCCTTTCATGATGGGCTGGCGTGCTGTTCAGATCCTTAAGCTACTGTCCTGGCCTGTCATCTTCTACGCCGGGTTCTCTTATGGAACGTACCTCGTGTGGTTCAATATCCTCAATGCCACCGCCTCCATCATTCTCGGAGGCGAGCCATACAACTTCAGTCCCGCAATCGTCGGCTTATCCTATCTCGCATGTATCATCGGGGTCACTGTCGCCTCCTTGTTTACCGGTGTCTTTAGCGACTGGTTCGTCATCCGCCTGGCGCGGCGGAACGGCGGCATGTTTGAGCCTGAGCAGAGACTCTGGCTGTTCGCAGCAGCCACAATTATACTCCCCGCGGGCTCCATTCTCTGGGGCGTTGGTGCAGCACACGGTGTACACTGGTTTGGGCTGCTGTTTGCTATGTTTATGATCTCAATATGCAACGGCTGTGGAGTCACTCTTTCGATCTCGTATCTGGTGGATTCCTATCGCGACCTGTCGGGCGATGCGCTGGCGACTTGCATATTGATCCGCAACACAATGAGCTTTGCAATTGGATATGGAATCACACCGTGGTTGGATGGTCTAGGCTATCAGAACTGCTTTCTAAGTGTGGCATTTGTTGGACTGGCAGTTTGTTCCGTTTTTCTGGCCATGATCAAATTTGGGAAGTCTCTCAGAGAACGGAAAAGGTTGAAGTATTGGCATGAGGTTAGGATCAGGATCGAGAAAGGACTCGTCCATTGAGTCTCGAGTCCATATGTACGAGTTCGACTTGCAGCAGTATTTGATTTAAGCTTTTTTCAATCTGAAATCATTTTCATGTCTGATCTTGAAATAAGAGACGGTTGATATTAAGGCTGAAGCGAATGTTCCAGAGCCTCCCTTTTACACTTGAAACTACTTAGAAGCCAATTACCCGTTCAATTCGGTCCTCTTGACTGACTTCGATCTTGATATCAGTCGTGACTATTATACCTTGGTTCTCCATCCAGGGATCCGTGATTGTCTTTTGCTCGTCAGGTGCCACCTCGACGCGAGCTTTAGTGGGAATGCCAGCTCCCAGTTCGAGGGCCATTTCGGTGTCATCCGTTAAACCCCTAGAGTCGCTTGTCATCGACACACCGGTCTTACTTCGGCCAAGCACTGTGCCTTGAAACCGACTGATTCTTGCCATACGATCTGACATCCAGTTTGCGAACCTCTTTGGAACCATGGCCGCAACAATGTGCTTCAAAAGTGTCAGGTCAGTGGACAGTATAGATTGGAAAAGACCAATGTTACTCACATGCATTGCTGGCAGGCAGGCAGCGATCAGGTAGATCGAAGGTTCCACCACAAGCCATAGGATCATTACATTGGTGTAGCTCGGCGCGATGTATTTGGCCGTGTGCCTTTCGTAAACGGAGAGCCGGATCGCTGAGGTCACGAGTGCTGCGAGGCCAATTCCGAATAGGAGCGTCAGAGCCCACTTGCGTGTTTTGGTCGCCTTGAGCTGCCAAACGGTCGGAAGCGGCATAAGAACAAGGGCAACGTCAACAACCAGGTTGAATGGGGTCACGCTTCGGTAGAACTTGTCGACATCGACACATGTGCCCTCGACTGATCTGTCCCAGAAATGATATACTGGGTTGCATTGAAACACCGACGTGATTGCGAAGCCTAGCCATTGTAAGGTGACGAATGCTGTCACGGCCCAGATGGCGATTCTCAGTCGTCTGTCGGAGAAGATGCGCAAGTAAAGGGCGAGGATGGAAAATCGTGTAGCCGCGTACGACGCAAGCAGACATTGCAGCAGCACGTATATGATCTTCAACAAGATCTCGTTCTCCTCCAGATTCAGGATGATTCGGTCTTCGTTGCTCCAGGCTGTTTCCACCTTGACCATTGCCAACCCCAGGCCACATATAGGCATGAGCAGGAAATAGCCTACGATGATCCAGAAGTCGTCCCACCAAAAGCGCAACTTGGCAATGCCGAGCCTCGAGAATGTCTTCGCGGTGACAATAAGTGTGTCTATGACAATGGCTGTAACGGCCGCTCGGACGAGAGGCCTTGTGGCCTGCCACGAGGTCTGGTCCGACACGAGAGGGCCCTGCTCTGTCGACATCTTGTTGACGTTATGTCGAAAGCTGAATCGCTTCTTTTTTGTTATTTTTTTTTTACAGTCGGGGTTTCCGGTCAGATGCGGAGCCCCCGCTGAGTCTTTGTGCTCAGATGCGTCGGCGAGAAGACAATGAAAATGGCCGTATGCCGGTGTGGCCCATAGTCGCGCATAGGCAGGACTGCGAGAAACACGGAGTCAGTGGGATCAAGTTCGTGGGGATTGTTCTTCTATGGGGTAGGACGGCCTGCCAACCGTCCCTGGGTCCGGCAGCGAGTCAGTTCACCAACAGGGACGATCATTACCTAGTACCACCGTTTCTTAATTCCGCAACAGGATCCGACAGGTCACAAACTTGGTGACGAGTCTGTCAGCCTTTCGAGGCTTGTTTGCCCTAAGGTGGGCGAGCCGTGCTGAGTATGAAGAACAGAACAAAAATTCTGGGGACCTCCTTGTCACGAAGCTCAATCCGTCCTGCAACCGGGGGTCAACTGGGGATTTCGAAAGCACTGACCTCATCTGGCCCATCACAAGCTTTCGAAGGATCGGTGGGCACGACTCGGGCATGGCTGTTGGAGGGGGCCAGCCATAATACCACTCTGGTACACTATATTGTGGAATGCAACCTCGTGTATCCGTGCGGAGGTTTCGGGGCACGATTGGTCGATCTCGCCACGGCCACATAGCGCGCACGGACGAGCAGTTCACGACTCATCAAATAGCCATTATTATTAGCTTGCCGGGGACATTTAGACATCGATATCTTCGATGGATGCTACGGCTGGCCTAGACGTGGGCGATGTGGGCGGGTGTTACTTCCGCAACGCTTGGCGATGCTCGGTCGTCCTACACTGGGCAGAGACCATCGCTGTATTTGGAGATCGGCGGCTGTGAAATTCGAGGATGTCTGCGTGGGCGAGTGGGTCCTTGTCGTGTTGTCGTACATAAGCAGCACACACGCTGGAACCCCTGCGTACTGGGTAGAGAAACAGGGCAACCGGGCAGCAAACCCACAGCGGAACGACCCGTCAGGTTTGACCCGGTTTCCCACAACTGTTTTGGGACGGTCATCAGGAACCCATCGGCGCAACATTCTGCCCAATTGTGTCCTTATCAGATGATCTACCAAACTCACCCGGGATATCTGTATTGAGACGCATGGTAGTTGGACTATATCGAACAAGTTAACTGCACCGATCCCGGAAACCAAACATGTAATATCCAATATTCCTGACGATATCGTAAGAGCTCCAACTGTTATTGGCCTAAGCTCCTCGTTATTAGTGTACCTAAACAAGGCCCCTGAGCTTTTATCTCCTGAGGTATTCCCGACCCGAAAGCGAACAAGCGGTCGATGCGTGACCCTGTTTTCTGGAACATCTGCTGCACAGTGACGGACGTTTTGACACAACTTACTCGAGACATTACACCGCCAAATAATCACAGGGTATACAGACTGTGTGTGTGTAAGCGCTTACAGCACAACTGAGCTTTAGGGATGCAGGACATATTGAGGCGCCTGTGATCTACCGACCAAACTCAAAAAGCCATGAAAATTTCTGCTTTCGGGAGCCGCTCGCCAGGGACTAGCTGCCCGGACTCTGGGTTTAGGCCCCCGGAGGCTGCGCCCGCCACACAGGGGCTTAGTCCCTATCCGTGCAACTATATCATTGAGTATTTCTCTGACGAAACGGACGAGAACCACAAGTATCAGCTCGACACAATCTGTGGAGATGATCCTGAGATAACCAGGAAATGTAGATCGAGAACACAGACCACACGTGGATTGTCTGAGGACATGACCGAATGCGCATAAAACGCATCCCACATAGAGTTTGCACAGACCGCGCGGCTGGCAGATGGATCCTACAATGACATTGGTGGTACCCTAGCATCGAGGATCTCGCTCATGACGTCGCATCAACTCTCCTCCCAATTGATGAAGGAGCCATTAGACAGAGAGCACGCCCGCCAAGAAAACAAAGCGGACTTCATCCGAACTGCAGGAGCCTATGGTCCTCTCCTTCTCTACCGAACAGATTATGACATGCTTCCGAGTAAAGTTCAGCGTGGCTCTGGCCCAGATTGACTTCACCTTGTTGCATTGTGACATGGCAGATCTGATCTTATGCGTGTATTTACCGGCCATCATAGAATGAGCTGAAAATCAGAAGCATCGGACTTATCCCAATCCAGCCCAATCAAGATCATCTTGGGAAGGATATTAAGCCGAGATATACACAAGCATTCTGCCACCCAGAGATCCAAGGCTCGGCCATGCAATTCCAAATAACTTTTGTTCCTAGTGTAAATCAGGCTCCCAAGACTGTCTATGACTAGGCGTTGACGAGTCATTTCCATCTGGCTCCTTCGACGCGCCGTCTTGGAACTCGGCTTCGGAATATCATATCAGACTTGTAGCTGGGGTTGTTCTCCAACCAGGCTCACCATACATGGAATACCTTAGGACTAGGCTCTGTTTCTTTTAGAGGCACATTGTACATATTTGCACCGGTGACCGGGTTTCCATTTGATACTTTCTCTTTCTGTAATACGCACATCATGGCAGGAAACTGTTACAAAATCGTAGTAATCAAAGTGTGGGAAATTTCTAACTCTTCTAATTTTCTTCTTTTGACTTCTTTCGTCTCACAATTTGTGTGTCCTGTGATGTTCACGAAAAGAAGATCTAGCGTAACCTCCAAACTGACCTTTACACTATAGAGAAGAGTACATGATTGAAGGCATGTGGGAAAAGATATAGAATATGTACTAGTGAGTCTCAGATCAGCTCTGGTACCGCAGGCCCGAACTGGAGCCGGGCTTTCGTGATCCTGAAACATGATACCTGATGACATGTCTTGTACGGTCGAGGGTGAAGTAATTGACGTGATAGACCTTTCTCAATGTAAGTGCGAGCATGGATCGAGCTGGCTACTCGCGTGGAATACACGGACAAGGAAATATAGTACGCATGTGATCAGTTCTATTCAGATGTGGCTTCTTCGGAATTACTCTATGAGCAAAGTAGCAGGCCTGTCTAGTGGTCACGCGGTAGCTCCATTTGCGGAAGCTTCTCCTACTTCCTTCTTGAGTCGATCCATCATTTTGGCGTGAATTTTAGCCCCTATGCGGATATACTTGTCAGCATGGAATAAATGTTCATTTGACCGACTGGTTAAGTAGCAAGGATTGGGGTCAAGACCATTTCCCTGCCAGAGTTGCAGAAGAAAGGGGCAGAGATACTCACATCCTCCCTCATTAAGAGACTTTACAATTCCTATAAGAAACCTAGAACACTTGATCTCGCAAGCCTCCACAAGCTCAAGGCCGCCATCCTTTTCCTCAATGGACCAGAATGTATGCATAACCACATTCAGAGGACTCCTCAAGAGGCAAAATGTCCCCAGCTCAAAGTCTGTGAACTCATAGGTCGACTCTACGCTTGAGCCCCAAATACCTTTCGGTAGGGTTTCGACAAGGTCAGTGACCTTGTACAAGGTCGTCGTGCCCAGCGGTTTGATGCTCTCTGGCAGTTCTGGATCAGAGACCTGACCTTGGGCCTCAAACTTCTGCATATGTGGGTTGCAGGAGAGGAAGAACTCTTGGTCCTGGAGCATCGCAACCCCCTGCTTCTGAGTAGCTCCATCTGGCAGCTTGGTAGCATGCACAATCTTTGCGGAGGAGCTGAGAACTGCCGGGATTCAGTGCCAAGCCACGCGTCGGAGCACATGTGACGAGTGGGACCGTCCACAGGTGGGGGGGCGAGGTGACTTACAGGACATGATGCAGCTTGTGAGGGTGTGCTGACGTCTCGCGGATCTAACACTGCTTTTACAATACAAAGAAAGCCAGGTTCTGAGGACTTTGTGTTGATGCTGTCTCTCCGTTGATCCTGTGCCTACGTTGAGGAGGAGCCCTGACTAGCCACGATGCTGTGACGTCTAGTGTGTCATCCTCGCCCCTTGCCCCTGTCCATCGCCCGAGCGCGGGATAACCGGCTGACTACTCAACCCAGGTTTATCTCCGACGTCTTCGGTAGCTGTGATGGCTATTGCTCGAGGGCTCCACGATGTTAGACAGCCCCCACTAATTTGAGCTCTTGATGCAGAAAAGAAGCGCACTGCATCACGTAAGTCTGCATAACTATTGCCAGACTGTTATTACTGAGCAGAACAACAACCCATTGAAACTAGCAGGTGAAACGGATCGTCGAACCCTTTGGATAGAATAGGATGGATCGAAAAAGGGGCGGATGGCGGACAAGAAGATGACGAAAATAAAGAGTTTGTGTAGAAACTTCAAGCTCCGAGTAAACTGCTACATTGTACTAGCCCAAGAAGTTGAACGACGTTGAATCTCATTGGAATTCGTGGAATCCTAATTCACAGGCAAGGAGATGATTCAGGTCAGTGGTATATGGACGGTAAAGAAGCCGTAGGGTGGCCATTCCATACTCACATTAGGGGAGACTTTAGAGAAAAGAAACATCACCCGATGCGACCCAGGCCATGGACTGATCTATAGATCAATGTGCAAGAGATTGCCTTGTTCCATCTCAAATTGAGCAACATACTGGAGATCAAGAGCATCTGAAAAGTTCCATTCATACACAATGTCTAATTTTCGGTTAGTAGACCACTCAGATGTGAAAATACATCAATGATTCCAGTAAATACTAGCTCAATTCGCTTGACAACCCCAACAACTGTGCTGGATGCCAGCCTTGACAACAGAACAGGTACACATTCGCATTTGCTATTCCAGAGAGTATTAATGCTAATAGACTACGGTTGATGGATTTCTCGGGTAGATCATCGTGGCGAGGGGAATTCAGAGAGGGACTTGTGCACACAACGAAGGCGCCAGGGAAACCAGACGACCAGGTGTGTTTGGAATCTAGATTGGTCCTCGACTAACTGATGCAAGCAGCTGAAGACTCTCTAGATCTCTAAAACGATAACAAGTTAACAAATTCACCAATTAAAATGCCTCTCCGCATGAGTTGCTCAGAATCCTAATGGCGCCCACAGCCAGTTTTTCCATGACCTGTCGGTCCAGCTCTGATTTAAAATTGGAACGTACTCGGTGATGATTTTTACGCCTTCTCTCGTGTCTGGCGACTAGAGTCACTGACGGCTGTTTGAGAGGACCCGAGATATCCTAGGAGATGGACACTAGATACTTCCATTGCGGGTGGCTTGAGTTGTGCTCACGAGTACTTGCAGGTTCCCTTGCTGAGGGTGCACCAATATGTGAGTTTGTTACTATAAATGAGTTGAGTTAAGTTTCGCAAAAAGCATCATGTTACCTCAAACTTTTTCAAATGAAAATTATGCTATCAGGCCATACCGTCCTGGTGCGTATTGCCGTTACTGCCAGCCATTCTGATCAGAGACGGCTTCCCAAACTCTTTTGTCATCTCATCTGTGACACCAGTCATATCACATAGGTCCTTATCCGCCGACAACTTATCGGCCATCACCCAAGTCCCGTGAATGCCCGATCGAAGTCGGAAGGGTAGCTCGATGATGGCAACCGGCCCCTCGGCCATCTTGGCTGTGTCCACAACGACAACCTGTGAAAGCATTGTGTCCTACGGTTGACCACCGACAGGGCGTATCCATCGCCCTCGGGGCTGGAATCAATTTTCAAGTTAATCTTGATACTCAATTCAAGAGACGGGTCACTTCTTGCCTGGAAAGCAATGCCAGCACAGTAGACTTACCACCCTTGGATCTCGCCACGAACGCGACCTCGTCGAGTGCCACGTCCTTTCCGGCCGACCAGTATTCGTACGTGCCGTCCTCAAAATTGACCTTGGCTAGGGAGTTGAAGGCTCCTCCGACGGGGGCATCGTCTGTCTCTGGATCGCGCATGGCGATGAAGACGTACTTGTAGGGCTTAGTCTTGTACCGGGCGTCGATTCGGGGCAACTCGCCGTCCACGTCCACGTCCACGAGCACTCTCGGCTCAAGTGTCGTCTCTGTCGCATCCGAGTCCAGTTTGAATCGCATCAAGTGGCTTAGAGCACCATCCTTGGGCGGCTTTGAGGACGGAGCGGACGCCATGTCCTGACCAACTGGAGGGAAGAACGAGAACTGTCGTGAGAAGAGCTTTAGTTAATTCCGCACCACAAACCTAGGCAAGGAAGACGCCGCCACCTGTGGTGCCAGGCTCGACGTTTCAAAAGTTCAACACCTGGCAAGTTCAAACATACCAGATTGTAGTTGGTCACAGGCGCGTCAAAATAGACACACCCGTCCTCGCCATTAAAGGCATTGCTGGTATACCCCAAGAAGGCATTCTTGTACCCAAACCACTTAACCATTTCAGGCTTGGGGTTGCGTCGCGGCAAGATTCCCAAGGATAAAGACTTGGTTTCATCCCAACCGTATACCTTGTGCCCCCGCCTTCAATAAGTCCTCCGGCACATTGACCAGAGAATTCAGTGTGAAATGATCCACTTATCAGTCGCGGCGATGTCGTGCATGACTCCTACGTATGGGGCATGGAACGAGCACTCTTCGAGCTTTTTGCCATTCTTATCGAACAAGTAGTAGGCGACGTCAGGAGAGCCTTCGCCCTTGGCTGCATAGGCCATAGTAATCAGGTCGCCAGTGGAGGGTCGATCTTGGGATGGGCTGTATGCTTAGGGGATGTATATTGTCCATGGAAATCGTAGGAGCCTGCGGAACAACAAGTGAGATTACGTTACCGGACTTTACTGCCGCTGCATTCACGGGGTTGTCCGTACTCCCTCAACTTTAGTCTCCAGCGTGTCTGGATCCATCGCATAAGGAAGGCCGTCCTCCTTCATCGCAAATAGCTATTTCCCGTAGAGAACCACGTGTGTGTTCCCCGAAGCGTGGTCCATGTGTCTGACCTTTGGGTCATCAGTCCAAATGTTCCGCCACTGGCCAAACAAAGCCTTCCTAGCCGCCCTCTCCACCAAGAACTTCAGCGATTGAACGTATCTCTGCTTGAAGTCTGCATGTCCATCCCTGATTCTCACAGTGTCGATGGCTCCATCACCGCTGATGAAGATGTCGTCTTCACATCGTGGGGCCCAGATGGTGTCGGGCAATGACGCGATAGAACGTCCCATCGATTTGCGGCGGCATGGTCCCTCTGATCATGCAATTGTAGACTTCAGCTTCGAATCTATTGTCCGGGTATTAGCAATTGGTAAAAATGGTTGCTTGCGCTTAGTCCAGTTTGTGTGTTTAAGGCCTGCCTGCTTGGGGCCTCCAGGCCCGTGAAGAACGAATTCTGAGGATAGATATCCTCAGAATTGTTACACTTCAGTTTGTCGAAGGCTTCCTTGATACCCGCCTTGGACTTGGTCAGCTTGACTTGTGGGATGATTTTCAGGTGCAGAAAGCCAAGGCGGGCCTTTGTTTTTGATGAGATTCGAGAAACGTGTAAAAAGAAAAAAAAAGTAGTTGCTGACCAGGAGGCATAAAACCTGCAATCTCTGGACATTTGAGATTTGTTGCTGAGGAAGATATCAAACATCGAAATATAGTCAATGCATAACGAAGACTCCAGGGAGCTCGGAACCCAGCGACTCCGGTGCGACGGAGAGGAGGTCGGAAAAGGCGTCCTTCACCAACTGCGGAAGACCCGGAAGTCCGGCCGCGACGACATGCTTCACTATGAATGAACTTTGAGCCTGAAGTTTGGAGATGGTGATTACGAGGCTAGACGTAAGTAAAATGCTAATCAACGACATTCTGGTCTTGAAACATGCCGATCTGTGTGAATATGCTTCGAAATACAAGAATGCATGTGGGCTTGTCACCCAAGAGTTATGTTGTTTTCGCCTCTTGGCCCGTTATGCACAGACGGACGATTCGGGTTTCTACAACTTGCGAACGCCGCACAGTAGGCGGTGTCACCTCCGAAGAAAAGGTGTTTGAAAATCATACCTCTCGCTGATCCACATCTGTGCCGTTTCTATGGGAGAGTATGAGAATCGTCACGTTGTGAGATGAAGAGTATAGTGTAGGAGCGATATCGTCCATAGAAAGGGCCACAAGCGGAACAAACGGCAAGTCTGTAGCATTATGAGCAATGATAGCTTCATAAGAAGATTATGCCCAGCCTTTGTAGACTGGCTATTGTGCTATGACAAAGGAAGAGTGTTAATCACCAGCTGTGCACTGTTCCTCTGGGTAGGAATTCAATTCTTGAATCAAAAGAGGAGAATTGTTACACTATCAAAATTTAAATCATATGTTTTGTGTTCCAGCCAAACAAGTCGTGCCCTACGACTGCTACTAGCCTTCCCTTCCATGATGACCTGCCATCGTGGTATATAAGCCTCGGGCCGCTTCGGCAATATTTCGTAGAGGACCGGGCCAGGCCGTGACTTCTGTGGGTTCCTGAGTGAGTCGATATACAAGAAAGTTTTGCAGAGCTGTCCAAGTAATTACTACAGAGTTCAAATAGTAATAGCAGGTCTTTAAGTTGGGCCCAAAAAGACAGGAAGCATGAAATCTTTTCACTGCAGCAAAGAATGTGCCCACAATGCCGAAGATACAGACCCCTGTGACGAATTTATACCTGAGTTGTGCTTGATGACGACTCAAGGTTTGGCAGTCTCAGCTCAGCATCCTGCAGACACGCTCAGCTACATACCAAAACAGTGCCATGGATGGACAGTGCGGTTGGTTGCATCAGAACGACGGAGCCACAGACAGTTAAAAACTGGCCGGGTGTCAGAAACAATCTATGCTGAGGACAGTCCTTGTTTGTTGAGACATACGCCAGTGAAGGCCGCACCTGAAGACCTAGTTCAAATTGGACATAGTACATAAGATACCAGTTTGTAGCGAAGGGAACACAGTTTCTCACATGGATCGATCTAGAAGCAGATGGTCTGCTGTGATCTTGCTAGGATTGCAGCATTTGGCCGTCCTGCAAATCTGGCTAGATGTCAAGGTCTCTCTATATCCTATCACCAATCCTTTCAAGTTGTCAGTCACCATACAACCCGGTAAGCTCTAATTTTTGCTGGTCATTAGTAAGGCCATTCCGCGATTTTCTATTGTGTCATTGCACTCACATTGAGTTCCAGTGATGGAGATTTGCTCTTGTTCGCCAGAGGTGCCCGGGTCTGCCATTCACACCTGGATGAATCCAATGCGTTCACGCAGAGCCTCACCCGGAACGCTGCCCCCAAATCCTACTTCTTCAGCAAGCAAACGTCTTTGAGCGACACAAAACCAGGAAGAGTCTTGCTGAACCGGATATCTTGTACGTCCACCCCACCACTCCACTCACATTTACCACGGTCTTTGCTTGTAAAATGTCAGTCTTCCCCGACTACTGCAAATAACGGACAGAATGGTGCTGATAGCAATCATTGCATAGACCAAACACGACACGATGCCCGCACGTCACAAGAACCACAAGCGTTGCTCGCAGTGCGGTCACTGCCGCACTTGGCGAGTGAACAGGGCCTTCGTTCGGGCCACCAAAACCCATGGAGTTGTTATGAAACACTTCAAGACCTGTAACAGGTGCAGCCGTCTCTACAGAAAGACGGGACCCCTCACCAAGGCCGACTTCCGCAAGAAGTACGGTGGCGGTGATCATGCCGAGTATGCTACCCACAAACGATCGACACTTAACATGTTGTTTCAAGGACAAGATGACATACTGACTGACTTTCTACACAGCTCGGACCCGGAGGATGATGGCGATGACGACGAGGATGAGGATGACAATACTGATTCGGAGCCCAACAGCGACAACGACCGTGATCAAGGCAGCGGTTCAGGACAGGGAGGCATGGGCCAAGCGATCACTGCGGTGTAGATACGGCACGCAGCTTGGGTACCTGAATACGGGCCATCGTTTTTGGAAGAGGCTCAGCACAGTCAGGATCCGCAGAGACGGCGACGTCGGGCAGGTGGCCATCGCCGAACGCGAAGATGGCGTCTTTCAGCCTAGTAACAACTTCACCTGCACCTGACTGTGCCCTCTAGTGCTTTGACGCGTCCTTGCCTGTCATACTACAATGATAATCAAGGTATCATCACGCCTTCTTTCATTGTCTGCAAGTGTAATGATATGTGACCCCTTCAGTGCACAGGACCCTTGCAACTTGTTTGTAGTCCTGGTAATGACAAGGTTGAGGTTTGCTATTTCTCCCAGGCTATAAATGAGGAACATTGAAGCTTGCTTCGTCAGCATTTTGGTGAAGATGCAATAGTCTTAGGAATCCACTTGAATGGCGTTGTAACTAGCAACCCCTGCACTTTCTGCCCTTCGCCGTTGGCTCGCGCCCTTCTCCAACGTACACAGTAGCCGCTTGCTGTTTAGAAATGGCAGGCACTCGGCTAATCACGACATGGTGCCCCTCCGTTCCAACGTCACGACTCAGAAGCATCATCACACACCGCCCCTACTGCACATCGAACACACAAAGAGCCATGCCTCTTCCCCAGAGACCCTGACCTACACTCTCTTGCTCTCTCTCCCGAAGTTGGAGCTGTAGCCATCGAGCAGGCTTTCAGTCATGGACCTTGAAAAGACAGCAATAGCCCGATCCCGTGGGGACGAGGAAGATGCCCTGCCTAGTTTGGCCCGGAAAGAAGAAGGAGCCGAGCTTGATGTCGAGGCTACAAGCATGAGGTCGAGCCAGACCCATCACGAGGAAGACGACCTGGAGAATCAGAACGGCATAGGGCCTCAGCGCTCCAACACGACGTCAGCATCGACGTGGTCTTCTGAGCAGATGTCCTTCCCACAGGAGATTCTGTTCGTCGCAACAGTCTGTTTGACGCAATTCTGCAACCGTGCGTCCCCTGAAAACGTCTCTACCCTCCAGAGACACCGTCCTATCTGCCATCCGCTCCAGATGTCCTCTTGAACAGTGGCTGATGCCGTTTGGTCTGCCTCGAGACTAAGAAAGTGGAGGCCGGAGTGC
Source organism: Diaporthe citriasiana (assembly GCA_014872975.1). Taxonomy (NCBI): domain Eukaryota; kingdom Fungi; phylum Ascomycota; class Sordariomycetes; order Diaporthales; family Diaporthaceae; genus Diaporthe; species Diaporthe citriasiana. Next base: position 83,456 of record JADAZS010000201.1, read on the forward strand.
TAATGGAGTGCAATTAATGCAGAGGCTTCATTTTGTGCCATGTTGTTCCTCCTTGATACCGTGGGTGACAGCCTCGGAGTCACCAACCCGGCTCTTCTGAGCTGGCTGGTTGCAGGCTTCTCGTTAACCGCAGGCACCTTCCTGATCTTCTCTGGCCGGCTAGGCGACGCTTTCGGCTACAAATTGATGCTCATGATCGGATTCTCCTGGTTCTCCCTGTGGTCTGTACTCGCAGGGGTGGCCGTGTACTCCGGGTACACGCTTTTCGTCTTCTCTCGAGTCTTTCAAGGCATCGGCTCCGCAATTTGCATCCCGAACGCGCTGGCAATCCTCGGCGCGGCTTATCCACCTGGCCATCGGAAGGCAATGGTCTTCGCCTCGTTTGGGGCGAGCGCGCCGGTCGGTGCAATGATAGGTGGACTTGTGGGTACCTCGCTTGACTTGCTCTGGTGGCCTTGGAACTTCCACGCCCTGGCCATCGTTCTCGCCTTACTGACTGTCCTCACTTACTTCGTTGTACCGTCTCCACCGCCAGCCAGGTTTTCAGGGAAGGCCTCACTGCGTGATCTAGACAACGAGCTGGACCTGGTAAGAAGTTCCTGAATCGCACCAGGCAACGCATCTGCCCTAGGATTTTCTAACATGTTGGTGAGCAGGTTGGAGCCATAGCTGGGACTTCGTCCTTAATCTTGTTTAATTTTGCATGGAATCAAGCACCAATAGTCGGCTGGGATTCGGCACAGGTCATCACAACCCTCATTTTTGGTATTGTGATATTCTTCATTTTCATATCGGCCGAGTACCGTTACGCAGCAAACCCTCTACTGCCCCTCGATACTTTCAACGCCGACGTGGGATTCGTCCTCAGTGCACTCGCCTGCGGCTGGGCCATGTTCGGCGTGTGGTCGCTTTACATCGTTTGTAAGCACATTCTTCTTTTACGGATCATCGCCTTTAAATTTCTTTTATAGAATTTCAGAACGCATCACTTTAGGATCCGTAGCTAGTGACTGACACGTATCAGTGGTCTTTGAGAACATTCGAGGCTTGTCTCCATTGCATAGTAAGTACAGTCTTGTTCTTCTACGGTTTCCCATACTTTTGAGTACTGGGACGTTCCAACTTCCATCATTTTAGGCTCCGCGACATGTCATTAACGCGTCGTAGCCGCATTCTGGATGATGCCTGTTTTAGTCTCCGGCCTCCTCGCGTCGGTTCTCACCGGCCACCTACTCGGGCCCGCAAATTTCACAGGGCCTACGGTGATGACTATTTCCTTGGTAGCCTTTACGACAGGCATGATCATTTTCGCAACGGCACCAGTAGATCAGATGTATTGGGCCCAAACATTCGTATCAATTGCGATTGTACGTGAGCTCGGCCGCTTTCCATATTCCCCCGATGTTCTTGAACCACCCGTGGAACACCTTCCTCCTAGTCAGACATTGTAAAGACTTCAGATGATCATTGCCATTTAGACAGTGTATCGGAATTGCTGACGATGTAGATGAACAGATCCCCTTTGGCATGGACGTAAGCAGCTTTTGGATACAATCTTAATCCCTTCAAGACGAAGCCTCTCCCATCTGTCGCCTGTACATCAAAGAACTTCAAATGCTGTCACGCGGCGGGCTTTGAGACAGGCTGTGGCAACATTGCGACCCTCTCCTCCCCCAATTTGTATGAAACTACTCCCTGGTCCTTTGGTAGCTGACTCCGGATGCTGCAGATATCGTTCCCTGCAGCCACTCTCATTGTCTCCAATGCGGTCAAGAAAGAGCATCAAGGGATCGCAGCAAGCCTGGTAGCGACGGTCGTCAACTACAGTATCTCTTTGGGTGTTGGGTTTGCGGGAACAGTGGAGGTCCACATCAGCAATGGCGGAAAGACAAAAGGAGACCTCCTGAAGGGCTACAAGGCTGCCTTATACCTCGGTGTTGGGCTTGCCAGCCTTGGGTTGATTATAAGCCTTGTATTCTTGGCTAGAGACAAGTGGCGAAGTTCGCGGAAGGCCAAGGGCGAGAAAGGAACGCCTTCAGTCTCACCTCGCCCTGAAGCGCAAGCATTTACTTAGCTCCTCGGCTGCAGCCCGAATGTGTGGCATCTTACGAAAACCATGTCCAATTACGGACTCAAAGTGCCCTTTCTCAGTTTGATAGACATAAAAGAATAATCTATATATTGGCTGTAAAACGACTGAAATCAAGTTATGCCGTCAGCTTTTCATAGGGGCTTAATACTGGTGCATTTCAAGCTGCACAACACGTCTCTTTCGACACCATTCATGTCCCACTGTAGCGTCGATTCCGGCCAGTAGCTCTGAGCTTCCTGCTACGTCTGAATACACCCCAATGGACAGCAGAGGCAGAACAAATGGTCTAGTTGGGCGGGGATGTGTTCTGTCGATCTTGTGCCGAGGCATTGTTGGCACCGTACCCAGCTGGAACCCGAATCTCCGCACCCGCCGACCAGCAATGCCGGTAGATCAGCCTGCTGTTTAGAAACGCCGTGTTCGGACGTGGCGTGGTCGTTTAAAAGTGTGATATGAGCCGCACAAGTTGTGACGCGACATCCAAAGATTAAAATCTAGAGCCGGATCGACGGGACAGCAAATATGACTTTGTGGAAGTCCCCGCACCCTGAACTTGAGAGTAAGCTCAGATGACCATGCCGAGCTGGAGCAGAGAATGACTTGCTAACTGTGATAGTTCCAACAAACGTGACTACTTGGGAATGGCTCTTCGAAACCGAGCATTATGTTCCTTTTCAACGGTCATCCGACAGCGTCATTGGCGCATACGAAAATGCGGTTACCAAGGAACGTCTCGACTTTTCTCAGGTCAAGGCAAAAGCCACCACCCTGAGCACGGTGCTTGTTGAGGACTATGGCCTCCAAGCCGGGCAGACGGTCTCGATCTTTAGCACCAATACTGTATGGTATGCTGTTGCATTATGGGCAACTATACGAGTTGGTAGGTGAGCTCGGAAGCACTATAGAGGTGAGACATTTGAATGTTGACACGTGAAACAGGAGGCAGGATCAACGGTGCCTCTCCCGCGTACGACGTGCAGGAAATGGAACATTGTTTAAAGACTGCCGATACCAAGATTCTGGTGACCTTGCCTGGCTCCATCGACTCAGCTCTCGCTGCAGCCAAGAGTGCGGGCATTCCTAGATCACACGTGATACTTCTTGAGGGTGAAGCATTGGGTTTCAAGAGCATACAAGATTTGATCCAGCAAGGCCACTCATTACCACCGACAGATGTGTACCATATACCACACGGAAAGACGAACAAAGATGTCTGCGGCTACCTCAACTTCAGCTCCGGGACCACAGGCTACCCGAAGGCTGTCATGCTCAGCCATCACAACATCATCGCGCAGTGCCTGCAGCTGAGACAGCTCCAACTCCTGCCGGCGGACGGACAATACCGCACTATCGCAGTCATGCCATTGTTTCACATCACCGGGCTGGTGAGATTCATCACGTACCCGGTGTTCATGAACGGCGAGTGCTTCATGCTCCCACAGTTCAAGATGGAGACGATGCTGGAAACGATCATCGCCCACAGGATCGAGGAGCTCATCTTCGTGCCGCCCATCCTCATCCGCATAGTACGCGACCCCGTGGTCGAGCGCTATCTACCGCGGCTGCGAGAAGTCGTCAAGAGGTTCTCGTCCGGGTCGGCCCCGATGAGTCCCGAGATCCTGCGCCTGCTCGAGGCCAGGTTTCCCGGGACCGGGTTCCGGCAGGGCTACGGCGCCACCGAGTCCACAGCGTGCATCTCGTCGCACCCGCCCTCGCACTTTGCGTACAGATACGCCCACACTGGCGGGAAGCTCGTCGCCAATACCGTGGCCAAGGTGGTCGACCTGGCCGACGCTTCGAAGCTTCTCGGACCGGGCGAGACTGGCGAGATCTGTGCTCGTGGCCCACAGATTGCGATGGGTTATTTGGGAAACCCGGAGGCCACGGCGGAGTCTTTTGACGAGGAGGGGTATTTGCATACTGGCGATGTTGGACATGTAGATTCAGAAGGACTGCTGCATATCGAGGACCGCATAAAGGAGATGATTAAAGTCAAGGGAATACAGGTCCCGCCGGCGGAATTGGAAGATTTGTTGCTTGGCCACGACCTGGTCGAGGACTGCGCAGTCCTGGGCATTAGAGACGAGTACGCTGGTGAGAAGCCGAAGGCCTATGTGGTGGTCAAGAGCGGGGTGAGCCCGAGTGAGGAGTTGGGTCGGGCTTTATTGAAATATGTCAGAGAGCGCAAGGTCCGATTTAAGTGGCTGGCTGAGATTGAGTTCGCGGAGAGTATTCCCAAGGGGCCCACGGGGAAGCTGTTGAGACGTTTGCTGAAGGCAAGCGACCAGAAGACCGGTAGGCCGAGGGGACTGTGTGTCAGAGACGATTTTGACAGGGCGAAGTTGTAGAGCACATATGAGACAGGAGATATTGTATATAAGCAGCAAGAAAAAAAGGGAGATGGTATCTAATCTCTAACCCCAGAAACACACCCTGCGCTATGCTTTACAGATTCCAAACCCTCACTAAGCAAGCAGAATATCGTACCCATCCCTGTTAATCCGAACTTCGTCCCCTCCCATTCCATATTTGCGCCTTACCAACTCAAAGATGACCAGCCCTGCGCTTGTTGAGGGAACCTGGCGCAGCGCGTTCCACCAGAAGCCCCTGAACAGCCAACGCCTCAATGCATTGGGGCCGTTGCCCTCCTGCGCCTTGCTCTCTGCGACGCAGTTGGCCCACGTTTCCTTGTAGGCATGATAGTAGGCCCTGAACATCTTCCAACGCCACTTCTCTCCCGGCGCTTTCGCATTCTGATACTTGCGGTACTTGCGTGACTGGGCGTCGAGATACTCGAGGTGTTCCCAATGCTCCATTTGCACATGTGTAAGCGGATGGATGATTACCTGCTGGGCGATGGATGCCCCCATCCCGGCGAGCATGAGGAATGCGGGTTCGATGGCGTAATGTGGCCGGATGGTCTTGAGCTGCTGGTCATCCTTGCCGTCGCCCGGTCGTCTTCTGGACAGGACGTTCACCATATCGGCACTGAGCTGACCGTAGTACCAGGCCACGAAGGAGTAGTACGACTGCGCCTTGACGTACTCGAAGACGCTGAAGAAACATGCGCTCCCAAGGCTGTCTTTGGCAAAGGAAAGCCCCCATCCCGCGAAGATACCTCGCAGCCCAATCTCCCTAAGCTTGGCGTAGCTGAAGGACCACATGCTCTGAGGTCGGCCGTTGGCGTCGCTGATGACCTCAGGCCCCTTGCCTCCACGCTCAAATCGTGCCTGGATTGCGTCAAGGGGCGCAGCAGCGACGCTCTGGATAGATCCAGCAAGGAGACCCGCGGTGAAGGTGTCAGTGGGCGATGGGGGGGGATAGACCCTCTTGGTGGCCCTGCTGCTTTCCTCGTGCAGGTGGCCAAGGATCTGCAGGTAGCTCGTGTACAGCACAGCCCCGACGCCGACGTTGGCGACCAGGGGAGGGAGGACCTGATCAGGGATGATGCGCCATCCATGATTCTTGACCGCGCTGGCCAGGATTCCGGGGGTAGTCCGCGAGCCCACCGAACGAAGCCACTGCCACCATGTCTGCCGGTAGGGCTCCTGAGCGGTGGACAGATTGGCCAGCAGGTAGTTGTGCGTCTGCTGCTGCTGCTGCTGCAGGTTCCGGGCGTAGGCAAGGTAGTCTACGCGAGTGCGGAAGAAGGCCTTGACTGGGGCCCTGAAGTAGAAGGCGATGGCCTGGGCTGTGAAGGCGCGCACGCCGGCGGCCGTGGCGGCTGTTGCGGCGTTGGTACGAGGATTCCTGTCCGAATCGGGAGCGGCCACGGGCAGCACGCCAAAGTCGAAAGGGGAGTTTGAGTCACCGGCGCCGCGGCCGGGATCGGTGGGGTTCATTATCGATACGACATCTCATGTGATGTGCTCCAAAGTCGAGTGAATGTCTGGCCTGGCCCGCATGTGACGAGTAAAGCGAAGGCTGTTTGGCGACGGCGAGAAATGAAGGTTGAAGGTTGAAGGTGGAAGGTTGAGACTGAGCGCTTTAGGACACTGACGTCTGAGTGGTCCCTGTCAGCCGGCGAAACCCGGTTCGCAGGTGCATCGGTGGAGGCCTGAGGTCAATGCCACTGTCCCTTGCAAGCAAACTGCCGCCCCCCCGGTCTGTGTGCACACTGCCCGCACAAAACACAAAATTTCTTACTCTATTAATTCCACTATAACTTTACCAAATCTTTATCAAAAATAAAAATAAAAATACTACTAGGATCCTTATTAAATTCTCTATATAGCTATATTATGGTTTGGGCTTTACCTAAGTATTACTTATATAAGCTAGCTAGTAGCTATTTGGGCTTATAAAAAGTAGCCTTTTTAGTTGGTATAGATAGGGGTTAAACCTTTCCTCTATATCTTTTAAATAAACTCTATTTAGGTACCTTACAGAAAGTAATCTAAGGCCAGCCTATAATATATTTAAAAGATCCTCTTATACTATTAAGCCTATAGTATAACTATATAAAGTTAAGCTTTTAGGAATTATAATATAAGAATAATCTCTTAATAGGCCTTATCTTATCTAGAAAAACTTTTATTTTAAAACTAACTTAATACTTAGCTAGTAGAGATAAAGGCTAAGTTTATAGTAAATAAAGAAGTAATTAGAAATAATAAGGCTTAGGATTTTTATATATTTAGCCAGCTAGAAACTTTTTATAATTAATTTTTACCCTATATTAGTTTAACTTTAGAATTTAAAAAATAGCTAGAAAGCTTTTTAAAAAAGGTTTATCTTAGGCTTAGAGACCTATTTAAGTAGAGATAGATAAGACTTAGCTTAATTATACTAAGATAATAATATAATAAGAATATTTTAAAGTTACTTACCTACTTTAAGTAAATAACTTATATAATAGGGGCCTAGAGTTAGCTAGATAGTTATAAAATACTACTATTAGTAAACTTCTTAGTAGTTTTAATAAGAAGCTAGCTTAATTATAAAAAGTAGCCTAATAATTTTAATATATTTTATAAGTTATTATATTAATATAAAGATATCTTTACTACCTTAGTAGAAGAGGATAATAGTTATACTTATAATAGCCTTAAATAGAT
>JADAZS010000202.1:0-89770 GCA_014872975.1 Diaporthe citriasiana
ATTAAGAAAAAAAAAAATTATATTATCTTAATCTAGATCTTTTACTTTATTATAGAGGATAACTCTAAATTCTTTTAAGAAGTAAAAAGGGTATTAAAGAATAAGTACTAATAGGGAGATTTAATATTACTATTTAATAAAAATACTAAGGATATCTACTATACTATTATCCTCTTTGTGTATAAGCTCTGGGATAAGCAGTTAGAAAGCTGAGATAATAGTAGATAGATATATTAATAAAGGATACTAAAGGTTGGCTAAATAGTTAAAAAAAAACACAATGTGGCCAAAGCCCTGATAGTCTAGATCGTCTGAAAACTCTACCCTCCTCCGTATCGTTGCTCTTTATAGCATATTCCAACCCTGTAATAGTTCTCATTCTTCCTGCAATCCTCCGTCACATCTTCCTTCTGACATCTCAAGTTCTGCCTTCACACCACCCTCTAGTTACAGTATCCACACTGGTATGGGCCTCCACTTGAGACACAAACATAGGTCCCACAGTGGCTGTTGCATTCATCCATGTCCGGGGAACTAAAGCCCGGGATGCAGTCCGCGTTTGCGCCGCTGTTGGCGAGGAGGATGGAAAGAGAGACAAAGGCAATGGTAATGAAGGATTTCATCTTGTTGGTTTGTATGATTGTGGGTTCTTGTGCGAAGGACTTCTGACAGTGCAAACTTTCAGAGACTCTTTGATTCCGTGGTTGAGGATTGAGTTCTTGAGTGAGGAATCTGTGTACAAATCTGGTAGTTCAACCGGCATCCGAGGGCATTTTTATATTGTTCATCTTGGAAGATGGCAAGAGGCGCCACCAGTGTCAGCGCTAGTAGTAAGCTTATAGTATTACGCTTGAGCTGAATGCCAACTACTGCAAGGCTGGGGCATTTTGTTTCATTTGATACGATTTCGTTGGAATCCAAGACGACATCCATTCTTACTATGACCACTACTGCTTAGTGCCAAAAACCAATTAGAAGACATGCCCTGTCCGTCACACCAGGCCACTGCCGTCATCTTACCTGCATCTCCTCACATAGTACGGCCGAGCTGAACGGATGATCCACCGCCCTTCCCACACCGCCACAGCGGAGCGGTAATACGGTGACTGGGTTAGCAATCCTGCACTGTAGATCTTCGGACGGGTTACTTTTTTCTGTAGCTTGGTGCTAATTTCTTCGTACCAATCAGTCTCTATCAGGCCTTTATCTCCAAACTTTAGACTACACACTGCCCGAGATGCATTAGCAAAGCCGTACACAAGTATTGTGATATACCTTTCGTTAGAAAGGTTAAGTTTACCTTTTAGGAAATTACGTACAGTAAGATAAAAAAAAAGTTAGTATGTAAAATAGCCCCTATCGATTTAAAGCCTCCCGATTAGCTGAATCCCTAACCGCTAATTAGCTATATAAAGCTCGAAGCTGATTAGTAATTCAAAGCTTCACATCCTTCCGAGAACCGGAAGCGCACCTCGATAAGTCTATGGAAGAGATGGCACAGGTACTACATGGTGACCTTGTGCCCGCGACATCCCGCTATGGTGTTATAGATGGCGTGGATCCACCCCTCACCATTTACACCATGCCGTATCTGAAGGGAATTTCGTGCCTTGACGCCCTGGCTTGCCAGGTGGAGATAGATGAGGCGAGCGTAGCTAGGCATTTTGTTCGGCACCTTGCGAGGTAAGTATGCTCGCATCGGGCTATGGCTGAGCTGGCTTACACCGTTGCTAGGTAATGCTTGTTAGATATTTTGCCCGGTGTTGGTTGAAGCCGCAGCAAGTGACGGCAGAGGCACGAGCCGAGGCTATGGATGGAGTGCATCACAGACTCGTTCTCCTATCGTCATCATGCATCTCGGAGCCTCAACAGTGTCAGAATTAGAGCGCAGTCTTCCCATCCTCTTCGCGCAAGATTATCCGCAAGTTCTTACGCTTGGCGATCTCTCCACAACCGACATCTAAGTCCATGAGGATACTTACGAAATTACGGGTTTCGTCGACTGGTCTCTTGCAGCTCTGCTACCTTTCGGAACGGAGTTAGATTGCCTGTTCCTAACGACAGGGTTTATGGACCGTGGCGGCCGGCATGACTACACGTGCTGTTCGCAGCTTCGTGAGGCCTTTTGGTCAGAGTTCTGGCATTGGAGATGGTGCGCGGCGAAATGTTTGCAACATGGCCGAGCAGGCTGCCCGAATAGGTGCTACTCTTCGCTACGCTTTTCGACGAAATGCAAATGGCTCGCCCTCTGAGGCTCTGGTATCCGAAGGAGCCTCAGCATAGAGCTACCTACAGGCATGGCTTGCCCCCTAGCTGGTAATACAACCAGTTCAAATCTATCTGTCAGATTCATTCATAACTGCCTGCGACTACAAGTCAATCTGATACAAATCCCTCGAGCTAGCAGTGTCACTCTTTCGCAAGTGGAATGACAACACTTTTTGAAGGTTCCCTGTAAGATTTGACGTGAATGAGGGATTTCTTTTCGGGAGCTTGGGTCTTTAGCATATATCTAAGACTAACGGAATTCCCCGAGAGTAAAGAGTTTGCTTTGCGGATTTGCGAAATACATAGGATGGCTTGCTTTGCATTCTTAGTCGTCAAATGTTGGCTTGTCCAACCAATTGCGAATCTTTTCCAGAGCAAAAAAATCATGCTGCTTGTCCGATGTGTGATAATCCCTCAGCTCTCCATCGATCCATCCCTTGGTCCCCCGGCTGGTTCCCAATTTGGCACCTATCACGCGCGTGGAGCCGAAGTCGATAAGGATCGGCATGCCTTCCAGATCGACTAAGATGTTTCCCGGATTGACGTCGTTATGAGCCAAACCGAGGGAGTGTATATGATGGATGGCCAACTCCATAGCTTTCATGAAGGGTCCCTCATCTACCGACCCGACATTGTTCCTCAAATAATCAGTTAGGGTGTTGGGGTGGCGGTCGAGAACGAGACCGGTGATGCGGCCACGGCGAACTCGGCAGCCATGATAACGGACGATGTTGGGGTGTGGGTGTTGAGCGAGCAACTCCATTACCTTGGCTTCTTCGAGTAGATCTTGGGGTATAAGCTCGAGGACGTTATGTTCTTGGAAGACGTCGTACAGAGGAAGGTTCGGGCGTTTGATGTAGGTATCGATGACGGTGTCCTGGACCAGGGTAAGCTTCCCGCGATGGAGCGCCCATTCTGGAAATAGGGTATTATCTGGGATAGGAACGAGGGTAGATGTGAGTTGTTCAAAGGTGACGTTGTGTCTTGGATGATTCGTCTTGCCAAAGTAGGCGACGTCATCTTTGTCAACCAGAGCAAAGGTTGAGTGTTTGAATTCGCCGGTGTCGTCGTCGACCTCCTCGTGGAAGAATGCAAGGTCTTCCCATGATGTGACTTTAGCTGCCATGACGGAAATTATCTCACTACAGAGCACGAGAAGTGTAATTTTTTCAGTGCTCTTCTTCTCCCCTTTTCCATGTTTATTTGTTTGGTGGGTGGGGCACGGCCCACACCGGCGGCCATGTACTGCCCATTTCCACCAGCCAGTGTCGGCCCAACCAGCGCCGATTAATAAATATTATAAGAAAACGTTATTGCTCTTTTTTAGTCTTTCTTTGATATTTAGTTTAAGTTATTCTTAATTATTACTTTAATATCTAGAAGCTGTTTAATTTATTTAAATTAAATCTTATAGCTTCTAAGTATTTTTACAAATATTTCAATCTTTTTAGATACTAATATAATACTATAGTTAAGGTATTCTTTTTAGAATGCTTCTCTTATTTCTAGTTTAATTTACTTATTATAGTTAAAGTCTATTTTTATAGCTATAATACTGTTAGACTAGTATATCTATAGCTGTTTGAGGCAATAGAGCAAGGTTGTCTTACCAGTCTGTTCTAACTGTAGCTGTGAATACTCTTAACAGGTCTTGACTGTGTGCACTTGTCAAGTTTTACTATGTTGGTCTTGGTGGGTCGACTGCTTGCTCTTGAATGGTCTTGGGTGACTGAAAGCTTTCAGTCTAGAATGCTGCTTGCAGAAAGGTATTCAAATTGTAGAACTTAATTCTTGTCCGTCTTGACTGCGTCTGACTAGCATTGAACTCTTACTTGATACTAACTAGCTCCACAAAGGCAGGAACACAGCATTCGATCAAGTTGTACCGCGACACCAACTGACTTTGCCGTGGGGTTCGTAGGGAATCCAACTTGGGTAAAGGTACGTGCAAGAATACCATTTATCTGCCCTGCAGTCTGGTCCCGTGCTAATCGCACTTCTGCACCCAGACAGCGAAAGTCAATATTTCTATGGCCCCCTAACTCTTACCTCTTTGCTTCGTCGGTCGCGGTCGGGCGTATAGTCGGACTACGTACAATGTTCTCGTTTCACGACGCTCCAGTCGTCCCATCACGGGCCCGGCATCTTAAGGGGCCAGTTGCGTTAGTTGCGGATCTCCAGAATGCATTGATATTGCCGTTTTGGTGACTTTGCAGCGGCCGATCACTCTGCTTCCTTGTCTCATTCCCACGAGAGAGAATTTGACTTGATCTAGAATTTGATCCTAATGCCTCCCGATTCTACCCGCTCCACCCACTTTAAAGGCAATCTCGATACTGCAGTTTGATGCAGGAGAACCCCGTCCCAGCTCTTGATGCAACTCTGAAATTCCAGGCAGACACCGTATGTGAAAGCTGCGCTGGATTCCCTCCCGCCCCCTTTTTCTTTTTCTTTCCAGCGGATGTGTCGAACTCATGCTAATAACCTTGGAAATCACATAGGCAAAGATGCACCTACCTTTTTTTACCCTACCTAGGGTTGAGCTTAAATTTCGAATCAATTGGGAGACGAAAAGGGATTCGTTAGTATCACCTTTGAGAAAAGTGGCTGCCCTTCAACCGAAGGCATCACGGGCATTGAAACTTCCCATAAGAAATTCTTGGTTACATAATTCACTATGATGCACGCTCCTATTTCCAAGGGTAGCTTTCGTTTAGCAGTCATAAAAAGCCCCAGTGGTCCGTTATGTGTTTGGTTTCACCCCACTTGCAGGAATCACGCCACTTTTCTGAGCACATGCAGCAGAGTAGCGTGTTGTGGGAAGCTGGTGAACCGAGCTGATCTAATCGCCGTCTTGGCCCTCTGACGGCCCTCGCCCCTTTCGTTTCTCTGTCGATTTCGCGCCGAGGCAGAGACCCCACTACACACTCTGGGGGAAGGATGATCATTGGAGATAATTTCGTGTGATCTTCGCATGGCCCAGTGTGCTGTGTGTGTTGTATATGCTGCTGCTGCAGCAGGAATGCAGTTCTGGAACGTCGTTTTCACACCCAGAACAGCTTGGCGAGCGCATAGGCGAGGGATGTGGAGCCGGCCTGACTCTCTCCGTTCACCCGGGGCAGCCGGGATCGCCATCAGTAGGGCAGCCCCGATCATTGATATATCATATCTGCCACCTGCGCGCAGCAGGTCTTGACGAGGAGAACTTAGACCTCGGCTGTGATCTGCAGGATGGGAATTCGTCGATATTGGTTAACTGGCATACGGACATTGGCGCGACTGCGAAGGATTCCGGTCCCAGGGCCAAGGTTCAAGTGAAAGAAAGAGGGAAAAAAAAAGGACCCTAGCTAACCTTTTTGGCCTTGGCCCCATGAGCCACCCCCGGCTGCCCATTGTCGCCCGCTGCCGGGCACCTCAGCTCCTCACTCTCCTGATTTCTCGACCGGGCCGGGAGTCTTCGGGTGAGATCGAAGCATCGAGCTCGCGATTACTGAGATCTTGATTCGTGATGGAGTCGTGCAAGGTATATGTGTTATTAAGCGAGCAAATTGTTGCAGTAACTGTACAGGTCTATCCCATGTCGCCGCGCCTTGGTTATTGTGGCCTTTTGCTTTTTGATTGCGACGACGTCCATGAGGTCCATCGTCGATGCAGCATCGATTCATTCGGGGACATAAGCATGGGACAAAATGGGACAAAATGGGCTACCGGCAGGCAGTCTTCTGGGTGGAGAATCTTCGCGGGCGTCCCAGCCGTGCCTCGCCGGGAAAAAAAACTCCACCTGGCAGCTGTAGCGTGGCCCTTGGCGACCGTTCCCAATGCGACTGGACGGGGCCAGCCGCTGTCTGGGCTGACGATCAAGCAGTGACACGAGCTTTTGCAGGTCCGGAAGTCGCCACGGCAGATCTACAATACATACCTGGTATGCCAAAAGGTTGGAGCCTGCCAAAAGGCAAAAGGGCTCCAAAACCTTACAGGACCCTGAGGCGGCGGCAAGACCTGCCCGAGATGGGATGGGACAAGAGGGTGAGATGTCAGTTTCTCCTGCAGAGGTACTCCTTAACATGGACATAGGGTCCGCCGAGGGCCGACCTGCTACTGTAGAACAGCCCTGGCTCTGGCTCTAACCTATGATCATCCGCCCACGCAGGCAAACGTCCTCCAGTTATCTTCACGCTCGGGACCCGGAATTCCCGTCAAGCAGCAAAGATAAGGGGAGAAGTGAGGGTGCTGTGCGGCTGTGCGGATGGGGGAAAAGGGCTGTAAGTCTCTTCTCGGAAGGGTCCAGGTCCAGTCACAGTCACTTCTGGGCCACCTTCGGCTGCTCAGGGCTGGGTCCGCGCTCGGCCTCGAACTGGGGCGCGTGGCCAGTCGTGCCAGTCAATCCCCATTATTTCCGCTCGTATGATGCCGGTCCGAAAATCGAAAGTTCACTGCTCCACATGTCGCACAGCAGATCTAGCCCGCAACCCCTGCCCTAACCAACGTCGCATGCTCGTACAGACGAGCTTGTCAAAGCCCGTGGCTGTTTTTTTTTCTTTCCCTCCCATTCCCGCCGAAAGGGCCCGAGGCAAGATGCCATGCAACAGGGAAATAGGCGATGCCAGGTCGGGTATATCTATTGGGATGCTTCTGCTCGTAGTTGTGTGCATCCACGTTTTTGTAGCCTCATCATCCCACCCACAGTACCTCAAGTACAGATCGCCATCTCACAAAGTAATAAACACCACCCGGGACAACATCACGCCTTTTTGTCTCCCCCGGACACCAGTTGACCATCGATCACCCAACATCCTATACAAACACAAACCATTCGACTTCGACATCGACACACCTCACCCCTGTCATCCATCTCCCGTGGCTTGAGCCCAACAGAAGTCTCTAGAAGCCACCCCCCAACCCAGAACGGAAATCAGTACATAGCCATATCTACCTAGCACAGCTCGAATCACCACCTGGGCATATCAACCCCCCGGGTCGAACCAATCAAATGGATAATTTCGATATATTGGACCTAGCAGGTGTCAGCCAACAATCCATGCTGTTCGGCACGTACCCTCAACCCCAGCCTTCCACCATCAAACGACAACAGGTCAGTTTTGGCTCCCAAGCCCGGGCCCTCGTGGTCCACTCTGCTCTCTCTTGGCCCTACCCCTCCTTGATCGAGCCTATTGCTCGCTTGAATTGTTTCCCCATTGTCTGCTGTTGCTGGCATCAGCGGACCGTTCACACATGCTTTCGTGCTGCTGTCTCGGACCCGCAGACCCACTCGGGCCTGTCAAGCACATCCCTCCCGCTTAAACTGTTGGAACACCATCAATGCTTCCTCTGCTATATCATAATCCCCCCCTCCCTCATCACCCTCGTCTCACTCTTTTAATTCCGTGACTTGGTATGGACAGGCTCTCTGACATCTTGCCTCATCTACATAGAACACCCAGACAAATTTCAACAATCTTTCCCTCTACAACTCGATAGAGGACTGGAGTGCTGCTGAGCTCACCACCGACTCGGCGCCCTCCCCGGGATCTGCATCACCAGTCTCCCCCATATTCCCTGGTTTCGCCTCCTCTTTCACTACCGGAGACGAGTGGACCTCTTGGGATAAGCTTGAGCACTCCCCTGACTCCGACTTCTTCCTCAAGAGCGAGCTGCTTGACGGCCCCGACCTGTCGTCGATCCCTGTCATGAGCCCGGACCTGAACCCCATGGATGCTTCTAACCCCGGCCTGGACGACGTTGTACAATTCGGCAGTGAGGGCGTCAACGACACGAGGCCCTTGTTCCAGTCACCGCAGATGAACCTCGACATGCCTTCGCGTCAACAGCCATCCTCGGTCTCTGACCAGGCCCCGGTCACAGGCCTTCCCACGCCCCCAGAACCCACACAAGCAAACCAGCAAAGGAGGTATCCTGCTCGTGCAAACCTCAAGAGGAAGTCCTCGTCGGATGACGATGCGTCCTCACCGTCCTCGCCCCGCTCCTCCTGCTCGCCACCACCACCTCAGCGCCGTCACACCGCGCCCTCCACAAAAGAAGAGTCGCCTTCCACCACAGCCACCAAGCCCGCCCTCGGTCCCAAGAAGACAGCACACAACATGATCGAGAAGCGATATCGGACCAACCTCAACGACAAGATCGCCGCCCTGCGGGATAGCGTCCCGGCCCTGCGGGTCATGGTCCACAGGCTGGAACACGCAGACGACGAGGTCAACAACTCGACCAACATCATGGAGGAGATCAAGGCCGAGGCCGGCCTGGACATGGACGACGACCTCGGCGGGGTGACGCCCGCGCACAAGCTCAACAAGGCCACGATCCTGAGCAAGGCCACCGAGTACATTGCCCACCTGGAGAGGAAGAACCGGTCGTTAGCAAAGGAGAACTCGGCTCTGAGAAATAGAGTGGAGGGTTTCGAGATGCTGGTCATGTCGTCGAGGGGCGGGCACTCGCAACGGCCCATGTGGCAGTAGAGATCGCGGGACATCTCTGGTGGCATTTTGATCAGCATTTCGTTAATCGTTAAGGCACGGGCAGGCGTTCGGCACAGTGGGTCAATTACTTGACCACTCGTGGAATTTGTGGGGTTACAAAGGCGTCTTGAGGGGCCGCAGGCAAACTGCACGATTGGGCAAGGCATGCTAAAAGGGAAGAAGCGCCCAAAGAATTGCATCGCATAGAAGATTCAAGAAATTTATTATACACTTCTCAAGTTCAGCAACTGGATACCATTATTACCTATGCTCTTGTTACCATGTATACTTGATTACCCTGAAGCACGCTTCAGGTGAAATAGTCGGGTTGTGTGCGGCACGCGGGACAACGGCTTGCAGTTTCATACAACTCTAACATTTGAACTATATTCAGTGCTAGGTTTTCTCATAGTCAGGAACGGCATGTTGGCCCCACCATTTTGTTTCAACCAAAAATGTTTCATCTGAGAGGCATGACTCAAGAGTGGCCCGATTTTGTCATGTACTGCCAGTGTTGCATGTTTGGTTTAAACACCTGGACACGCCGTACCCGGCCGCGCAAACATGCCACTGCTTCCAAGGGTGGGGGCCTTATCGATGGTCGAAGCTTCCTGTACGAGGCTCCTCGCATGTTATATGATGTTTGAGCAATTTGACAATCACGATTGAATACCACCCGGGAGTAGGGAAAATTCCCGGACATCATGGTGCTGCTTCTGTTACATGCCCAGTACCAAGGAGGAACATGGAGAAGAGATGGAGTGAACAAGAATGAGCCACAGAGAATTACCGGCGTCAATGGTCTCCTTTCCCCGAGCAAGTAAATCAGTAGTCAAACTTGGTAGCAACGTCATGATCAATTCCAGGGTGTCAGCCACTCGACAGCACCTGCATTAGAGCAGTTCGGGAAGCGAATCAAAGACTTGGCCGTGAGATATGGCAGCTCCGGATCATGCTAGCCCTCACGCATAAACCCATAAGTAAAACCTGTCGATTTGTGTTGACATTGTCTCTGCGGCGCCCGAAGTTGAGCAAAGTGATGATGGCTTCTGGCCATGGTAATTCCCTCTCATATTTTTCATTTTTTTTGAATTCATTTCCCAGAGTTTTACTGTGTGAAGGGACCGCCTACTGCTCAGAAGAGTACGTATACGGATTAAAAGCGAAACCACCTTTCCCAGAGTTTGCTCGGCCACGCTTTTTTGTGAACATTGGAAATCCGAGCGTACTTTAGGGCGGAACGAAGTGCCGACCGCGCAGCTGCACGAGGTTTTAACTAAAGAGAATCAAGCCAGCGCTGTCAAACACATGATTTGCGACCGATATCATTTCTTCTGCTCTCTCCCTTCGTCCAGCTTGACTTCTGGCCACTCGAGCCGGGAGGGAGCTCGTCACGCAAGTCGCTCATATGGTGCCACGCTCAGCCACCGTCAGATTCCCGATGCAGTGCTGTCACACATGCTGTCATGTCCACCGCCGCGATTGGAACGCACCTATGAGGCAGCAACTCGAGACTGGCGATGATGAGATGAGTTTTACCCATTTTTTAAGACGACGTTGAGATAGATGTAAGAGCGTTTCCGAATTTGAGGCTCAACAGGCCACACCAGTCTCAGCCAAGCCCGCCAACCCACCCACCAGTGCGCATTGTGTCAGGCGTGCAGAACCCCAGGGGGCACGGACTGGGCCATTTCCAGGTACAGTTGACAGGACATGCGATTCGCCCACAGCAGATCAAGAGAAACAGTGATGTGCGAACATGTTTGGACGACCAGGCTAGACGAGGTGCCGGCATTGGGCCCAGGCGGGCAGAGACGGTTGGAACTGGCGCTCGGACGACGGTGGAGGGCATATAAGGCTCCGAGATCTTCCTCTTGGCCCCGGGGGAGCTAAGGTGCTTGGCCTCGATCCCCTCTCCGCCATCACGAACCCCTGTGGCGTGCGCTGGAATTCTTTCCGTGGTCGTTCGCGCCATGGCAAATCGGGAGCGTGCGCAGGCGGGTGGTTGGGCCCAACAGCAGAGAACCTCCTGGACTGCATGTGCTTGCACCCAAGACCGCTAGAATCGCTTCTCACATCGGACAGCATGCTGGGTGGATCATGGGACCTGGGGCAACAAGGTGGCTGGGCTAAGCCTTCTAAGTTGCTCGGCCCTGCTCGGCCGCGATGGATCACCTGCGGCTCGAGCCAAGGGTTGTGATGTTTGGAGCCTTCCCGTTGATCAGCAGAAGATCCGGCTTGGAGTGTCCGGAGTCGCTCAGGGGGGCTGGATAGGTGGACTGGTAAAGGGGGCATTTTGTGGCTTGGATCTGTTGGCATCTAATGTTCAACACCGGCATCTGAGGGGTTGGGTGTGCTCGACCGTGTTATACAGTGACGAGGGCATCAATCTGATCAATTTAGGGCCCTTCATAGTGGTTTGACTGGGCAACGAGGAGTGTGAAGACCGCAGTCAGGCCGTACGGAGGTGTCATCCACCTCTTGTCGGCATCGTGATGCTGCTAGAGATTCCGACTATAAAGCTGTGAACATTCCCATATCGGCCTCATGAATAGATTGAAGCCATCACCAGGAGTGTCTTCAGTCTTTCAGCATCAGCACTTGCATCAGCGCCATCACCCAGCAGCCGGACCTGCCTTTCTAATTCTCTTTGCCCTCTAGTCCCATCCCTAGGACTTCAGTGATCAACTTTCTTAATTAATATATATCCATACCCACCGTCGATAACAACACACCCAACAAAAGCCAGCATCATGCCTTCCAAGACTCTCACCGCGGCCGTCCTCATCTCCCTCCTCTCCCCGCTCGTGGCCGGCCACGCTGCCATCGTGAGGGCGACTGGCGACGCAGGTGGCCAAGGCATGGCCCTGGGCATCGACACCGCCACCCCCCGTGACGGAACCCGCCGGAACCCCTTCCAGCAGGATTCGACGCGGTTCAAGGGCGACGCCGCCGACACCGTGGGCGAGACTCTTGCCGGCGGTAACAACGACGTCGAGGCCGGGACCACGGCCATCATGGGCGAGACGGGCGAGTCCCTGCCGCAGGTCACCCAGGGTGGCGAGGTCCAGATGGTCCTCCACCAGGTCAACGGCGACGGCGGTGGCCCCTACAGCTGTGCCATTAACGATGACGCTACCGCAGCGGTTTGTTTTATCCCTTCACTCTCCCATTTCTGTAGCAGGAAACTGATCGGGGTATTTTTAACATCAGACATGGACCGACATCAAGGTCACCGACATGCCTCCGGGAGAGAACTCTCGAAGCCGTGACACCCAGACATCCGAGCAGGCCCTGACGGCGGCCGTCCCCGCCAACCAAGCCTGCACCGGCACTGTTGCGGGTCAGGAGAACGTCTGTCTGGTGCGATGCATGAACGACGCCAACGCCGGCCCATTCGGTGGCGTCGTGCCGGTCCAGATGGTCCAGCCTGGTGCCGCTAATGCGACCGCTCCGGCTGCCGCAGCGCCCGCACCGGCGGCTGCCCGGTCTGCTGAGGCGAGGCGCAACTTTGCCAGATATGTTGCCGCCAGGGAGAAGGAGCTCCAGAAGCTCAAGAAGCGCTCCTACCTCCTCTGAGCCGTGGTCGGTGACGAGAGGTGGTAGCCCGGGTAGACGGGCAACGGGCAAGTTAGAAGGAGGAGGAGGTACTTGGTGGTGATGCTGGCATGATCACGTTGGTAATACATGACTCTGTGATGACCTGGCCACCCAGCTAGACTGTTTCTTTCCTTGACAGGCGCGGAGTTGGGGCAAAAGATGAAGCTGTACACTTATATTTTTTCAATGCATTTTGGTAACCTAATTTGAGAAATCTTCCCGCGAGAGGCAGATTCAATAAACTGTAGACTGTCGATTTCAGCTAATAAAGTAGCAGGTGGGTATCAATGACTGGTAGGAAGTGTTCAAGAAACAAACAAGAATTAGGCCGATGCCAGCGACAACTTGTTGCGTTTTACTGTACAAGTGCAGCCAGTTTCCTACACACTTCAGCCGGAAAGGACCAGGAGTCTTTTATGGTGGGGAGGTGGGAAGCTCTCAAGCCGGATTGACCTCACCAGGTGTCTCCTCGCGATTTGAGATCCAAAACGCGAGCCAGGTCAATACCTGTCCCGCCGACCGCGATAGCTCGGGTGTCCCGCCCACCACGTCGAGTATGTGCTGTAGTCCCGCTCGGTGCTGATACCAAGCTGGTCGGCAACGTTGACGTAGCCTTCGGAGTTGGGCGCCCCGGTGGTGTTGATCTTCCTGATCATGTCGTGATCGCCCTCCCAAGCAGATCGACAATATGGGCACGAGACCACAGGCCTGCCACCACCTGTTTTCTTGGTGGCCGCCCACATCTCGAAACATTCCCGATGCTATTTATGAAGCTGTTAGCGAGCTGGACGCATACACAGCTGTCATATCCGAAGTTGTTGATTGATCGATTTGGGGGACATACAATGTTCTGACCGCAAGCGGCCTTGCACCAGACCAGGGGCTCCTCGGCATCTCCAGCCCGCATCTCCTCAAAGCAGATGGGGCAGTCGCCGTCAACTGGTTTGCGGTTCTTGTCCTTTTCGGGGTTGGCGCCGGACTCGTCGACGGGTGCGGGTGCATTGGCGAAGATGTCACGGAGCTCGCTGCTCAGCAGGGCGAGCTGGTAGACATGGGCCTCGGGGGCACGGAGGATGGATTTCAGACACCACACAATGTGTTTACACTGGTTTGAGGCCCTGCCATGGGGACAGTCGCAGGTGGGCTGTCTCTGGATGTGAACGTGATAGATGTTGCCGGTGGAACCAGTCAATTCGAACAATTCCTCGGGACAGTCGGGAGTGCCGGAGCGGGTCCTCCAGAGCAGGAAGAATCGCTGGGTGGTGGCGCGTTCGTACACGGCTTGGAAGGACGAGGGAGCCTTGGGGCGGAATCTGAGCAGAGAAAGAGACGTCCATGTCAGAAGCAGGGACCACCAGCTGCGAAAGGATTGAGGGGTGCGATCGCGCCGCAGGAGCAGGAGACATAAAGGCAGACACACCTTCGAAGCCGTTTCTCAGCAAGTGGGTCGGCAGTGCTGGGATCTTTCCCTTTCTTTGCCTTCTTCTTGATGCCTTTCATAAGTCCATCCGAAACCACGTTGTTCTCGCCATCGACGTCGCCGTCGTCATTCTCTTCATGGTGCAATGCAGCATTGTCAGTGGTTTGCTCGCGCTTCCGCTTGCGTTTGGTGTTGGTCGGGGCGGGCGGAGGGCCATCGTAGGCGCTTTGATCAGGTTGGACACCCATTCTGACGGGCACGGAGGCTCCTCATCTCGGAGAAACCAATTGAGGACCAAGATGTCGTGAGTCGAACGATTCGACCGTGTTGGTGTCGCGTCCGAGGCAGGTAGTTGCCATGCGACCATCAATGACGCTCACGGCTAGCTGCTTGGGGGCTTATCTTATCAGCTGATGCCTCACTATTGGGAAGGGGACCCACATCGGAAGGGTTAGGGGAGTCGGAAACTCGCACCTTGATATTCCACCGTGAATACACCTTCGGCTTCCTCATTAAGGGTGTGATAACATATAAAGTTAGGGTAAAAATCCCGTATATTTAAGTAACCCTTATACCAAGCTGCTTATAATTATAGTAAAAACTTTACCGTAAAGTATTAACCAGGGTTTAAAGCTATTACTACCTTTTAAATTAAACCTAATTATATAATTTATAATATTCTTATTATTATAATTAAAATAATAAATTAAAAGCTTTTATATATTATAGGTTAAATAATTATAATATTACTAATAATTTACTTTTATTTATATAGTATTTTTTTACTTATAATTAATTAATATAGAGGTTAATAACCTATTAAGCCAGCTAGATAAAGATTTTAATAAAATTTTTTAATCTTAAGGTTATTATTAATAATTAAAAATAAGAAAAATTCCCCTAGCTTTTTTACTAGTATAATTATTATTAGTAAAGGTTTTTTTTATTAGTTAAAAGTAAAGGTAAATAATATATAACCTAATATTATTTTTCTTACTAATAAATATATTAAATAATAGTTTAATCTAGTATTTATAATAATTTTTAAGTTTTTTATAGTAAATTATTATATAAATAATTATAAAAAAGTATATTTATTAGATCTTATAGTTATTTATTATAATAGCTAGTAATAATCTTATTTATTTTTAAATTTATACTTACTTTTAGCCTACTTAATTATAAATAGGGTAGGAGTAGCTTTTATATTATAAAGTTAGCTAGTATAAGTAGTAAAAAAGTAATAATATTTTCTTAAAAAAGTTATAATAATAAGGAGATTATAATAGGGTAAGGAGTATATACTAAGCTTGGGGTAGCTGTGTGTAAGTAAAAAAAGTCTTCTTGGCGATAAGAATTACTACTAAAAGAGGAATAATATGCTTACTAAGACAATATTCTTACCACCAAAGTTACTAGTATAAATACTACACCCACCCTAACTTCGTGCGTAATCACGCCCTAAGCGAACAAGTGCGCAGCTAGCCAAAGGAGCTTGCCAAGATCCTACCTAAAGCAGGTTTGGAATGAAGCAGCGGTCGACCCTGGCTGATGGCCGTGACCCTCTATGGTGTTACTGATCGGGATGTACTGATGCCCTCAATTCTTCCTTGGTGTGTGGACCCTGAGCAGGGCTGAAGGGACCGGACTACCAGACAACGTTACACAGCGAGCATTCCGTACAGCACTACCGAAGAAACTAAATGAAGGCCCTGGTCATATTTCAGGACACTACCTGCTGGGGTAGCTGGCAGCCTGACATACCTAGGCAGTTGGGCTGGGGTTGGGCAGTTTTACCAGAACATTCATTGATCAATTCCAGTTCTAAACATTGACAACTTACAAGGGACGTTCCAAGCTGTCCCAGCTGCCAGTTGCAGAGGTCAGGAATCCTGGAGAAAGCTCGAACTTGCTGCTGACGCATCCAAGCATCTTTACGCGGTGTGGGATCGTACCTGGCCATGACGTACTGCCGCAGGGTATCTGTCCCTAGTCATTGGCCAGTCACTGTCACCCATGTCTCTCATTCCCACCCACTGGCTGGGATGAGGGTTGCAAACACACAACGCGTCTAAGATCCCGTCTCTCATGACTCCTAGGGGCACTCATTCACTCGCTCTAACTAATGGCCATTCCTAGGGTACCTATTCAGCAAAAACTTGCTCCTGGCCAACCGAGGCCAACTTTTCCCGCCCACCCATGATACATCTCAGCAGACGACGTAATGCGATGGACAACACACACTACCAGCACACCACGTCCAATTCGAGGAAAAAAGCCCCCCCCCCTGGCGCCCAATGGGATTCAAGGCTTCGCTTTCACCCTTGCCAAAAAGTCGCCCTTTTTGGCCTGTCCACCGCTGGAATGCACCCCTAGGGTCCCGTCGGTGACGCCAGAGTCGACCCTCCCATCCTTGGAAAATAACCAGTTCCACCCCTTGGGTTGGACCCTGTGTTACAAGCTCTTGGCTAATAATTCGGCAAAGAACAACTGTGTGCAGGTCAAGAGCATTGGGCATCTTGCAGTAACAGCCTGGCATGGCCGTGGCTGGTTCCAGTGATCCACCACTCAAGCCACTGACTTCCCTGTAAATGTATTATGTTGTACGCTCCGTATACTGTACATATATATCCATCCACCGCTCCGGGGCGCCTCAGTCTACCCGTGATCCTCATGTTGTGGATTTCCATCCTCATCATCCTTTGTTCAACGTGAACTTGTCCTTCACTTGCACATCGTATTTCCCTCCTCCAAGTTAGAACATCACTATCACTAGCTGCCGGGCGTAGAGAACGCCACGCCAACAATCTACACAGCCGTTTTGTGCTGCCACCGCCACGATGAAGTTCTCCGTGGGCTTGCCGCTCATCTTCTCCATGGCGGCCTTCGCCCTCGCCCTCGTAGCCCTGCTCGCAGGCAAAGAACCGGGCACTCTGGAAGAGTACCACATCGTACTCTTCAACACATCCACCCTAGGCCACGACTTCATCACCAACATGGTCAACGACGACGATGATGCCTCCTCGACATCGTCGACAACAACCAGCCCCACGCCCACGTCCACTGACGACGGCGGCGGCATCGGCGACTGGTTCAGCTCCATCAAGGCTTCCGCAACTGCCATCGCCGGCTCCCTCGAGAGTGAGGCTGCCAGCATCCTGGACGACATAGGCAACGACATCGCCGACAAGCTGGCCGAGGGGCTTGGGATCGAGCAGTTCTACAGCCTCCACGTTATGAACATGTGCGAGGGCAGCTATGCGCCTAACGCCACCGCCAGCAACGCCAGGCAGAACGTAACCAACTGCACCACCCCGATGGATTTCTGTAAGATTTTCCCCTAACAAACCTTTATTCGCCGCGTGGTGTGTGTGCCTTTGCAGTCTTGAAGCGTGATTGCTAACCGTTGCTGTAGCATACATGAACATCTCTGCCATGCTCGACAAGGAACTCTCTGTCGGTCCCTTGAACATCAGCATATCCGACCTGGGTATAACCGATGACCTGCAGGACAAGCTGGACGACCTGCCCAAGCTGTTCCAGGCCCTCGCCATCATGTACATCCTCGGCGTTGCATTCTCCGGGCTCGCCATCCTCACCGCGGCCGCCGCCTTCTTCATCATCCCCTCAGGAGGTCGGAAGATCCCTCTTGCAAACTTCCTCATCGCCGCCCTGGCAATGCTGTTCCTCCTGGTCGGCAGCCTGCTGACGACCGTCGGCGTGAAAAAGGCCCAGGAGGAGATCAAGAAGAGGGGTGGCGACGAGATAGGCCTGGAGGTGCAGCTCGGCAGCAAGTTCGAGGCTCTTTCCTGGGCTGCCTTTGCGCTGATGGCGCTGGCCATGTTCTACTGGATTTATGAGACGGTCGCAGCCCACCGACGCCGAAGGAGGGGTGCGTCGCGCTATGGCCGTAGGCGGGCAAACGAGAAGCACTCGATCGACTCGCACCGCCGCCACCTGAAGGGTTAGAATACTTGTGTGTTCGATGCCTGACCACCCGCGGAGCTCGCCATGTTCTACCAGATTGTTCCAGACCTCTGAGGCGACTTGGAGCAGTGTCAGGAGGGACTGGTGCCTTCCATATATCCAAGATTGGACTACCAAGATTTTGATGTAGTCAAGATTGTTCCTCGGGTTTTCTTTTCCTTTTGTAGAGCGAACATCATTTGAAAACCTCTCCTTATTTTGTCATCTCGAAATCTAGATATGGTTGAGCCAAGAATGCAAAGAATATTCGACCTATTTCGTATTCTCGCCCAGCCTCTTTGCTAGGGCAGGCATTGCCTCAGTGATCATCCGAACTTCCCCAGCCTGCTTCTGATAACTAGTACCTCCTACCCGCCGTTTTTTGTGCTAGATATTAGCATTTCTTGCGATGGTGATATTCCAACTTCTGGGGTTATGTGAGCTGCTCTCCTGGCCATTCGATGAATGAGACCGAGCTTACAGTCCAACAACGTCGTTGAAAAGGTTATCAACATAGCACAGCAATAACAGTATGTTAAGGAGCGTGGGCGAAGTACTACTTAACGGGAACTGCATTATAGTTCAGGAGTGGTTGATTCAGAATGTAATAATTTTTCAAGGGGGGGGGGGGCGCTATCTTCATATAGCCATTAGGACTAAGCTCTGGCATTCGTAATTCTCTGCTTGGTCCTGGCCACGTTCTGATCCTCATTAAAAATGCCCGTCACGCTTGGTGAGGCAATCACCGATTCCGACCACTTGTGGAAGTTAGGGGCCTTCTCCTGCAAGTCTTTCTCCAGGCTGGATGGAAGCAGGCCATGCTTTGGACACATTAGCAAGATTAGAACTTCGAACCTCTACACACAGGAGCCCGTAGGGGCCTACTCACCTTGGCATAAACCTTAATGCGCAAGACAAATGGGGCGGTCAAAGCCTAGAATTCTATCAGCAAGGCTTTCGAAATAATCCTGGCCGGCTGGGAGTGCGACTTGCCTCGGCGAGTGTCAGCTTGCTGCTCCCACCGAAGAAAGGCCCAGCATCCTTCAAGAGCGGCTCAATCTCCTTGATGACGCCCTTGACGAGCTCCCCTGCGTTCTCGCTGGCGTCGTCGGCCGTCTTGGCGAAGAGGGCCTTGAACCAGAAGCTATTGACCTTGGTGAACCACGCATCGACGAAGAAATTGATGCGTGCCCTGGTCAAGGGACCGTTGGGGTCGGACGAGGCCGGGACGAGGTGTGATGGATATTTATCGGCGAGGAACTGCGTGACGACCGCAGACTCGGTAATGATCTCACCGTCGTAGGACAGGGAAGGGACCAGGCCGCGCGGGTTGACCTTGAGATACTCCGGGGTACGAGGAGTACTGAGGTCGATGATCTCTTCCTCGAAAGGGATGCCGAGCTCGGCCAGGGTAATGTGGGCACGATGAGCCCCTGGGGTTTCTCAGTTGACTTGATCAGGACGACTACCAAATGATGGATTGTGCATATCTATGGCGATGCCAAGCTGGGGGATGAATGCACTTACATGGGCACCCGTGGTTGGTGTAAAGCTTGATCGCTGCTCCCTTGGCCGCCATGATTATTATGGTCTGTTTGTATTGTCTCCTTGATTGGTTCAAGTGGTCTCGAGACGTTTTCGTGCGGCCTGCGGCGTATAATTGCTTCCAGACAGCCAGACTTGCATATGGACGAGGGAGCGCGGTTATACTGTATATATGCAGCAGACAATGTGAATTAAACACAGACGTAGGTTTGATTATGAAACATTGCATTTGTAATCATGTTCTCCTCACCACCGTTGGATCTGCGAATCGAAACGCCTCACCCCTCTCGGTCGGCACCCGATGCGGATTGCATCATCTGCACCACATTAGCATGATTGCTGACGGGTGTAGCTATAGCCAAAATGCTAGGCTTATTGCTTGCCTGACTTGAGCCGCGGGAGCTTACGTGGAAAGACATGCGGGTCAAGACTCGAAACACCTAGGTACGATGGTGGACTGCGTCCTATTGCATGCGTACTGCAATGTTATATCTGTGTGGATGTGATCTCGGGCTGGGCAGACCTCATGCAATTAAACCCCCAACAAGCCCGGCCCGTCGCAGCAACATGGCCAGATCAGCCTGTGGACATGCGCTATTCTGCTGTGGGTACTCAGGTGCCCGCCTTACTTCACTCGGCATGTCAATACACAGTATGTCCCGGTGCCCGATCACACCCTTGCTGCTTGCTCCCGATAGGCCAGGGATTAGCTGTGGCTCTACGGGCTGGCCAGATTTTCGGGCAAAAAGTCACCCCTTCGGCCCGGCTTGCTCGCTTCTGTAAATCCGACTCATATCAGGATAATCGAAAATTCTCTCGGCGGATCCGCAGAGCCTCAATCTTGGGAGACATCACAGGCGTTAAGTATCGACTGAGGATGAACAGACAACCAATCACCCAGGCCACCCGGACCCAGCACCCGGCGTTGCAGGACCGGCAAATGGGCACAAAAGCCAGGTTCAGAGGATTACTGTGTAATCGTGAATGTAAATCGACTGCAGGCCTTGACCTTGTGAGAATGACCTCATAATGTGGGTGGTGCGTTCGTAACTTGAGAAAAGGCGAGGCGTTGTTTAACCATATCACGATATCAAGCACTGAAGCCTTATTGATTTCTCGGCTAGGGCACCGGAAGGCCTTTGGTTCCCGAGAGGACGAGATGGCCGAAGCCGAGTTTTGAACCCACTCGGTACCTAGGTATCCATTCCACAATCTCCACATACGTACTTGGCCACAAAAGAGCGAGAGCAGTGAGTGACAATGACTTACACCAGTTATGGACCTGATTTTTTCAGCCTCAAATGTGAAAACCCCACCTCGGAGTATGCCAACAGACCGATTAGAAGAAAGGCCAACAGAAGACTCACAACATGGCTGTTTATAATGAGCTGCTCGTGCTGGCCGCGACTTCACAGAGCTCTAGACAAGATCCATGAATTGAAGCATTTAGGACTATATTGCACGCATCAACGAGCCTATCAAAGAGCCCATCAAAACAAAAAAGTTGAGATTCTTCAGACGAACCGCCACAATTTCATTGCCAGACCAAATTACAAATCGTGGTCTCTGGATCGAATCTTTCTCCGAGCCACTCAAAGTCGCGCCGCTCCCTGTCCGGTCAGCGACCACCGGTTCGGTCGTCACACAGGTTCTCGCGTCTCCCATCCCATCTTACGCACACCTCGTTCATAGCGGCACCCTCAAGCTGCCGAACTCCCCGCTACCATGTGTTCCCAACCCCAATAGCATCGGCCGGGTTCAAGCAGTCGGCAGCGACGCCGTACGCGTCAAGCCGGGCGAATTGGTGTACGTTGACTCTGCCATCTGTGGGCGTGACGACCTGGACGTCATGATCGTGTCTGGTGGCCAGATTGACGCGGGAAAGAAGCTCATCCAAGGCGAATGGCGCGACGGGACCCTGCAACGGTATTACAAATCTCTTCTGGAGAATATCTATCCCCCTCGACGAGAAAGCCTGTGCGGCGAGCTAGGCTATTCGACAAGTATGTTGGCGGCCATCCCATTCTACGCCGTCACTACTAGCACTATTATCGAAGCAGCCGACGTTAACGTCGCCGAGATCATCATCGATAGACCTTCTGATGGTGCCTTTAACAGACTCGCGGTGGAAATTCCGCTGGCATGTGGTTTAAATATTATTGCTCTCAGTCGAAGCAAGGCAAAACTTGAGGCGATGAGGACCAAGCTTGGAAGTCCTCCGCAGCTGAGTTATGTTGTCATGACAGGCGACACTGAGGCCGACACCGCCGCCATCTTGCGACAGACTCCAAACGGCAAGGGAGCTGAAGTCTATAATGACTGGATTCCTACTGAGCTAACAGGTCCTGCACCCTATATGCCGGCGGCGGCACGAGTCTTTAAGCGGGGAGGCAGAATCATTCTCAGCAGTGATTTAAGTAGTACTTTCCCAATATCCTACGTGTGGATAGGGATGCAGGATATCTAGATCAAGAAGACCTTGGAATAGGTTATTCGCATGATTGAATAAGGTCGGCTAAGGATCGGGCTTGAGGGTGGATCTGAGCTGGCTGAATTTACCCTCGACCAACACGAGCAAGCAACAGAGCATGCCAGGAAACACGGCGGATGGAGAAACTACACGGTTCTGGTACCGAGCAGAGATTGATGCACATCTATAGGCCCCCCAGCTTTCCTAGTTCCAACAAGCTATATCGTATGAATTTCATACCTAGCGATGAGCCTAGTTAGCAACGAGAAAAGGGGGCAAGAGGGCCGTGATGAGCGTTGGGTTCCAATTCAGATTTTCTGGACTTTTGACAGGCACTGCGAACTAATTCGGTCTCTCTATATCCGGATCCTTCAGCACTTTGGCTTTATTTTCTAGCTTTAAGGCTTCTACCTGCCGTAATTGTATGAGGCTGAGTCCCCTTCGGTACTCAAACTCCATCAGCCAGCCTCGACGTGATCTCATGGTACTAAGAGTTAATTATCAATCTTTCTTCTGCGCAGCCAAAACCATTCCAAGTTCATTGAACCTTTCACCGGCAACGAATCCGTTCTTTTCGTATAGCCTTCGTCCAGGTGGATCCGCGAACAAGTTGATATAAGGTTCCCCATCGGCAGGACTGTTATCTTTGATGTACGCCAACAAATGTTTCAAAACAATACTCCCAAGTCCCTTCCTCTGGTGCTCCGGGAGCGTGCCCATATCTGCAATGTGAAAATACCATCCGCCATCGCCAATGATTCTACCCATAGCCACGGCTTGAGGTCTTTCATCGTCATGGCTACGATAGGTGATGTGGCAGCCATACCAGCTTCCGGATGCCACGCGAGCAGCTTGACCCTCGGTGACAGGAGTGAGGCCGGCTGACTTGCGGAGGTTTCGATATTCCGCAATGGACGGAAGACCATGCTCCAGGCGATACCCAGCCGGGAGGTGTCTTACTGGTGAATTGGACATGACTATGCCAAGGGGCTGGATTGTTGGTGATTGGGCTGGTTTGGGGCTGGATTGATGATGATGCAGTCAAGCTCAAGCTGTCGTCGATATTCGGATCCGCACTTGGTCACAGCGAGCCTTGATGCGTTGGGCACAGGGCACAATAATCATGTATAAAAGTGGAAATATTCTGGTATAACACAAGCCAAGGCAGAGAATAGGGCACATCAGATGGATTTATGTCTCAATCAGCCAGCTGTGCAGCTGCATAACTACAGACCTTGTGGCCGTCGGCATGACAAGGCAGCAGCAGATAAACGCCGAAGCCGAGTCGGCGCTCGGCATGGAACGACGCTTGCCGAGCCAACCAGGTAACGGCGCTCAACTATGAGGCAACCGGGCTATAGGCTAACACAACGTATTTCGAGAAAATTCTAATTCTACACAGTTTATATAGGAGGTATAAAAGGAAGCTTCTGATAATACAGAGAGCTGATAGCCTACTTCGGAACTACTTAGGGCAGTTAGGTGCAGTAAATCATGTGGAGCACTGGCTAGTTAAGCTCGACCGGTCAAGAGGAATCACGTTACCACGTACATTATTACCATAACACCGCCGCATTGAAAAATTCAAGAAAGCTATTCCGGAGCCCCTGTAGCTTCTTTACCTTCTCAATTGTTCTGTAGAAATATTCCCCTAGGAGATTTGCATAAAGGGGGCTATTCCATAGGAGGCTGTCCCATGAGAGGTTTGAAAACAAGCATTATCCAAGTCTTTCGCTATAGATGCTTTGGTCGCGTGGCGGACACCCGAGCGAAGCTAGTTCTGATCAAAAGGCTAATTAGACTAGCCCCTCGAAGTACCCATGTGTCATCCAGATGACTACCCTAGGTAGCAGCTTCCCTTAGGCAGGTTCAAGCTTGTCTAATCACAAATTCGCAGCTGTATTTTGAGCAAATATTGACCTTCAGCTGTCATAGTTAGTGGCCAGCTCGAGAGTCTGTTGATAGATATGAAAAGCCCCTCCGACTCTACAACACTCTGCCCAACGGCAACAGCAAACACGTCACATTCTTGAAATCTGTTCTTCTCCGATCCCATTCGAAGTTTGAACATTCTCCGAAAGAATGAGCATCCGTTTCCTCATTCTCTCTGACACCCACGACTCGGCTTTCCCTGACCCGGGGTCACTGCCGACCGTGGACATCGTCATCCACTGCGGCGACCTCACCATGATCGGCGGCCTCTCAAACTTCAGAAAAGCACTCGAGGAGCTGTCCAAATGCCCAGCCGAACTGAAGCTTGTCATCCCGGGCAACCACGACGTGTCACTCGACCCCACGTGGTGGACCAAGAACCTTGACGAAGATGACGACCCGGCTGAGCCAGAGAGAGCCAGGGAATTGTTTGCCAGTTTCGCGAGCAAGGGAGTAAAGTTACTAGAGGAGGGCACGCACAAAATATCACTACAGGACGGCCGTAGTCTGACTCTGTACGCCTCGCCTTATACTCCCGAATTCAACGGCTACGCCTTTGCCTACACCGAGGAGGAGGACAGGTTCAACGCTGGGGCACATGCTGTCACTCCAGACGCCGATATCATCATCACCCATGGCCCACCCCTCGTCCCGGTGGCGGGTTACCGCCTTGATCTGGGGAAAACCGGCGAGCATTGCGGCTGCTCAAAGTTGTGGACGGCCATTGAGCGCACACGGCCTCGGCTACATTGTTTTGGGCACATTCACGAAGGTTACGGGTCTCAAATTGTGCGATGGGGGCAGCCAGGTGGAGTGATGATCGATGATGTCTCAGTCACAAGGGGCGATGCTGGGAATACATGCTCAGTGCCTCCGGCTACAGAAGGCACAACGCTGCTGCTGAACGCAGCGATTATGTCACATGGTGGAGACAATAACAAGCCTTGGGTAGTCGATATGGCGCTCTGAGTTGCAGATTTCCATCTTTTTTCCCATGCTCAACTTTGCTCCCAAGATCATTGATGAATTCTACACACATCCAGCACTTTCGCCTTTCTCTATTCTACCATTGAGTACCCCCTGGCTGTGATCCACGCCCTGCAGCTGTGTCCATAGCTACATAGATCCTATGACAAGTACCTCCAGCACCCCGGCCCTGGATGCCCAATTCGAAGGCGATTTCCAATTCAATGCAATACAGTCAGCCCAGCAACTGCAGGTGGGCATGCACACTGCGACTCGTTGCCCCATGCATGTTCAGAGCAAGCACCTACGACCGAACAACAGTACGCGTGGTCCCATGCACCGGCCCGTGCCCCGATGCTACTGCACCCGCAGCCGAGTTCAAACCGTATCATTCAGTCTTGGTGAGATGCTCCGCAGCGGCTTTGATGCCTTCTGTGAACTCATTGACCTGGTCCTTGACACCGTCCACCGTCACGTTGGGGTCAAACTTGAAGTAGCGGCTGCCGCGCGCGAAGCCAACGAGGCGTTCGTATGCCCATTCGCCGATAGACAGGTAGATTGAGATGGCCTTGGCGGCGGTGGCATTCTGGATCTGGTTCGTCTGGAAGGTCAAGCCGCTTCCGCGGCGGAGGCCGGCGAGCAGAGTTGAGGTGATGACCACCAGGAAGAGCGTGTTAGGGATCAGTCCGACCATTTTTGCTGTGCTGGCGTGCCGAGGTAGTGATAGTGCTGTGGAAGGCGCAAATGTGTTGTGCGAAATTGAATGACCCAGATACGCGTGAATATGATGGACTGGTCTTCTCTGAGTGCTCAAGGATTGATGATTTGTTGGGGGAGTTGTACTTGTAGGTGGCAGAAGTTTTGAGACCTTCTTGACACGTCAAGGATTTTCGAGCACAGCCATCAGGATAAAGTGGAGCCGGGCTGTGCTGCAGCAGCTGCAGGTGGACTTTGTGCAGTCAGAATGGGGCGGGGGGAGCCCATTGAAACCACTGCGTGTTCGTCCGGTCCTGTCCGTTGAAACTCAATATCCACAGGTGCCTGTGGGTAAGTTAAAACGCTTGCCCAGCGGTAATACGGAGCATAGATACGACCAGCCGCCTGCAACTATGCTGTAGTACTGCACTAGATCGGCTAACTCGGCTGCGGCTACTGGATGGCTGCAGCGGTCCACATGTCGAATAAGGTTGCAAGCAAGAGTCAGGGGTGACGATAGGCCCAATAGCCAATCCCTTGAGATAAAATCCCGGTCTATCGGGCAAGTAAATACAATGTTTGTCCTTCATCATTCAAGCAAACCTTCAAAATTCGGCAATTGTAATTTACCGCTTCTTGAGTTTTTGCACATTTGAGACGTATTGTTGCAAACTCGGCATTGTTCCGCCAAATTTGGCTGGTATCTGAAAGGCTTGCAACAAGTCCAGCGGAAAGAACGAGGTTGGGTCCTTAAGCCTGAAGCTGTTCCCATTTTAGACGTCTTGCTGGGCCCTGTCTCGCCTTGAAAGAAATGAAGCTTTAACATTGCAACACTATCCAATGTACATCCAGAGGGACAAGCCATTCCTCTCGGCCCGGCAGCCGGAAGCAATCAATTATTCCACTTGCAGCATGGACATTTGCCCTCCAGGGCTGCAAGTTAGTTCTTAGAGCCGAAGCTATCTCTACTGAGACTAACCTGGACCGCTGTTGGGGGCTTTTAACGGGCGATCCTTGAACCGAAGCTTGGCGTGACACGCTTCATCCTGAACAGGTCAAGCCAAGCGAGAGCAGTTGAATGCAGCAAACAGGCCGTTCTTGGTGGAACAGAACAGCCGCTATGCGCGCATCCAGGATGATCAATAGGCCAAGCATCCAGCCGATATGTTTGTTGAAGGATTGAATGATATGTGTAGAATGTCAAATGAGGTTGCACAAGTGCTTCTTCAGTGTTATAAGACGGCGGCTCTACTCCAGCATCCAGAGCTTTGAACAATCAACTCGATATACATTCGGTCTGCAAATCAGCATTCCAATACATTGTGCTGTACGTGAAGTCCACTGAAGCACATCGACTCTCACCAGCTCCTCCTCAAGTCAAGATCAGAGCTTTCACTACGAAAATATATTGACCTGTGGAAGACTTTTTTTTTCACCGATTGACCTACACATCTCCCACTTGGTGTCCTGCATAAAGATGGTTCTCCTTCGTGGCTCTCCAAGCATAGGGCTACTAGGCATGTTCCTGGTCCTCACCGTCATTGGTCTCGCCAACCCCAACAGCAACAGCAGACGCATCGGCTACCACAACGAGGCACATACCTCTCTCCAGGGCAGCATTCATAACGATCGTCCAAGCCCTCGTGGTCTAAAACACGCTGCCCGAGATGGTCACCGTCTGACTGATGTTCAAAACCTCCCATTCTACGCCACGCCGACTCCCTACCTACAGCCAACGCCTCCATGCTACATACCCGACCCGCTGGTTCCCTGGTACGACGTAGACGTCGACGAATTGTGCCAGTGTGACCACTACACGTGGGACGAAGGCAGCGCCGTGGCGAACGCGGGTTGGGACGGCGGGAAGGCTACTTGCGGGGCAACTTGTGTGCCACAGCTCGCGAACCAAACCAGATTGTTGAACGAGGCAAGTGGAAGCTTTTCGGAGTGTATGGATGCTTGTACGGGGTCATTCGATCGGGCCAAGATGAAGAATAAGAGGCAATCGGATGACTTTTGGTTTTGTCATGGGGTTAATTTCAAGAAGGGGGAATTGTGTCAGTTCATTGGTGCTATTCAGTACACACATTTCTCGGGGGAGAGGTCTGAAGGGCAATGTTGGGATAGTGGACTTAATTGGAGCGGGAAAGGGAAGTGAAGGTCGTCGGTGCCGAGCAGACTGGCCGGTCTACAGGTGATGAGCACTAGTTCTGACAGCCTAGATTTAGACGCAAGTCATCGGCAAGCACTTCGCAGTGAGACAACCTGCAGCCTCGTTTTACTACTAGTGTCCCGCTTATAGTAGCGATGAGTGTATTTGACCTCATCTCTTGACCTTCTTCTACATGACTTGGTCTGGTATCAGATGGCAAGCTATAATGCGCTTCTTTCATGTGGGAGCGAGTATAGGTGTTGCAGCACTTTTTACCTACCTAAGTATCCACACTGACTTCGAATAACTTAAAATGCATCAGACGTTTTGCCAGTCCCAGGCGACTCAGCCACCAGTTGACATTTCGACCGACCAATGAGCTGGCTGCACCATTGCCAACACCAGGAACCTCGGTCGACAGTTCCTTCATGCATTGCGCCTTCCCACTGCTCTGTCGATGACAGGCACGCTTTATTTCTTTGTGTGTGTGTGTGTGTGTGTGTGTGTGTGTGTGTGATTGAAAACTGAATGCAGTGTGACACCGGTGAACCGTAAAAAGAACCGTACAAGGTATGATAAGAATTTCGTATCATTGGTTACGGGTGGAGAGGCAGGGCTTAAGGTACGGCCTCCCATTCCAAGTATATGCCGCACTTCACCACTCACATGAACAAAAGTAGGAAGCGTGGAGTTTGAATGCGCTCAACATAAATTAGAAATGACCAATCCTTACTATTAGGCCTTGCTTTGAACATTGAGTGCATTGTTAGCAACCAGGTCTTCGAGTCATACGACTCGGCCATAGCTGATTCTAGATTCCTGCAAGCGTTGAGTCTCTGCGAGTCACTGCCTCCTATTTAAGTTGGGCAGGAAGTGGTAAAAGGAAGCCTTTTAATTTTTTAATGCCGACTGGCCACAAGACTTAGGAGACCTGTTTTTATGACGTGCCACGTAGTAAAGCTTATCTTTCAGGCAGAGTCCGTAGTTAATAGTGTGGAAATTCTATAAGTCAACTCAACTGGCTACCACATCAACAAACGGACATGCGTTGTAACGTGGTTGGTCGTTGTTGAGGAGCAAGATTTTGAAGCATCGTTTAGAATGCAAAACAGCGCGTATTTCACTTGTACTGCTAACAAACACTGTGAGCGGCTGACCAATGACTCGATTAGGAGCTAAGTACCGTATTTGATAAGGAAGCGGTGAAAAACACTGGTGCAAAATTACGCCACTATCCGCTTGACCAAAACGGACAGAAAATTTCTTAGTCTCGGGCTTTTCATTTCGGTGCGATCTAGAACGCGGCATTCCATACGTCAACCTGTGTTCACCGTTCACATCAACCCACCACACCACACCACAGGCCAACTCGACAACGCCATGCAATAACACCAAAGATAAAATCCGAGGCTCAATGCCCACACCTTCCCCTTTTGCCTCGAATAACGCCTCGACTGCAAAACACCAGCGGGGTTTCGAGGCATAGGACCCTGGTAAAAGCGACGGCGTCTCACTTCACTCGGGATCATGGCCAACCTTTCACAGGCACCTCAGTCCGAACTCTTCGGCATCAGGGAAACCCCAGGCGCTGGACGAGGGGTTTTCGCCAAAAAGGACATCGCCAGAGGGGCGGTGATCTTTGTCGCTGACGATCTTTCGGCTCATGTCCTCTTCAGGGAGTACCGAAACGAGGTGTGCTGGCAGTGCTTTTGGTACGACCGCGGCAGGAAACTGCCCATCCGCGATCCCGACCACGGCTTAACATTCTGTTCGGAGCGCTGTCAGACGGAATGGATGGAACGGCACGATCCGGACTGCATGTCGGTATGGCGCCATCTTGAGACACAGGTTAAGAGATCTGGGTCAAATACGGACGAGTTCGCGAACGCGGTGAGACCGGCTCAGTTAGATGTCGAGAGCAAATGGAGGACAGCCGAACAGGCTGTGAAGCAGCTCCGCGGGTCACCCAAGCGTGGCTCCAAGAAAGAGCTCGCAAGGCTTTTTGCAGCCTCGGTAGATGCGGACCTGTTCTCAGCAGACGTCGTCTCGTTCCAGCT
Organism: Diaporthe citriasiana; assembly: GCA_014872975.1. Lineage (NCBI taxonomy): Eukaryota > Fungi > Ascomycota > Sordariomycetes > Diaporthales > Diaporthaceae > Diaporthe > Diaporthe citriasiana. The sequence continues at coordinate 29,546 of JADAZS010000202.1, forward strand.
CAACGCCGTCCTGAGCCGGCACATCGACCCGGGGCAGTGGTCGGCCATCTTGGCGCTTGAGGAGGACGGCCGTCCCTACAGCTCGACCACGGACCTGGAGCGGCACATTACGTCGTACTACTTCCTGGCGCTTATGCTGCCAGGGGAGCTTGCCCAGATCGCAAGTGCAGAGATGCTGCGAACAGTCAAGGGGCGGGAGGTGCGCAACAGCTTTGGCATCCGGTCGCTGGACGACGAGGGGTGTGAGTTCTTCGGGTGGGGGGTGTGGCCGTCTGCGTCCTACTTCAACCATAACTGCGACCCGAACACGGACAAGGAGAGGGTCGGGAGGACGTGGGTTTTCAAGGCCAAGAGGGACATTGCGGCGGACGAGGAGATCTGCATCTCGTACCTGGGAAAGGACATGGGCATCCTTCGTGAGGAACGCAAGGCGCTGTTGAAGAAGACTTGGGGTTTTGACTGCGTCTGTCAGCGCTGCAGAGGCAAGGACAATTGAACAGAGACATGTAAAACACAAAAAGTATTATGAAAATCATCTGGTAGCAGAGACGAACCCATGCCATCCCCCAATCGCCTCATGAATGCGTGTACTCCTGCATAAAATGAATCAAGTCTTGCTAGACGCTCTTCGTGGACCATCCTGTCGGTGGCTATTCTCACAAGAAGCAGGTAGGTATCATCTTGCCCAAGAGTCTCAGCACCATGTTACTTTACCTTTGAATGTGTACTGTCTGCCCTTGCTAACTAGGCCAAGGTACCTGGTCCGAGACATGAGCTAACGCATGTGGTCATTGACGGCTAGGGGTGTTGATGGTGATGATCCAATGACATCACACAAAACGCAACTGGCACCTACTGTACTAACGTGGTCGACGCGTCGACTTGCATCTGCGCCCTACCGCGTGCAACGTCACTTGTACTTAAAAGCTCCAGGCGGTATGAAGCTGGAAGATCATCATCTTTCCCAATTGAACAGCAATTTCCACAGCACACATCCGTGTTCACATCCACATCTCACTCATCAATTCACCCGGCCATTGACTCTATTAGCACGTCTACCAGCAGAACACTTGCTCGTTTAGTAGTGACTCCTCCCAGCTGCCAAGAGCACGCCCACAACATGACCATGACCAGCTCCAACAGCCCCAGCGCTGGCAACAAGCACAAGCTGGATGATGGCGGCAACTCCCGCCCAGAAAAGGCCCAGAAAGTGGACGGCAAGGTGCAGACAACATTGGATGACACTGTCACGAGGTAAGCCTCCCAGTTGCACCTCGCCCTGCCACCTTGACGCTGACCGTTTGCCATCGCCAATGTAGTGACAAAAAGGAGGTACCCGAAACGGCCAGCAGTGACAAAAACAGTCAGGAGCAAGATGACCAGCCGCACGAGACCGAGACAGAGGCCGGTCCCAAGTCCAAAGGCAAAAGCACCAGCCAGAACAAGACTGCTGTTGAGCCTCATGGCCGCGAAGGGTCTACGCCGTCCAACATACTCGAGAAAGGTACAGAACAAGCCACGTCTGCGACCTGGTCCAACAGCTACTCAGAAGGAAGCACCTCCATGACAAATTCGCTGACGCAGCAATCTCAGGAATTATCTACTTCTTCCTCCGTGGCCGTGTCGGCATCGACCACCCAGAGAAGATCTCAGACATTGCACGCACCTTCATCCTTCTTCGCCCAATCCCGACAGACGCTAAGCTCGGCGAAGGCACCATTGGCGACGCTGGCAACTCCCGTCTGATCGCCATCCCCAAGAAGAAACTGCCCAAGACCGGACGGGACCGTTGGATTGCCTTCGTAGAGAAGACCAACGCGAGCTTCGACGACTTGAAGAACGACTTCCTCCCTGCCAATGACTACGAAACCAAGACGGCTGGCGTCAGACACTCGCCGCCAGCTGTTCCGCTCGCGCAGGGAATCTATGCCCTGACCACGACCGGACGTGAAAGCCATCTGGCCTACATGCTTACCTCTCCCTCCGATCTGGGAGAGGTACAGACAACCATCGGGCTGAAGGATAAAGGCAGCTGGATTCTCAGCACCAGGAATCCCCAGTACTCAGCACCCAGCAACACTGCTCTCCCCGAGGGCCCGGAATATTCCCAGGAGGCAAGTCTGATGCCTGCCAGTGACAAGACAGGATGTTGCAAATGAGCTAACGCATTGTGTCTTACCAGATCCTAGACGAGTTCCGCTCCCTGCGATGGATGGGAACAGTGCCCAAGCATCTTGTGCCCAACGCCCAGTTCCTCCTGGTAGGCGAGTCTTCTGGAATTGAAAAGGCCACGGAGCCAGATGAAAAGGACAAAGAAGACGAGGACACAAATGAGCCTCTCGAGGAGATGGAGGAGCTGGAGCACGAAGATGTGAAGCGCATGGAACACCTCGGCAAGACAGACTCGGTCGCCATCTTCCTCGACCTAGAGGCATATTCAAAGGACCACCCCCAGATGCAGAAAGAGTTCTAGTCAGAACCTTTCATGAGGGAGTTCGATACGCCCGAACAAGATCAGATCTTAGACGCAATTGGTGCTCAATATCAGCCTGATCCATTCAGCGACATGGCACTCGATGAGGAGGACCAAGGAAGCAAAGGGCCGGCAGAGGATCCCCAGCCCCCACATGAACCTGGGTTTATCGAAGAGGTAGGAGGGGTTACGATTAAAGGCAAAGTTGTTTCCCAGTCCGATTTCGATGATCCGCAAGCTCTATTGAATATGGCATTCCCAGGAAATAGTCAAGGAAGTTCTGGTTCACACGAGTAGACCAGCGCCATCTCCGTCCCCTCGCTCCAAAAGAAAAAGAGGGGTTGGGGGTTGGGGGTTTCAGGGACCGCACAAATTTGCTTCACCGAATCCAAGGAAAGAGGTTGTGTGACTAAGAGAGATGGGAGAATCTCGACACGCTTCACATAATTAGCCACCATGAAGCTACCTACAAAATTGGATCGTCCCAAACAATGGATCAGTGTGTATCCACAAGGCATGAAATCTAAAACGTTTTCCAAATCCGAGAATGGGTTTCCCTGGCCTCCCAGCTCATTTCTGCATGCCTCTCAAGCGGCAAGGACAAGTCCTCCGATCAAGATGGCTGCGAGGGACTTGAGATCATGGGTGTTTGCCTGTGCACTGTTCGTTATCACAGGGGGCCTGGTCCCGTTCATTGTCCCGTTCGGGGACAGTGTGCCAAGTGGCATCACGCTGACACCACTTCCAGATGATCCCGACCCGCCGCCGCTTGACCCTTCAGTTCCGGCGGCGCTGCTATTAGAGGCACTCGAGGCATTGCCACCGTGTGTTTCGATGATGATTACGGTCGTATCGCTCCCACTGGAACCTGAGCTGCCACCACCAGTCGACGACCCCAACACAGCGAGCGTGGGGTCCGTCCTCGTCCCGTTCGCAAAATCCGGCATCGTCTGGCCCTCCCCGAGCCCCAGGTTGATCCTCTTGGCAAGGTTAGTCGTCAGCGACAGGCAGCGCTGGCGCTGATTCATGGGCGGCTCGCCAATGGGCACCTCGCCAGCCGCGGCGCCCATCTTCTCCATGCTGGCAGCCGCGTTGTCGAGGACGATACGGTTGGGGTCCGCGACGGTCCAGGCGGTCCACTCGGGGCTACCAGCGAGCCTGAAGGTGTTTGGGTTGAGGTCGCGGACGAACGAGATCCAGTACGCCTGGGCGACCTCGGCCCCCGTGGCGCACGACAGGGGGTCCGCCGCGTCGAGCCTGATGCAGCCCGGGTCGCCGCCGTCGGTGTTGTTGTCGCCCCACACCGAGTAAAGCTCGCTCACGTGCGGGGAGAAGAGGCCCTTGTCTGCGGACCCGCCGGGCGTCTCGTCGACTATGTTGTACCTGTACGCGTAGTTCTGCGCCTGCCCCACGCTCGAGTACATGTCGCTCAGGAAGGCCGCCACGCAGTGCTCCTTGAGCTCCGTCTTGATGGCCGCGTCGCGCTGCCACTGGGCGCCGCTGCCCTCGCGCAGGGAGGCGTTGCCCCGCGGGCTCATGTCGCGGCCGAAGACGGAGACGTTGTTGAGGGACTCCGGGTATGCTGCCATCACGGCTGCGAGCTCTGCGTCCGTCATCGACTTGCCGACTGTGTTGAGGATGTCGGCGCCGACTTGCTCTGTGGTGTTGACGGTCTGGTTCGAGATGAAATTCGGCGTGGCCTCGTCGCTCGCGTAGCCGTATATCACAGGTATGTTCTGGAAGCGGCCCTGCTCGAACATCTGGTAGTGAGGCGCGGCGATGAGCTTTCCCTCGACGGTCGGGCCCCACCCGTCCTTGGTCGTCTTGTTCTGGAACTCGGCGATGGGCATCATGCGCATGCAGTCGATCGGGTCGGTCGCGTTGAGGCAGCCGGTCGAGTTGAGGTTGTTGTTGAGCGCCTGGTCACGGTCTGCTGAGAAGCCCTCGCTGCCCCAGCCAGGGCTCTCGGCAATGGCGCCCGCGAAGAGATCTGGGAATCCTGTGCCGTTGTTGGCTGCGAGGAGCACGTCGATCGCGTTGCCGCCGGACGACGCTCCCGAGACTACAATGTGATTCGGGTTGCCGCCGAATTTTGTGGCGTGTTGCTGCATCCAGCGCGCAGCGGCGATCACTGTGATGGGATGTCAGCTTGCAAGAATCCAAAATCCGAGGACATGAGAACGCACTGTCGTTGAGCCCGTTGTTCGCCACCGCGCCCTTGGTATCAGCCTCGACAAGTGTGCCCCCGATAAAGCCCAGTATGCCCACACGATAGTTGGCCCTAATCACAATCATGTTTCCCCCACTGGCCTCGACCAGGCCTGTTCCGTTGAAGTTGCCGTTCGAGTTGGAGGTAAAGCCACCGCCAGAGATAAACATCAGGATCGGCAGCATACTCTGCTCAGTCGCGTTGGCCGGGGCATACACAGCGGCGAAGAGACAATCTTCCGCCATGGGCTGGCGCGCCGAATCGAACTGCAGACCTTCCTGGTTATTGGCCGAGACACACAAGGCACCTTCTTTGGTTGCGTCCTGCACATCGGCCTCATTGAGCGGCGGCTGTGGGGCTGAGAACCGCAGGGGCGGGACTGACGGTGCTGCGAAGCGCATACCGAGCCATTGGTTGACCCCAGCCCCTACTGTCATGCCCTGGTATTTGGCATAGCCAAGGTCGACTGTCTTGTGTTATTGTCGGCACAGGTGGGATGATGGGGTTTGTAGCGTCGAGTGGTTGAAGGGGACTCACCCAGTGTGTCAACGGCCGTGACAGTCGTCACCAGGCCCAGTAAACTGACGATCTTCATGGCGCAAATAATTAAAAACTGTATAGTATCAAGGAATGGAAGTCAGGGCCTTGCCCTCTAGTGAATGAGTGAATAAGAGCCTCCTGGGCGAGAGAAAGAAAGGCGGGTCAGTCAATGATCGCGGTATCCCGACCGGCAAGAGGTGTAAGGGACTATCGTGAAAACGGATGAACAGGACCAAGGACGAGAAAGCGTGCCATCATATGTACAACGTGACAGGGCTTGGTATGCGTGGTATCACTGTCAGTCCATGACTGCCGCAACCTTAATCAAGGGGGTGCTTGAGCAGGGATGGACCGCCATCGAAGTGGTCGAGAATACCGCGCGCCCTGCCGTCGGGAGCACAACAGGGCACGGTGAGCTAGATTCCCAAACAGAATGAAATTCACCAAAAAGTTTGTGGTGGGAGCTGTTTGATGTTGTGGCATTGTGCAGAGACGGCTGAGCCACCTCCGCAACCATCCGCGTGGTGCAGGTGCTGGCTGTCTCATATCTCAGGGGCTTGCCTATGCGGCTCCCGACCACTAGTCATTCGGGATTTAGACTCTTGGCCAAGCCGGCTCTCTCGTCTCATGTTGCATCATCCGAAAAGACTAAATGCCCTGCGAGCCCCCCATCCCGCATCTTCGGAAAGAACATGTGTTTAAGTCGGTGATGGACGAATCGTGCTGATCATACGTAGCGTCAACTGTTGCTATTCGGCATGACCCTGGCAATTTGTCCCATATCTAAAGAGACAGCACTGCGAATACATTGGAGCAGGAGATTTCAGGGACCGGGAACGTGTTTACCATTTAAATATAAGCGTCTCCCCAAGATATCGAAATGTGGTTCAATCAGACCAACGGTGGTGTGTTTAATGTTGGTATCATTTGAAGACGGGTCGTGATTAGCTTTCATCAAATAATCACAACCAATGAATGTTAAAGTACAACCAGAGAGCCAGACCTGCCGGCGGTGAGTTTTGTATCTGATTTTAACCCGCTTTTCACTTTTTCGATTTTTAAAACATTTACACCAGGCGCTCTTACCCATGACTTGCACCCCTGCCCTTGCCTCATCAAGTAATAGAAGCCAGGAATTCATCTGTTCTCTTGTCCAGATCGTCACTTTGTTCTTGAGACATTCCTCCAAAAATATGGTCTGCGCCCTCCACGGGAAGAAGTTCCACAGCAACACCCACTTTCTTCAATGCCTCATTGAGCAGGATCGACTGATGGTATGGAACGACGTGGTCGTTGACGCCATGTGAGATGAAGAATGGCGGCACGCCCTTGGCCTTGGCTTCTGAGAGGTAGGTGATAGGGTTCGCTCGCACAGACTTCTCCGGGGCTTTCTGGATTCCATCAACAGCACCCACGTATAGGGATTCGGGGCTCCCAGGCGGGTCATGTTCGACGTTCTTCCCCCCTGGCACGTGATGGGCATCCATCTGCAGGAAGTCCGACGGCCCGTAATAGTCGACAACGCCCTGGACGGCACTGGACTGATCCAGGTGGTCACCGACATCGAGTTCGTCGCCCACGCCGGCCGGGGAAGTAACGCCCAGGAATTCGGCATGGTGCGCGCCCGCAGACTCTCCAAAGGCGATGAAACGACCTGGGTTGAGTCGGTACTCTGTCGCGTGGGCGCGCAGCCACCTGACAGCGGCTTTGCAGTCCTCTACAGCGGCGGGAAAGACGGCATCCCCGCTGAGACGATAGTCGAGGCTGGCGATGGCGTAGCCGTTGGAGACGAGGCGAGAGGGCATCCAAGGTGACTCTTTGGAGCCAAGCTTGAATCCACCACCTACGGGTTTAACTTAGCGACAGCACTAATTGACGGGACTGTTAACCCAGAGGCGCCATACCGTGAATGTAGACGATGAGGGGCAGCGGGCTACCCCCGGTCGTTCGGTGCTTGGGCAGGTAGAGATCTAATTTCTGGCGGACGTGGCCGTTGGAGGAATATTGTATATCCTTAAAAGTCTCGGCATCCTCCGGCGGAATAAAAGGCGGAAGCTTAAAGTTTCTCATGAACTCGGATGCGCTGTCCATGTTTCGTCGCAGCAGAACCTCCCAATCTAGACAAAAGACATGTGTGTGGTGGTTCAATGGCGTGTGTAAGTTGATATCCGAAACTCCAGGAGGGGTCGGGTTTATGAAGCCCAGCCCAGGGTCACCCGGGCTCGTGTGTCCGATCAAGCTTAGGGCATTAAAGAACTGCCGAGAGCTTAACCCGGCCCCATCGTCCTTGGCCTGAAGCGTCTCCGCAAATTATGCGACCATTAGGTCCTCTGGACGGAAATACAAGTGGATGATATTGTCAACAATAATAGTGCAGCTTGTTGATATTTCGATGTAGCTTTACCCATGCATCAAATTGGTCCCGCTCGCCTGGTTCAACAACATCCTAGTGAATCGCGTTGGGATCAATTGAGGAAGGAGAAATTTGATTACTTTTCTATGCTTATGGCTCATATATCTCCACATTCTTTTGATGCTGAACAGGTTCTCATCAATTTGGAGATGGCTATGCAGACCAGCAATACTCCTCCAAACAAGCCTTGCACTCGCCGGGTAAATTCGATCTGCCAACCTCCTTCAGCATGATTCCGCAAGCAAGACAGGCTCCCCACGAGTCACCCTCCCCCTGAGTTGCGACCTGATTTCCGTTTGAGATCATGGAGCTCGTTTCGGCTGCCGTGTACGTCAATTTCAGCGTGGCGGTGTTGGAAGCATACGTCCACTCCGAGTTTGGCAAGTATACGACGGTAACCGCTTCCGGCTCGTCGCAGCCAAAGAATTGTGCCTGAGAAGTGTTGAAATCGCCGGCGGCAGGAACAGTAGGGAAGCGGCCAGCCAAGCGGCCTGATCTCGTGGCTTCGTATGCAGCAACGACTTGAGTACCGTCGGGGAAGCCACCCTCGTCGTTGGAATTGTCGTTGACGATAATGACGCTCACGTTGCGCGCTGGCTCGAGAAGGGGCAGGAGAGGGATCTATGACATGTTTTCATCAGTGTTATGGCTCTTCAAACAACCAAGGAGAACTTGCGCCTGGGTTTACACGTACGTTATGATCAGCTTCGCCGCCGTCAACAATGTGCAAGTTGTTCGAGCTGGAGATGGTGCTGGGCTTGGTGGCAGTTGTCGAGTTGAACCCCTTGAAAGGATTAGGCACCAAGGAGTAGCCATACTCCTCGGCAGAAGTGAACCTTTCAACCACTGTGATCATACTGCTGGGGAAAAGAGTAGTAACATCCAGGCCAAGACTCGCGTTGCAGATGTACTCATTCAGGAGCATAGAAGACGTGCCGAGGACCCAGTCAATATTGTCAAACCCGGTGACGCACTGGGACGCAGAGCCGGAGGTGATGTTGCTGCCCAGGTATTCGGATTGGACGAACGCGGAAATGTCGTCGGACCATGAGCCAAACTCGAACGGGTTGAACTCATACATAGCCTCATCCGCACCCGGCTCGCACTCTCCGCTGTCGGGCGTGATCTTGGACGCAGTCACGATCGGGAATGGAGCGTTAAACGACGCGAAGGAGTCCAAAGACTTTATATCCGACATTGTGGTGTCAACGGCACCCTCGCTTCCAGACATGATCTGGTATGAGAGCATTCTTCCCCAGGGATCGGTCAGAGATACTGGGAAGCCGGCCGAGCCCTTTGCGATGATATCCGCAGCGATCTGTTCGTAGTCGCCCACGGTTGTAGCGCTGCTTGCGTTCAGAATGCCTCCCGCGAACTGTCCCGCCCACACGTTATCGCGGAGGCTGGAGATTGTGGGCCAGTTGCCCGCAGAAAGGGCGCTCAACAACCATGCACCACCTGAGAGGCCAGCATGGTACGATAGAGCTTGGTACAGACCAGTCGTGCTCGAATTGCTGTCCCGTCCGTCCAAGGCCTGAACCACGCCGGCGCCGGTGAGCAAGGATCTGAAGCCTCCACCCGATATCGAGAGGGCCAGTGTCGGCAAACTGGTGGTCACCACGTCGGGCAGAGAAGTCTCGAGCCATGTCTTTAGGGCTGCATCGGTTACAGCCTTGCGCCCGACGGCCCAGTCCGCTTCCGAATCCGAGATGCCATCGGCTGACCTCACGAGGCTCCCAGAGGGACAGGTGCTGGACACAGGGGCATATGCAGAGGCCGCAAGAGCACCGACAGGGCTGAGCGCCAAGAGAATGTGGGACAGCATTATGATACAAATATTGACATGAGTAACTCGCAAAGTGTTGTGAAAGAGTGACGTGAAGGAATGAACGTTGGAAACGATAGACGGCACAGGCTCCGAGCCAACCACACGTATGGTCAGTAGAGTAGACGGGTTGGAGGCTGGACCTTAAGATGAAGACGATTGACTATGGAGTTCGGGTTTGCTCCACTTGATGTACGGGCATTGTCCGTCTTGTCAGTGCCACGGCGCATTCCGTCAGCCATTGATGTGATCGCACGCAGTTACCCAGCACCACAGGTGGAGTGCAAACTGCTTAAGGCGAACTGGCCCAGATATCGAGAGAGATAGGGTAAGGGGTGCTCGTGGGGCTGCTCCTGGATCTGGGATGTCTTCTCCCAGTCTATCGGTTCCCAATTTCCGGGAGCAGCGGAAGGAAGACGAAATGTGCCAACGGCAGCGCTCCACACCAAGATGTGGATCCGACTAATGCACCGGTGAGGTCTGAATCACGACTGGCTGACTCGCAGAAAAAGAGGGCCGGCAACGCCACACGAGGCACAGTATGGACAACTTCCGTTACAAGCCCTTTGACAGTCTGCTTGTTCCGCAAATATACGACCATCAAAGGGAAATCATGGCTGTAGCATACGTGATTACATATGTATGTTCGAGAACACGAGCTGAGTATTTAGCGACCTTGATCTCAAGATCAAAAGCCCGGAATTCGGCAACGTCCAGTGCCAAGTCTGGGAAACAAATTCGTTTCTCTATACATATGTACGCACTGTACAAGGAGTTCGCCCGAGATCTATTTTCGGCCGATTTAATCTTCACTTAATCTTCCTGCTAGTAACTACCCACTATGGGAGGCTGTGAGTGTTTAATCATCTTGAGGAAGGTTCCTTATATCTCGTTACTATATTAATAGTCCCAGCTACACCAAATACTCACAAATTAGCGGTTTGGCGGCGGGTACGCAGGAGCGGAACATCTCCACCGTATCAACTGAATTTTTCTTCGTCCAAGACGGAAGGGAGAGTATGATGGAAACAGCATCATGAAGTGCAACGTGAGCTGCTTGTCTTTGCACTTTGAGTAATATGCCGCAACACCCGTCTAGTTGGGTCTTCACCCTGACCTGGTGCTTCTACTCTCCACGATATTGGGGGCATGTTCAACCCTCCACTTCCTGAGTACCACGTGTAAAATCCCCTTGGTAACAAAGTGCCTTGTAAACATCTCTCAACGGGTTATTCATGTACATGTGATAGTGCTATCCTTTTTCTTTCCTCCAATCGCACGCTAATGTTGAGTGACATTGCAAACCGGTCGGAGAAATGCTGACACCCATGTATCGGGGTAGCTGGGGAGCCACGAAAGACTTGTGCCAAAAAACACCACACAATAGTGTAGTTTTTGATATCCGTTTTTGTGCTCAGTTTTTGTTGCCCATAAATACTGCTTGCCCGTGGTTTGACCAAAGTCAGTGCAACGTGTTGCCTAGATGATGATGGTCAAAACGAGTTCCGGAGATCCAATGAACAATAACTCAAATATTCCTCCCGCCGGCGAGGACACCTAGGTGCCGTCTTGCTGCCAGAGTCTATAGGAAGTAAACCAGCTAGACCCGGGGCGATGTCATTCCAGCATATCCCCAGGCAGCAAGCATCCCAGAGGTGACAAGACGGAACACCGCGTTGCGACGTTCACCCTCCTTCCACACCACATAAAGGTCTACCAGAGCACAGTACGCAGCTGTCACAGCCGTGACCTCGTCAACCAAATCCAACTGGTTGCGGGAGTAGAACAGAAATACCAGTAGGCCGATAACAGTGCCACGAGCCTGGCCGATAACCATGATAGGGGCAGCCGCTGGGGCATCGGCTATCCGAGCCGGAAAGCCAAACTCACGCATCGCCCCAGGAGCGTTGAAGGCCGGCCACATGCCGCCAAAAGTCATTGTTGTGGCAACACTAATGATAAAGAGATCATAGTATCAGCAAGTTTGCCATGCTTATTCAACAGGTTTTGAATACGCACATAAGGCCCGGGATATGACGGAGTGAAAAACCTTCAAACATGACTGCGTTTGGATCTTGAAAGTCTGATTGAAGTGGTTGTGTCTGCTTGATCATTTGTGTTTGCGGAGTAGTGATTGAACGAAGGCGTATAGCTGAGGAGAAAGAGAAAGAGGAGAGGAGAGGGATTGTGCGAGACCAGGATGGCACAGGCGAATGCAAGTTGGTCTTGACCAACAGGCCTGATCTGCGCCTGGGCATGTTCGTTGGTGGCTGCGGACCGACAAAAAAATTTGATACGGCCTTGTATGTGGAGCACTATGCAGCACCTGCTAAATCTTCGACCCTATAGTACGTGACCTGTTCAAGTTGCGAGGCGGTGGTGCATACACATATGCCGCTGAAGGGTCCAGGAAATTGCGACGTTGCCTGAGCCCGTAAGGACGACGTCGTGGGTTGGTATGCAAAAGCTCTAAGCGTGATATGCTGATCTGCGTCGGATTGCCATGTTTGGGGTTCCCTCATTTGTCGAAACGTCACCTGAGTTCGGGCTCGTCAAAGATGGAGCGGCGAATACGTGAAAACGCGGCCGTCGCTCTAGCTTAGTTAGTTTCAAGACAGGGACTATTGCTCGTGGAGAACTCGAAATTATAACCCAGAACCAGATTGTAATTTTAGTGTGTTCATATATCGGATAGAAAGGGACGCCTAGTTGTCCATACATGGGTCGAAACGGGTGCCATGATTGTCAGCATTCCATCTAAACTACGAGTAGTGCTTGCATCGTGATAGAAAAGAATATCTTTTGAATTTACGCTTGTTAAATTTCCGCACTCAGTCCATGTCCATTCCATTGTTCGATCTTTAACAGGGGGCATATGCTAATTGCCCTTATCGCCGATGTGGCCGAATACGTCATGAACGAGCCCCTCATCAGACAAGTATTGAATGACCCTGTGCAAGCCGAGCCGTGATTAAATCAACCCCATCTCGAACGTAACAAACAGTTGTTCTTCCCCCACACTCGTTGTATCATCTATTATCCGCCTTTGTCCGCTCTCGCCAAGTTTCTGTGTCCCGCTCTAGCACTGAGTGGAATCCCTCATCCATCGATCTTTCCAACCCAAAGTGGACTTTGAACGCACCTCAAAAAGCTATATCGAGACCTTACGAGCCACAATTATGGCTGCACGCGTGCCTGAAGAAATGATGGCCATTCAGGCATGTCGCGATTTTATACCCCATTCAGGAACGTGCCACACACTAACAAAAAACGCAAGGTCGTCGAATATAACAAGCCCTACCAGGTCAAGAAGATAAAAGCCCCGGACCCTTCCAGCCTAGGCCCTTACGACCTCCTCGTTAAGGTCGCCGTGGCATCGTACTGCCACACGGACAGCATGATACAATCTGGGATCTTCGGCACAGCCCTCCCTGTGACGGCTTCTCATGAGGGCGCCGGCACCGTAGTGGCTGCCGGCTCGTCCGCAGACCTGAAACCAGGCGACCGCGTGATGTGCGGCTTACCCTTCCACCCATGCGGCAACTGTCCCGACTGCACTGGCCCCAACGAGAACTGGAGACAGTACTGTGAGAACACCGAAGGCCATTGCGGTGTCCACCGAGATGGCTTCTTCGCCGAGTATGCCGTCTGTGATGCACGCACCAGCACCAAACTCCCCAACGAGATCTCTTTTCTCAGTGCTGCTCCGCTGGCTTGTGCCGGTAGGACGGTATGGAGGGGAGTTGAGCAGGCGGGCCTCAAGGAGGGACAGTGGCTCGCAATTGTGGGGAGTGGGGGAGGCTTGGGACATCTTGGGGTTCAATTCGCCAAAAGGAAAGGATTGAAAGTCATAGGAATTGATGCAAGAGATGATGGACTGCAGATTTCTGAAACCCTGGGTGTAGATATCGTCATCGATGCAAGAAAAGAAAAGCAGGCAGTGATGAAACAGGTCCACGATGCGACGCGAGATGTCAATCCGGATCCAGGCGTCGACGCAACCGTTACTCTCTCTGATGCGCCCACAGCTGCAGCTCTAGGCTGCGCAATCACCAAGAAACACGGAACAATGGTGCAGATCGCCCAGCCGAAGGAAGTCGTGATCCCTTTCAGTGAGTTCGTCTTCCGGGATGTAAGGGTCAAGGGAAGCGTCGTGAGCTCACCCGGGGAGAGTAATGCCATGGTAAGTACTTTCGAAAACTATCCTCTGCATTCTGCCTATCTTCGAAGAGCTGTCTTACAAAGTGGTAGGTTCGCTTCATTGCAGACACAGGCATCAAGGTTAAAACTAGTATCTTCCATGGCCTGGACCAAATCGAGAACTTGCTCGATTTGGTCCACGGTGGAAAGATGCAGGGAAAAGCGGTCATTGTCATTGACAAGGAGCAAATTTCAAAAGAAAAAGAGCTCGGTGCCAAATACTAGGGTGACAATATATGGCAGTATTGAATCACTTGCTGAGGGCTAAGTTTATCCCCTTTGAAGCATGACTTCTCGAACAGTGTGTGTCTTCTCTCCTCACATCAAGCCACTGGGCAAGTGACCCAGATTCTATCACACCACATCTGTCTGTATGATTTAATGTATCATAAACCACTCGGCTGGCTCCTGTTTCTAAGTAAGCCAGGACCAGTGTTGTTTTATTCACGTGGGCAATTGGTCCGCTCGGCTCGTTCCTGCATGCCCACACGAACACTGAAAAGTGGTCTGGAACAGTTCCCAAGGGTTAGTAGGATCCAGATATGTGCAACCGTGATCGAGTTGTCCAATAGCTATTGGGTACACATATCCAAAACTCGCCCTTATTGGGTCGTGTCAAGGCTTCGGCTGCTAACTGCATCGGCATGAGCCAGAATAAGGCATGATCGGACAACCAATTTGATTGCTTGGCGTAGTAGCTATTCTGGTTAAGGACATAAATTGTCGGGCCACCAGTCGTAGGCCCTATAATAGCATTCTTTCTCGATTCCATAGACCTACGGTGAAGATGTCAAAGCAAAATGTCTTTCCTTTGCGTTTTTTCGATGATACACCTCTCTGGAGGGCATTTATATTATACTACATGGTCGTGTTCGACAGCGTTCTAGATCCAGGCAAATTTAAAAGCAGTCTGGAGTTACTGGTCAGTCGAGCAGGGTGGAAGAAGTTTGGAGCACGTGTTACAAAAAAATGTGAAGCTTTGTGCAATCCAAATGCAACGCTGATAGAGAATGCCAACAAGCATCAGGCAAATGGAAATCTCGAATAACACTTCCCGGAGACCATAAGCAAAGATGAGAGCCACCAGGTGATCTCTCACGGCCACATCGTCTACGCAATGACGGCAGTTGGTGCTCATCCAGATACATTCGAAGATCTCTTCCGCCCGAACGGTGCTCCGACGAATTTGGATAATGAGCTGAACAGTAACATACTGCAAATTGGGTTACACGTTGTCTCGCTCCTCGACAAGACGCTCGTGAGCGTGTACTTCCCGCACACGCTGATCGATGGATTAACATGGCTCCATTTCTCGACGTCTGGATCTTGGCACTTCAAGGACGTACGTCAGAAATCCAATTCCCAATTGCACCTGAGGGTCAGGGACCTTTCGAATCTACTAATTCGGCACGAAGACAACGGCCAAGCATATACTGGCGAGCCACCAGATGTCCATCGCCGGACTTGCGGGCTGGATGCTGCGTAACGTCAATAGCTTTTTCACTGGCCTTGAGAATAGAATGGTCTGCGTGCCGGCATCGACGATGGCCGGACTCCATGAGAAGCTATTCTTGACTCGGCTGTGGATCGAACGGGGGACGAAACACCTCACTTCCTGTCCGACGGCGATAGACTCCGCGCTTGGTGGACAAAGCTGTTGCTTACCACCGCAGTCGTCCCACAAAAGTCGAACAAGGCCATTGTGCTCACTAATGCCTACTCACTTCGCAGAGTCCTCTCCGATTCGGATGTGGCCTCAGACGGCGTCAACAAACTGAGGCCTGTGCCAGATTCCAACAAAATGTTCGTGTCGAACCTTGCCGCTTTTTTCAATGTAATCCTCACAGCTGGTGATGTCATCCACCAGCCATTGTACCGCACTGCACTCGCTAGCAAGAAGCTCATCCATTTGAGTTCGATTTCTTGTCCAGAATAAATGAGTCCGCATTCTATGCTTGAGACGCTGAAGACGCGAGAGTTTCCAAGATTGCCTATAAAGCACATGGATCTTTCTAATTCCCATGGACTAATGAAAGATTTGCTTGGCGAACTCACAACTGACTTTGGGCGCTTTAGTCCGAAAAGCTCTCAATACACAACGCAGTCGGTCACAAGCAGAAGCCTTCTTGTACTTGTGGCGGAACTTGTGTGGTAAGATCCCTCCTGTGTTTGGCAGCTGGGACATGGACTTGATCACATACTCCAACTGGACGCGGCCAAATTATTCGATTATGACTTTTCGGCTGCTGCTATTGGAACTGGGGAAGTTAGGCGGCTAGTGAAACCGGTGTACGTGCAGAACAACCAGTTTGGTCTAAAACTTCCAAATGCATTTCCAATCATGGGAAAGGATGGGAATGGAAATTATTGGCTGTCAGGTTATTTGAAGAAGGGGCTCTGGGGGAGGATAGAAGCTCATCTTGGAGCTCATGGAAGTCCATGCTAAGGGGAGCATAGAAGCCAGAGGCGATTCTCAAAAATCATGCACTGCGTTGAGGTCCGCAGCAACTAAAGAACCACCTGTTCAATCGAGTTTGCGGCAGTGGAAACATAGGCTGTTTTATGACACACTCCACACTCTGTTGAGACAAATACACAAGACATTTCAGCAACGATAGATCAAGAACCGCAGGTCCCTAAAAGAAGTTTGAATTCCATTGTCGACTTATTTTTCATAATGACAGTACTGGGGTATCTCCTTCACCCAACAATTAAAAGCAGACTTGATGACTTGTTGCCCATAAAATGGACAAGCTTTGACACCCGCACCATGGTATTGAAACTAATGCATTCGACTCCAATTAAAATTATTCACCATTTTCCATAATAGCTCGTTCTCACCATCTCTCCCTGCCAAATCCTTCCAGGGAGGGCTTGCTGACCGTCCCGACATCCCCAAAGTAGACTTGGTCTCGAAACCAAACACTTCGTTAGAGCCACTTCTTCTTAAGCAGCAGTCGTACTGTTGTTCGCTGTAGTGGCAGGACCCTCGGGGTGCACAATACCCTTCTCGTTCCTCATGTGGCCAGGCTCGTGCATAACGAGTCCAAGCTGAGCGGGATCAATCTTGTTGTGGCCGAAGATGAGCAGGAAGCCAAAGACTGGCTTAGCAAAAATGTCCAGAACACCATAGAAGATGGCCTCGGAGTCGGGGTGGATGACATTGCCGCCCTCAGACAGGCCCCAGGCGATCGGGTACAGGAACCACAGGAAGAGGGTCAGCACGCCACACTGCATGAACGTGCTCTTGACGGATCCTCCGAGGGCATTGGCGTGGCGGCGGCCGTCAATGGCAAGCTCGTAGGCGACGAAGAAAAGGGCGGCCGTGCCGAAGGCGAAGTATCCCCACTTGTAGGTGGTCTCTGTCAGGGCGCCGACCAGCCCGCAGACGATCATGATCTCGTCGGCGAGCACGGTGACCAAGATGGTGGGCCAGGGGAGTCCCGCCGTCAGAAGGAGGTCCGTCAGGAGCAGCGGTGTCGTGACGAACCAGTCAATGTACCGGACGTAGAACATCTCTCGGGTTCCGGCGGCGGCGACGGCGGCGCGGCCTGGCCTCTGGAACTCGGCCTGGATGGGGGCTTGGCCGAGGTCAGAGGCCATGGACCAGTAGGCGATACAGGCGACGGCGGTGATTCCGGCAGTGATGTAGTGGAACAGGCGGTGGGTTTTAGGCTTGGTGAAGGCGAGACCCATGAAGGCGAGGGTGGAAGCACCCATGATCGCACACACGGTGAAGTACCAGTCCGAACCACGGACAGAGATGGCGAGGTCGCCGTGTGTGAACACGGCGCTATTGACGTTGAGCGCCTGATTCCCGCCCATGATGATGGAAGATGTACGAGACTCTGACGGTATGGTGTTGCTAAGCTAGAGAAGATGGGGGTGATCTGGAGTAATAATGTAACAACACTTGATATCACAGATATCTCTCTAAGTTTGGGGTATCAAAGCGAAACTGAGGTGTTGTCCAAGCATGCCCCAATGAAATGGACGGGGGCAAGGAAGGGTATTTGAATCTCTGGGAGGATGAGCGGTGACCCATGGGTAGGTTCTCGAGCGTCATGAGATCATCCATGGGCTCCCAGGTAGACACACCGTCTCTCTCTATGACCTATCGAGTACATGAGACGTGACAGGTCAATTACCGCTGCTCTCAGCAAACTTGCAGACAGGCAGGGCGGGTCGCTCGGATGCTCCATGACGTCTTGGCAGGTATATCGAACTAGAAAACAAATGAGCAAGTGACCGACCGAGACGAGGGCCGCACTAGCCCAGCCGTTAGAGGCGTATTACCACTACTTCGTCAAATGTCGATGTGGCACTGAGGCCGAAATCGCGAGGGCGAATTGTCCAATCATCCAGGTCAGCAGCTTTGAGTTGGTGGCCTGAGTCGTGGGCCGACGGGGTACTGCGTTCCTAGTCCAGGTAGTATTTTGTGTCCAAAAGTGCATATGCTCACCTCCTGAAATGGTGGTCTTGAAACAACAACAGACACATCGGCAGGGAGCTCCAGGATGTAAGAGTTCGGTAGCTGTGCCTGTGATTCGTCTGCTGTATGCCTTGCGTGTGGTTCGGAGTCTATTATATGAGAATGGGTAGCACTGGTTGGTGCGCCCAAAACGCCAAGGTTGCGATGGACGGTGAGCTGATCACAGGAAGCTTTCTTCGAGACTTCACCGGATTTTCCCAGACGACAGAGGTCCGGAGTGGGGAAAAGCCTAGCACCGTGATCATCGCCGCTAGAGTACCAGAAGTACATACAACCGTCTCACTTACACCAACGGGGCTGGAATTAGAGTATGTCAAGCACCTAGGCCCCTCCTTAACCTCCCCCGAAAGAACTCCAGGGGGGGGGGATCTTCATTGAACTTTTTCCCACTCTTTGGCGTTGCTCGAAATTGCAGGACTCATCGCACATACAAGGGGTCCAACTGTTTACCCACGTCAGTGGAACGTCAAAAGGTGTTGTTTACGATGATATCATGACTTTTTGATCGTCAAATAGCGTCTCTCTCGGAAATAAGTGGCCGACACCACGAGCCCGCAAGCGTGCCTGTCCCGCGCCTCCGGTCCCAGACTTTTGTGGGAACCGGACCGCGGAAATCTCGCGATCTCAAGCATGTCTTGTCGGCCTTGGACGCCTGCTGAGATCTCAAAATTTCATGAGGCGAAGACGTAGTGTACCGGGTAACGCGCGTGAACCTTGTGTGAGACTGGGACCAAGACGAGACGTGATTAGTCGAGAGATTACTGCAATGTGAAGGATACCACTGCGTTTGCGGAGCATGTAACATCAGTTGCGGCCTGGACCAGATCCTCCGAGGCAAGCAAGATCTGCACGGTAGTCACCTGCTGCAATATCCGCCCTGGACATCTCGCGGCGGCAGGGCGGGTCTTCTGTGGAGACGGGTCCCCCGGCCAAGAGAAATCCGTTGGAGATTCAGAAGCTTATTCCAACCGCAGCCAGCGACAGAGAGTCAACCACAACGTCGATCTATGGGGTGATCGGTCAGCAGCAAGGACCATCGAGAGAGCTGCACTACGCCTAGACTGTTCTCCGCTCGAGCTTGGATCCTGGTCAATGGACCACGAGGACGTGACTCTGGAACTCCTCGAGCCTTGAACCCTGGACGACTAGACTTCACGTTGCTACGCCCCCGAGACCGACACCGCGCATGTCCCCGCAGTGAGTAGGGAACGTCTTGTGCGTCATCCAATCTGCGGCTCGCCTGACTTTAGTCCCATCAACGAACAACAACAGACTCTGGCCAGATTCTTCACCGACAAGAAGTGAAACCCCTTGTTTCAATTCCTTGGGCAGTCTGATCGCACTCAGCTCTGCGACATTTCCCCTCTCTCGTGTTGGTCCTGGGGCTCTCATTACTACGTAGCGTATGTTTTACTTCCGACAAGGGTCAGTATAGCACTGGATTTATTCTTATGTAAACAGCCAGACTACATATGTGCGGATATCGGTATGAGATGTCGAGATGCTTGTAGGAAACGTAGGTATCGGGAATATCACACTGCAGCCCTGTGGTAATATCACAGTCCTGTGATATTGCGCAGTTGCAGAAGAGTGACGCCAAGACGGCTGGACGGCAGACGGACAGACGTTGCACTGGTTGCGCACACCAGCCCGGACGTATAATACGGTGTAATAAGAACCAAAACCGCCCAGGCTGCCGAGGCGCGCTTGGGTGGTATCCACTATGAATGTGCGTGTAAATGGCCTAAGAGATATCTGGACTAGCCCACAACGTATGCCTTCATGAGGTCATTGGTTGTCCAATATTATGTCAAGGTGCATCGTGGAAACCGCCCGAGAATGCCGTGAATGTGAGTTAGGTAAATTGAGTTTCCATCTCGAGATCGGCATGCTCGATTACTTGACTCCCACACAAGACTCGAATCATCGTGAACAAACCGCATAGCCATCGCCACGTTTTCTATCGCGAACGTCGTTGCCCACCGCGGTCACCTGCAAGAATAAGTGAGGTCACACGCAGTAAGGTCTGCGCTGTGAAACCGTGGACAAGAAGGATTACCACGAGTGGTTATGGGTACAATGGATTCAGAAGCAGAACATCTGATACCAACAACACCCAACCGGCGACATCCGTAAGTAGATCCATGTATCCTCTGCGCCGGGACAAATGCGCGACGTTGCATGAGCCCTACAACAGAGACATCGGAGATCCAATTCAGTCCTGACCTTTCTGTTACAGATATCTATCAGGCAACTTCGCACCGATCAATAAGACAACGTCCCTAACGCCATGCGCGTACTCGGGCTCTGTCCCCCTTGACTTGGGCGGCGGGCAGTACGTTCGGAATGGAGGCAACCCCGTCACAAACGACGATTTCGGCAGGGATGCCCACTGGTTCGACGGCGACGGGATGCTGAGTGGCGTGCTCTTTCGAAGGACTGGGGAGAAGGGCACCACGATACAGCCAGAATTCGTCAATCAGTTCCTGCTTACCGATGTCTATGCCTACGCCAGGCGAAGAGCCGGGCCCGCCGGAGCGCATGGCCGAAGTTTGAGCCGGCCTATTCTTCCCAGCGTCGCTACGCTGGTGAATCCAGCCCTGGGGCTCTTCACGATCCTGTGGGCCGTTTTCAGAACCATGCTTCTGGCCCTCATGTCGCATCTATCGGGATTCAGATACCCCATCAAAAAGATCAGCGTCGCCAACACCTCGGTCATGTACCACGACGGCCGCGCACTGGCCCTTTGCGAGAGTGGCCCGCCTCTGAGATTCGCTCTGCCTGGACTGGAGACCATTGGGTGGTTCAACGGCCGCAGCGCCGAGAATGAACCCAAGAACCAAGACGTCACAAATCAAGGAGGGTTCGGCGGCGACGGCGCCCTCTCGTTTATGAAGGAATGGACGACAGCCCACCCGCGAGTTGACCCGGTGACAAAAGAGTTCATTGCATTCCACGCCGTATTCATCAAACCATTCTGCTACTACTCTATCGTCCCGCCTTCAAAGCCAAAACGGTCAACATTACAGCCACAATCAAGTGCCCCTCGGCTCTCGATGCCTGTTCCTGGGGTCAAGGCACCAAAGATGATGCACGACTTCGGCGCCTCTCGAAATCACACGGTTATCCTCGATCTCCCCCTTTCGCTCGACCCGTTCAACCTCGCCCGAGGCGTCCCCGTACTGTCATATGACTCACGGGGCAAAGCACGCTACGGAGTATTCCCACGATATCGACCTGATCTGGTGCAGTGGTTTGAGACAAATCCGTGCGTCATCTTTCACACGGCCAACTGCTGGGATACCGTCACACACACTGGCGAAATGAATGGTGCCAACCTACAACAGACATCTGTGAACTTGCTGGCGTGCAGGCTGACGTCCGCATCGCTGGTGTTCAGCACGGGAAACCTCCCTACGCCAGCTGTCAAGCCAGTCCCGCCAGAATACGCAGAGGAGGAGCAGTGTAGGCTGTATTATTACAACTTCCCCTTATCTGCAAACGACGGCACAGATGAGCCTGGCCACCGGATTCGGCACCAGTGGGCACTGACGGCCATCTCGTTCGAGTTCCCCACGCTGTCTCCAAATCACTCCATGAGCGAGGCGCGGTACATTTATGGATGCTCGACAGGCTATGCATCGTATACGGTCGCCTTGGGGAAGGCTGCCAAGATCGACTACCTCGCAAAGATCGACGTAAAGACACTCATCGAGCGTGGCGTCCAGCATCCACCACAGCCTATAAGGGGCTGCGTGGACACTCGCACCGTGGCCGAGATCAGAGAAAGCCGAGACCCCAACGACCCAATCAAATTGTTCAAAATGCCCGATGGATGGTTCGCGCAGGAGTCACGCTTCGTTCCTCGGCGAGAAAGCGAGCGGCAGAGTGAGGACGACGGCTGGCTGCTGACGTACGTCTTTGACGAGAGCCAGCTGGGCCCGGACGGCGAGTGCGGCGAGGATGCGGTCAGCGAACTGTGGATAATTGACGCAAAGACCATGCGAGATGTTGTAGCACGAGTGAAGCTGCCGCAACGAGTCCCGTATGGGTTGCATGGATCCTGGTTTTCCGAGGATGAGATCAACGAGCAAAGACCTTTTACTGCATTGCGAACGTTGGCGGACCAGGAGGGAAATGCATTTTCCAGGAATTTTCAGAGCATGATTGAGCGCTGGGTTGGGTGATTAGCGACTCTAATTACATGAACTAATTGAGCCTCTAGGCTGACATTTTCGAGTACTCTATTTCCACTTTTGCTAATTGAGAGGTTCTTTTTCTCTCTGCGATTTCACTTCTATTGTATCTTAATCGAGACTGCTCAAATGTCTATATGCAGATCGGGCAAAATGTCGAGGCCCTGACCATTCCTGCTTTGCCAATAGTTCACTTCGTAACATTTCTACGACCTGCCAGTGTATTTTCACGTTGAGTCTTTCTGCATAGGTCTGTTTCTCTATCGGTATAGTCGATCCACGTGTAATTTGCACAATGATAGGCATCTAGCATGACTATATCGTACATGCTAGACAAACACATGTGCACGATGGAAAATGTCTCGAGGAAAGTTCGAAAAGATGACAAGACATCATAATTCGTTCAAACACACCCCTGTCTAGACACGGGCTCTCTTCGGTCCCTTCCCATGCCTACCCGTTATCATCTTACGAGCCGCGGTGGGCTATATCTACAATTGTGCCACTAACATCCCTTATCAATATGGCGAATGAGAGGTATTCGTGGTGCACACTAGCACCGCGGGTGGACTTTCATGACCAGGCAATCCGGATGTTGTTTGAACATCATGACTTGGGGGATCCATGACGTTGCCCGCCGAAATTCGGGATGTCGACCCACCACACCCTGAAAAGATGGGCTCATGGGCCTTGAGGGCCAACTTCGCGTCCATGACCTTGCTGAATGAGGCAATCTTTTTCACGCATATAGCTGACAAATGTCGACGGTGTGACGTTAAAGGCCCACCGGCACCAATATCATCCGATGCGATATAAAGAAGCTGAACACGTATCGCGAACATTCGGGATGCATCAGAACCCCTTTAGCAACCTGGTCAGCATCACAACGTCAAGGTGACAACCATTCAAGTCAACCATCCTAAATACTCTCTCTCTCACAAGACTCTGAAAAAAAATGGCTGGCCAGACCAACGGCGCGCACAAGGGGGTCATCCTCATCACCGGCGCGACCTCCTTCGTCGGAACACATGTGATCAAGATCTTCCTCCAGAACGGTTACCACGTTCGAGGCCAGGCTCGCAGCGAAAGCTCAGCCAAGAAGATTTACAAGGCCTTCCCGGACGCCGGCGACGCTCTCACCACCGTCATCGTCCCAGACATCACCGCCGAGAACGCATTTGACGAGGCAGTCAAGGATGTGGCCGGCGTGATACACACCGCATCACCCTTCGTCTTCCAGGTTCAGGACAACGAGAGGGACCTTCTCGACCCTGCTGTCAAGGGCACCACGCGCCTGCTCGAGGCCGTCGCCGCCCACGCCCCCCAGGTCAAGCGCGTGGTCATCACCTCGTCGTTCGCCTCCATCATCGACCCCGTGCAGGGCTACCGACCAGGCTACACCTACACGGAGAAGGACTGGAACCCCGTCACCTACGAGGAGGCCAAGGCCGGCCCGGGCCCAGTTGCGTACTGCGGGTCAAAGAAGTTCGCCGAGAAGGCGGCATGGGACTTTGTCGAGGAAAAGAAGCCCAACTTCACCGTGTCGACCATCTGCCCGCCGATGGTCTACGGCCCCGTCGAGCACGACACGGACATCAAGAACCTCAACACCAGCATCGCCGACGTCTACCGCTTCATGGACGGGAGCCAAAAGGAGCCGGGCGCGACCTCGTTCCCGGCCTTTGCCGACGTGCGCGACGTGGGCGAGGCCCACTTCCGCGCCTACGAGCGCGCCGAGCCCGGGCGATTCTTCGTCACCAGCGGCAACTTTGAGAACATCGACGTGTGCAGGGTGCTGCGGGAGGCGCTGCCCGACCGCAGGGACAGGATCCCCGACCCGGAGCTCACGGCCCGCGCCGAGTTCTACAGGCTCGACAACTCGAGGACGGGCAGGGAGCTGGGCATGAGCTTCACGCCCCTGGACCAGAGCATCCGGGACACCGCGCGGAGCCTGGTCGCGCTGGAGCAGGGGAAGACGTGGAGGGAGGTTTCAAAGGCCTAGGACTATTTGGATAGAAGTAGATTCAGTATGTAAAGCATATAGAGTGATAAAACTGAGACAATTGGTTGAAGTAACCAAAATATAGAGAAAGTACTGCACGTGGCCTTCTGTCAAGTGTGTGAAAAGCTTGTTTTTTACGAGACCTGGTCATGATACTCAAGTGAACTGCTTCCGTCGGGTTGCTCCGTTGCCTGCCTCGGAGACGAGGCTAGTTGGACTCAGTACAACGACAGTGCTGAACACGCATGATCTAGGCCAGAGTCGAAAGTTAAAAGCACAGTTAGCGGCAAGCAGCTGTCTGAACCTAAATTGTTCAGATGGTCACGTCAGAGAAAAATCGAGATGGCTTTATGTTAACGCATTAGAATCGGACGAAATATGTGATTCCTCAAAGTGAGATAGAGGAGACAAGCATTTGCCCCCTGACCATCCGGTCAAGAGGAAGCTGAAAACAAGACATCCGATTTTACACATGTTGGGAGATTTTATCTCATGGAGACAGAGCGGAAGATTATTTCACGCCTCGAAATTTTGTATTACCAGTAAAGGTATCAGGGCTTTTCTACCTGCAAGCCCAGACCCTCAAGCACAATCTGGCGCCTTGCGGTAAACAAGTAAAGAAACCCAACCCGAACCCAACCATTTCTTGTATGAGCATTACAATCCATCAAGACATATCTGTATATGCCATCGCTTAAAAAGCACAAGTCTGGATGTGATTATGTTCATCCTCATCATCCGTGACACTCCTAACACTCAGCCTCCTCCGGTTAGCCATGACCTCGAATGCCAGCGCCGTCAGCTCGGCTTGGATAGCAGCGTCGTTTGCGGCTTTCACCGTCTCAAGCGCCTGACTTGCCTGGTTGAGCCTGTCGGCAAATGGTGCGCGGAGGTTGTCCCAAAAGCAAGGTTCTTCCACTAAGAAATGGTCGTCAGTGAGACGAATTCACGTAGAGTGTGGTGTGCTAGGAAAGATTCTGAAGGGGAACGCAAGGACGCGCACAAAGAGGGCTGGGAGACTCACGCCGAATATCAGGGTGTCGTTCCGTCGCCCACCTGGTGAGCCCGACATGCGAGGACACATGGAACATAAAGCCCAGGAAATCCTCCCCCCCGAGCTCGACCTTCAGGTCCCGCTCGGACTCGCGCCTCCAGCAGTCGTAGCTCTCCCCGTGCGGCATGTAGCCCTGCTCGAAGCTCAGGCCGCCCGCCTCGAGCCTCCTCACGCTGCCGCCGTACCTGCCCCTGATGATGCCCACCAGCTCCGTGGCCATGGTGCGGTGGTGGTAGGGTATGCGGAGCGTGTCCCTGGCGACGGCGTACTTTTCGCCAAACACGCAAAAGTCGACCAGGCTCACGCCGGGCCACTTTGAGGGCGCGGTCAGGACCGTGTAGGCAGTGGGGTCGAGCTGGTCCGTGTTGGCGGTGAGGTGGCTGAAGTGAGACAGGTCATACTTGTACGGGCTATACCGGCCGTGCCAGGCAACAACGTCAAAGGGGGTGTGCGGTTGTGTGTACTGGTAGAACTTTCCGGCCAGCTTGGTGGTGATGCGCCAGTCGGACGGGGAAGCCGCGCCGGGGGATGAGAGGCTGTCGGCGGGTGTGAGTGGCAGCGGGTCAAAGTCGACGTCGAAGCTCGCCACGGGATACCGGAAGTCACGGACGTGGGCGAGCCCGTTCGCGCCCAGTGGCCCCAGCTCGGGGAGCCTGTAGTGCGCCCCGAAGGCCTCAAGGATGTAGCCAGACGCGCCGGCTGATTCCGGGTAGCTCGCGATGTTGACGGAGAAGCGGAAGCCGGGTGGTACGACTGCTAGGGAGCCCGGGGGCACGCGGAGGTGGCCGAGCTCCGTCTGGATGTCGAGGATGCCGCGGGTGGGGACGATGAGGAATTCTCCGTCGTTACTGACGAATGCCTGCCGGTTCATGTCCGCATCAAAGGCATAGGTGTGGACGGCGAGACCTTCCTTGAGGGTGGGATCCCCATGGCCACAGAGGGTGCGAAGGCTCTCGACGAAGTTCACAGACGTCTGGGAGGTGTCGGTGGTGCCATCAGCCGATGAGGGTGCTCGCAGAGGACCCCATGTGTGAGCGAGTGGTGTGAAGTCGACGTTTGGGTTTAGTGGCAGGAAGCACGACTCGACCTTTGCAGGAACTGGTAAGCGGCCAAAGCACGTCGTCTCGGATCCCGGGTGAGGAAGAAGCAAATTACCTCGGCGGAGATCTTGCAAGGTCGCAACGGGCGATGGGCCACAGAGGGCCTGACTCGGTACATCCACCTATAGTTGGGTTCAAGATATGCACGTCAGCGCTGTGTAGATGGAACAAGTAGGGCTGAGGGCTTAAAAAAGCTTGCACTTGGGAGATATATGGTAATGCCAATTGATTGTTTGTTTTTTACGGTTGAGAACTTACGAGTTCAGTACGGACTCGCGTGACGATATGAATGAGGTGCCGTTCAGGTGCTCAGCGTAGAGGCCATATGGGTGCTTTTGCGGCAGGTTGGTGCCGTTCCTGGGCAGGGCGCCGGCGATTGCCTCTGACGCATGATGGTTGCCGAAGCCGTGCTGATATCGATAGGGGTCGTTAGGAGTCGGCTGTGATATGTGGCCCAGAACGGCCGTGTGGTGGAGGCTATCGTCAATGAACAAACTCCCCATGCTTGGAGAAAGCAGAAATTTGTATGGAGGCGGAGTGTGAAAAGCTCAGGAGCCGGGGTTGGCAGTTGTTGTAATGGTGTTGGTAGTTCGGCTGGTGTCTATCCGGGAATGTATGTGTATGTATATATTTATAAAGGGGACATCATGTGGGCAGAGGCACCAAATAATAGAGTGTGGGCACCAAGGGGGGTTATTTGTGAGGTGAATGGTCGGGCATCGTGAGGAGACGAGGAGGGTGAGGCACGAACGGCAACGACAGGGAGCGGGCCCGGCTGTGCAAAATTAGGTTCGCAAGAGAGGCCAACAACAGCGGATCCTTCAGAAATGGTCACTGGTCACTTTCGGGGGGGGGGGGGCCACTGGTGACTGCTCGAGATCGGTGAGTTGAGTGGGAAGAGCATGCTATGGTATGCTATGATACACATGACATGCTGCACTCGCATGGCGTGCGGCAACGAGGCAGAACCCGGGACCAAAGATGGAGGCGCAAGGCCACACGGTACCGCAAGTAAGAGAGAAGGTAGGTACCTTCGTACAGGGACCACATACATACCGCTCGATCAGGGATCAACTCATGGTGCGAACATCATCTTTGGCGTGTCGCCCCCGAAGAGAGTCCGTCCCGTCCGGTGTGTACGTGCATGGGTGTGTCGCCGACGGGAATGGGCTGGGAATGGCACGGGGATTTTACTCAAGCCCTCCGAAGTGAGAGACAAACGGTTGACAGCCAGCGTCTGGGGGATGCTCATGTACGTGTAGCGTACTTGGTATGTATGCGCATGCAAGGTGCGGGCCCATGCAAGGTGAGTTGATGAGTGTGAGGCGACCGTCGACTTCACAGGTCCGGGACCAGGGACGTGAAGCGCGCGCCCAGCCCATCGCATCGCATCGCATCGCATCGCACCGCATCGAATCGAGCCGTGCCATATCACATATTCCACTCAAAGACCGGTCGCAATCTGTCTTCTGTCTGCCGTCGTCATCAGCCGCTGCTCATCGATGCCCGACGCTCATGGCAGATTGGCCGCCTCCGAAGAGGCCGAAGAGGGTGGCACTCTTTTCACATCATTGTTTCGTCTGGGATGGCAAATGGGTGAGTACAGTCGAGCGGAGAGAGGTCTGTGCCACACTTTGTGGGCCATTTTTCATACCAGACTGCCGGGCCTGAAGGTGAGCAATCCCTGGCTGATTGATATCTGCCGTCTGCCGTCGGCTGTCGGCTGTCACGCATGCCTGGGCAGGGGGGCTGCCGACTTGAAACCAAACACTGTCATAATCGTAGTGTATATAGTGTATTGTGCCCAGCTGGATGAGGCGGAGTGTTAGGGCTGGGACAGGGGAGGTAGAGAAAGTCCCGAAAAGGAGGGGGAAAGGGGACCTTGGGATGGTGAAAATGGAGTACAGGACAGGACGAAGGAAGATGTCTGTACGTGACGTGCACAAGAAACGAAACGAACAATGGCGGCGGTTGGTTGGGTTGGCGTCGTCACACCAGCTCGGGGTCCCGCACCAGCTCCGGCTTTAGCTGTCCGGCCTAGACGTGCCTATGTAGGTTACTGTGGTAGCCAGGACCCAGTCCGGCAGGCAGGCTGAACTGTGCATATGTGATGCTGACGACGGTACTGTAGTAGCGGTGATGCTAAGTGCTGTTCTGTTAGTGGGACGGGCAAAGTCGGGCTCGCGATGTCTCGCTTGGAGCTCCTCACAACGGGGTGCATGTCTTGGGCCGGTCTGGCCTTGTCTGCGTGTCTGGCCTTGTTCGTCCGTGGTCGGTGGATGTGGGGGTGCATACAGTCAGTAACCCAGGCAAAGCGGAGAGCGACACTCTGTTTGTTGCCCACTCACTGCCTCGACATGAGATAGGAATGCCATGCCATGCCATGCGTTCTCTTTCACGAGACTGCGCCCTGATGCGCTCCAGTCCGACGTCGCCGTCCCAAAGTTCAGACTGTGCAGCATCGCAGCATCGCAGCGGAGACAAATAACCTTGGAAGGGACCGTGACGGCGGTGTGCAAAGACCACCGCTTATCCTGCTGTCCAAACCTTGAATTCCGCCACGAACAGGCTCGGATTTCCCTCATCCAGCCGCCAATGCGCCCCTTTCCCACGCCAGGCAGGGCCGTGACAAGCAGCGGGGACCTTGCCCGGCCATGCACTGCAGTCGAGCAATCAGCCAGGACCGCAGTGAACTTTTTGCGCGGCAGGGACAAACTGCAGGGGCCTCGAGGGGGCCCTGTTGGAGCGCTCGCGATCTGTGCAGTTGACGGACGACGCGGAAGTCCTCCGGCGGCCGACGGGCCAAACGAACCCCTGCTTTTTTTGTGTACACACACACTCAGAACCAGCTAGGCCAGGATGACAGCCGATCGAGAATGCAACCACAACAGCCCAGAATCCGACCCGGCAGGCTATCTCCCACGCTTAGAGTCGCCCGGGGCTGGCTATTGTGGTCTGTGTAAATGTGCTGATGTATGTAGTGTAGACGAGCTGACAGGATGGCTGTTAGGAAAGGTTCCCCTGAGGCCAGGTTCCGTCAAGCAAGCGCGCGCCCTGTATTGATCATCTACCGTATGCGCACAAATCATATGTACTGTTTGCTGTCACCGAGTCATCCAAAGTCTGTCAGACTGATGTTAGGTGGTAGGGCGCTCTGTCGACCAAACAGCATGGCATATGCCACTGCCGTTGATGATGCAGCTCGACTGCCTTTAGACGCATATGGTCGACACCCTCGGCCCAATAATCCGAGTCTAGTAGCCAAACTCGAGCCCGCTAGTTGCATGCATGTGTTTCTATCGCACGCACGGGACTTCGGCGCTGTTGAGCCAACCAGGCGTAGGATTTTGCCTGCCCGGGTCTCCGGCAGGGCTGGGAAGAACCGTACTTTTATTTATGGTTGCATGTGTATGGGTCGACAGTAGCACGGGCGGCCCCATCGAGATCCACTTAAGAAACCTTATTCGATGTCTCGTAACATATCCGCGAACAATGAGCGGCTTGGAAGGCAGGCGGGCAGGCGAATCGGCACAGTGCTCAAATAAAGGAACTCTGCAAGACAGCCCGGACCGTCACAATCTTTGCTCAGCGGGCCAGTGAGCACGCCGACTACCCGCCGCCGATTCGCCGAACAACACCTTGCAAGTCAATCCATGTAACCGACCTGTCGCCCACTGCTCTTAATTTAGTTCTTGTAAAGGTTAATCCTGGGCCTGAGCTCGGGACTTGGGAGGGTCACTGCCGAGCCTCAATCATCGTCAGGCTTATCTGATCTCGCGTGAGCATATGCTGGCTGGCGTTCTTGCCAGATACCCAGGCTGCCCAGGTTGAGACAGACCGGAGAGCGGGCGAGCAGGCGAGCAGACCGGTCCACGTACTCTGTGCACACTGACGCAACATCGATGCAGACCGAGCAGGCATTGAAGGTCGCCCACTATCCCTAGAGCAGCTGCTCCGTCCACGTCGGAGTCGCCCAGGAGGGCTGAGCGACCACTCAAAGCCGCATTCCGCGCTGACCTCCCTACACATTTCGGGGATCAACGCCATGAGGTCGACCAACTAGACCGACTGCCTGGAACGTTGCGTTCGTACGTGCGTGCCTGCCTGCCGGAGGAATATCCTTTCGGATTTATGGCATTCCTCCCTCCTCCTCCTCTGCCTACCAGTGGCGAACATAATCTTCGTCGGCAATGTGAGAAGGCATTTCCTTGAGCCCCACCTCGTCCTCGGATTTGAGCCGTCTCCACTGGGGACCCCACAGGCGAGCTGTCTTGTTTTTTTGTTCTTACCCACCGCCATGTTTATTTTGAGGAGAAAAGCATGTCGGCTAATCGATAACCCAACAAGAGACTGGTCTGGCCCGGCGAATTGGGCCTGATTTTAGGTTTGCGATCTGATAAACAGGCCACGGCGTACGAAAGCACTGAACATACCGCCTGCACCTGCCCAGGTCGGAACTGCGTCTCACAGCCATGGGCATCCAGGTCTTCAAGTTGACGTCCGTGAACTTTTGAGGCCCAATCCATGGCCTGACGTCCGAGCAAAGACCCTTGGAAGTTGGTCCTGCCAAGCACACAAACCTTCGTGAAACCAACCGAGACCTCCCATGTTTTTTTTTTCCTTTCCTTCGCCCTCCCGGCGATAGCTGTAAATGTTGCGCGACGACCGAAGAATAACCTTGAACTCGGTGCAACTGCCCTGCCTGCCACCGGGGGGACGTGCCTTGTGACCATGCGTCGGGCGCGTATGCCGAGGTTCTCCCACTCAGGCACGGTCTCGATGTCAAGCGATACGCGTGCTTCTCCGCCACCCTCATTGGAAAGGGCCATCGCGGGGATGAAGAAGAGGTGTCTCACTGCCACCGGAACCAACCCACATGGAGGTCACACCGCATCGCAGTTCAACCAAAGTTGCGGCCATTTTGCGGTTAAATTGCTCCCTCATCGTCATTGCCACGCCGGCCCAGCGCTCGGAGTTAGGACACCCACACCGCATCGATGGAGGCCACACATGTCCCCATTCACGGGCACCGCCCTCGATAGCCAACTAACAAAAGCGCCGCATGCCGCAGCTGCATAATGGTTGGCTGCGACCAGTAAGTCTCGTACCGGGCTGTGTCGGGTGGTGGGGGCGTGTTGTCCTGCCCTTTTGGTCCTTGCATCAGTGACCCTCGCTCAACCAAGCATACAATTCACGTGAAGGCCAGCCATCCTGCGTTTGCCCTCAGGTTGTCAACATCGCTTCCTGACTGATAAAGCTCCATGGATCGGGCATCTGTCAAAGTATCAATATCAACCTATTCATTTTCATTAGCACCAGACGATATGGCTGAACAAGAGCAAATCTCGATGTGATGCTGCCGTCGAGAAGCAAATGTGAGCTGCTATACACACACTATGTTGCCAAGGGCGGTTGAAATGATTGCATTCGATTGGCTCCCTCGCTTTCACACTGGCTAAGTCGTGGCTCCCTCGCTTCCACAAAGCGGCTAAGTCGTAAAGAAGACATGCTTGCGGGCACCCCCGCCTCTCGCGATCATCGTGCCCCGATCTGCTGAACAGCTGCCAGCCACTTCTGCTCATCGGCCCTAAGACAAAACAGAAGAAGCAAGTCCGTTAGCCAATTTTCTAGTAATCCAACGTGGCATGAGTAGATCAATAAGGAAAGAGAGAGGGGGACGGAGAGACAAAAGGGTGGGCATATCGTAGGACGAGGTCAACGGGCCCCCTACTCCGGCTGGCAGTCAACTGGTCGCACAGCATACCCGTACACGCAACACTACGGTCGTGGAACGCAAGATAGCCCAACCGGAATCGTCACAGATCCCATGGGTGAGCCTTGCTTGATCCCGCGCCGTCTGCCACCCTCCATGCCTCATGTAACAAGACATCTCGACGAGTATCGACAAGTATCGAAAGGCAACGTGGGCTCGGGGTGGCAACCAACTGAGCCCGATGGAGAAGAAGAAAAAAAGTGAAGGGGGGGGGGATCATGACAACGAAAACAAAGGCCGGGAACAACTCACTTGTCAAACCTCAGCAGCTTCCCCAACACCGGCACAAGCTGCGCCCTGAGCTTGTTGTCCTTCTGCTCCAGGAACTGCAGCATGATCGTCTTGAGATACACCGCGTCCACGCCACCCCCACCTCCGCCAGCCGCAGCGCCATTGCCGCCGCCGCTTCGTTGACTCTCCATGCTGCCTCTGCTGCCGGCCGCCGGGCTGTTCACCCCTGTGGCTGCAAGCTTTCCCTGAACGATCTTCAGCTCCTTGGCGAGCTTGTCGTGGCGGATCCTGTAGTCGTCGAGGCTGCGCCGGAGCTCGTTCCTGGCCTTCTCCGCGTCGCGCACCTGCTGTTCTGACGCATCGAGCGTGGCACGCAGGTCGTTCACCGTGCGCCGCATCTCGTTGACCTCCTCGTCCGCCTTGGCCTCCACCGCCTCGAGCTCCTCCCTCCTGCGGCGCCACTCGCGCTCCTTGTGCTCGAGCTCGTCCTTCTCCTCCGCGAGTGCCTTGCTGTCCCTCTCGAGCTCCTTGATGCGCTGCTTTAGCTCTTCGGCCTGGCGGTTCGCACGC
Organism: Diaporthe citriasiana; assembly: GCA_014872975.1. NCBI lineage: Eukaryota > Fungi > Ascomycota > Sordariomycetes > Diaporthales > Diaporthaceae > Diaporthe > Diaporthe citriasiana. The sequence continues at coordinate 62,624 of JADAZS010000202.1, forward strand.
CGCGACGAGGACAGCATCTCGTGCTCGAAGCGGTCGCGCTCCTTCTCGGCCTCTTCGATGCGCTCATGCATTTCTCTGGACTTGGAGTTGGCGCGTTCGTCGGCCTCGGCGAGGAGGCGGCGCATGGTTTCCGCCTCTCTTGTGCGCTCGCCGAGCAGCTTGCGGCACTCTGATATCTCCTCCTCGAGGCTCTCTGCCTGGCCTTGGGATTCCTTGAGCTGGATGCTGAGCTCATGCGTCTGGTCGCGCATGCTGCCTAGCAGGTTCTGCGCGTTGGTATACTGGCTTGTCTTGAGCTCCGCATCCTCCTTGGCGATGTCCGCCTCCTTGCGCAGCTTGGCACACTCGTCCTCAAGCTCCTTCACCCGCGGGCGTAGTTTGGACATTTCCTCTTGTAGTCTCTGTAGCTCCCTCGTTGCCTTCTCCTCCTTGGCGCTGAGCTCGATCTTCTCGGTCTCAGCCTTGCGTAGGTCACGGCTCGAGATACGCTGTGCATTCTCCAGGCTCAACTTGGCATTTGTCTCGGCTGTAAGCTTCTCGCGGAGTGTCTTCGTCTCGGTCTCGCGGTCGGTGGCCAGCCGCTGGGCGCGCGAAACCTCGGTCTTCAGCTCCTTTTCGCGCTTCTCCATCGCACGAAGCTCGGCGGCTTTGGCAGCCAATTCCTCCTTTGTGGATTTGAGAGTGGCTGCCTCCTGGCGAAGGCTCTTGAGCTCTGGCTGAGCCTTCTGCAAGACCTCGCGAAGTTCGGTGAGATCCCTGTACCTGCTCTGTGCAAGCTGTTGCGCCGCACCCAGATCGGACTGTAGTGTCGACGACTTCGTCTTCAAAGACTCGAATTCCTTTCTCATGGCGTCGAATTCTCCCTGAAGTTTGTCATTAGTCTGCGCGGACGAGGAGGACTGTTCCAGCTCCTTCTCGAGCTCGGCAATGCGCTCCTGAAGCTGCTTCCTCTCGGCCTCCAGGCCCTTGATCTTGTCCTTGGCCTGGACATGTTCGTCGCCAATGTCCATGATATTTTCTCGTAGTGTCTCGATCTCTTCCCTTAGATCCTCTTCCGTCTTGCGTTGCTTGGAAAGCCTCTCGATCTGTTCGTCCTTCTTCGACACGTCGCTCTTGAGACTGGCGATCTCGACCTGCAACTCGGAAACTGAAGGACCGTCGAGCGGGGTCGCTGGAGGTTGCGGCGTGGTGTCGCCAGCATTGTTCGTGCTCTCTGCGGTCGCCGTGGCCCCAGCTGCCCCGCCTTTCTTCTTCTTCTTGTTCTTCTTTTTATTGTTGGACGAGGCTGGCTGTGTGGTTGCGGCAGGAACTTCCAGGGACTCAGATGGTGCGGTTGTTGATGGAGTAGGTGGCGCCTGCGCGGACTGGACCTGAGCATTGAGCTCCTCGATCTTTTGCTCATTCTCCAGCTTCGACTGGCGCAGCGTCTTGATCTCGGTCGTCAAGTCGACGATGCGCGTGTCGAGGGCGGCCTTGGCTTCCGTGACCTTCTTGAGCCCACTCTCGAGCTCCGAGTGTAAGGCGCTTGTCTCGGCCAGTCTCTCGTCCTTCTCCTTGATGGCTAATGCTGTCGCCGCCTTCTCTTGCTGGAGCTGGTCCTGCAGGTCCTTCAGCTGTGCCTCGAGCTTCTCGATGCGTTCTGTAAGGGTCTTGATCTCGATATTCCGTGCGTCAACTTGTGACTGCAAGGAGTCAGCCATGGCGGCGCTGTCCCGCGACTCGCTCAGCTCTCGGGTTGCCTTTTCGAGGCTCTCGACCAAGCCAGCGCTGTTGTCCTTGGCCGTCACAAGTTCGGCCTTGAGGTCGTTGACAAGGACGTTGAGCTTCTCGATTTCCTCGTTCTTCGACTCCACTTCGGCCTGCAGCTCGGGGATCTCGTTGTCATATGAGAAGAAGTCCTCGCCAGTTCCCTCAGCATCTGCTTCGGTAGACTCGGTATGCTCTGCTGGCTTCTGCTTGGGGGAGAACACGCCCAGGACAGACTGGACGGGGGATTTGACATCCGACGGGCGTGGAGAGGTCTGTGTCGCTACTTGCGCCTTCTCAACTTCCGCCGTGCTCGCCTCGTTCCCAGATGCGGTTGCCCCGCCCTCAGTGCTCTTAGCAGCCTCCAGAGCGGTCACCTTCTCTTTCAGCTCCGCGATCTCCTTGTCAGCAGCATCAGACTTTTTCTTAAAGTCGTCCTTCTCGGCAGAGACGCGCTTGAACTCCTCCATGACCATGTCTCCCTTGAGGTTCAGCTGGTTGAGATATTCCAGAAAGGCGGTTGGGTCCTTGATGGACGTGAGGGGAGTGTTCTCGCGAAGGGCGCGCTCGAAAGGCTCGATGGAGGTGGCTCGACTGTGGGCGATGCGGTAAGAGCGCAGCAGTTCTGGTGTAGCAAGTCAGCTTCAGCTCTGGAAATGCGAGTGTCTGAGGTCTGAGACATGGCCCTCGCATCGAGAAATGAACCAACCAACCTGGATATGTGGCCTCGAGCTTCTCCAGCTTCCGGAGCTTGGTGCGCACGTCTGGGGGCAGCTCGGAGGTGTCGTTCTTGGGCGGGGGCGCAGGCTTCTGTTCGTCGTCTTTTGCTCGTGTCTCGGCATCTTTCGCGGGCTGCGCATTGCCTTCAGCTTTCGCCGACGCGCCAGCCTCGCCACTGGCAGGGCCATCATCTTTTCCATCGCCGTTCTGGGGCGCCTGGTCATCGGAAGGAGGCTTTGGAGTGTTTGCGCGGCTGGGCTCGTCATCGTCTATGACGAAGGCGGCCTCGAAGACGGCTGGGTCCAGATTCGCTGCGCCATCGTCATTCTTGGAGACATCCTGGCTCTGTTTCTTGGGCCTGGGTTTCCTGGCAGCAGATGCGGCGCTGTTGCTCCTCGAGACGGACGACGACTGCCTCGGGCTGCCAGAGTTGCTCCCGGGACCTGCTTGTTCGTTGGCTGCCTTCTGGCGGGCTTGCTCCTCGGCGATGACCCTGTCGAGGGAGCCCTTAAGGCGTTGAAACATTGCGGAAGGGGTGGGAGGATCTCCCAGGAGGATGCGGTCGGATCAATACAAGGCAAGGCAGAGCAAAGCAAAGTACAAGCAAAGCAAAACGGCAGGTTGGGTCGGGTTGGGGTCATCCAAGGAAGGTGTATAACGGAGTCACCACGGTAGAAAGGGCATAATAGCGTGCAGCGCCGGTCTGGCCGGTGGGAGAACACACAAGAGACAGAGAAAGAGCAGTGGTGAGAACAGAACTCTTTCTTCCCTAGTTGCTTGTCTCCTAGCCTCTTATTATTCTCGTTCTGGCGATGTGTTTCGAAAAAGTCCAGCCTTGCTTGGGCCGGGCCATGTGCTCTGACAGCCAAGTCGGTTATCTTAGCCGTATCTAAACCGTGAGCTGGCCAGTGCAAACCAATTGCGCGGCCGTTACCCCAAAGGCGAGCCCGGCCCCGAAAGCTCGGGCACCTTCAAGTACCTTTGTACCCTGCCATGTTACGCTACATTGTGCATGGATTGGCGCAGGGAGGTGGCACCCCACTTCCTGCTGCTTCTGCTGCTTTAGCGGCCCCTGACAAGGCCTGGATCGACCACGAGACGAGCTGTGAGGTCACTCATGCCGAGCTCCATCTCCAAAGGTCGCAGGCGAGATTGACACACTTTTGTCTGCCTTGCGAGGCTGCCACCCTCGTTTCGTGGACGGACAGACTTCTTCCTCTTTTATCATACAACGAGCGCAACCTCGACGGCGACCACATACTTTCCATCTTCCAACCGTGTCGCATCTTCATGCACTTTCTTATTTAGCAGCTTTTCTACCAGTCTGTCTTGTCTCAGAACCTCTCGCAAGCTGAGCGAGGGCGGCCCTGACCAAGGGAGGACCCCTTCCTTCTTCACCCCGTCCTAGGCCGTTCGGGGACGACGAGGAAGACAGCGAAGATGGTTTCGCTATGGCCATGGAAGGTGAGTTACTTGCTCGTGGCATCTGACCTTCGACATCTGACTTACTGACTGACCCTTCTCCTCCTCTTGTAGAAGGACGACTCCTCGACTGCCTCATTCGAAAAGATCCTGTCCGTCCTGTCTACCAACATCACGACGACCCAAGCCCGCCTCGAAAGAGCTCGTGCCTCTAGCCGTCGTGTCCGCCTCCTCTGCACCCTGTACCTGTCCATCGCCTACCTCATCTATGCTATCGTCGTCCTGGTTGTCATCGGAGGGAAGAACATAGGTGCCTACGAATGGTCCGGCCTGGCTGGCGGGCCCGTCTTCATCTATCTCGTCCGCACTGTCACCTCTGCCGTCTACGATGTCCGCATCGACAGCTTGAGCTCAAAGTTGAAGGGTATTCAGGACGAGAGGGCAAAGACCATACAGAAGCTCAAGGATGCCACCAAATACGATTCTACTCTGGAGCTGCTGGAGAAGTATGGTGGCAACGACGGAAGTCACAAGCACAAGAGAAAGGGCACCGAGGATGGCGACGGCGACAACAAGAAGAGCCCGGCGCGCTCACGCCGACAAAACCCACCAGCTCCCGCACAACGCACGAACATGCCTCCGCCCGCCACCGCGAACATCCGCCGCGACCATATCCCTCCCTCGAATCTTGGAACCCCTCAGCCACCAGGCACCGGACCACAGGATCCTCTGCAGCAACATCAGCAGCGCACTGAACCCTCGGCCGAGTTCGCACCCAACGCATATGAGGCACCGAGGCCCAGATCATCACATGTCCCCGGGGCACAGTACGAGACTAACCCTGCTGGGCTGCAACATCACTGGTATGACAGGATCATGGACACGCTGCTCGGCGAAGACGAGACGGCCGCCAAGAACCGCATCGTCTTGATTTGCAAGCAGTGCCGGCTCGTCAACGGCCAGGCGCCTCCCGGGACGACCAGCTTGGCCGAGGTGGGACTGTGGAGATGCATGGGGTGCGGAGCCAAGAACGGGGAAGAGAACGAAGGCAAGCGGATCCTCAAGGAAGTCTTGGGTGGAAGTGACGAGTCTGCAGAGAGGACAGACGACGGGCATGAGAGTGACTTGGTTGAAGTACAGGGTGACCAATCGGAAGAGGAAGTTGTGTCTATCAAGGAGGAAGAGGAGACTAGTGGTGCGAGGAAACGGAAAGGGAAGGGGGGGAAGTGATTTGCTAGTTCCTGGAGTGGGTTATTATGGCAGGTAGAAAATCAACAAACCAATATTGCCTCCAGCTGACCGGCCTCACTCACCCTCCGCTATACTCACACACCGGCATGCAGAATCTCCTCACCTCACCTTTCTTCTGAACAGACAAAGGTTTTCATAAAATGATCAAATTAAAAGGCAGCATATTGAGTTGTATTCAATTTTTAATGTCTTTTTGCTGAGGTGTTCGGGCGGTGAACGGGGCCGTATAAACCCTGGCCGGAAGAACAGTCTCAAGACTTGACAAAGTTGATGAATATTTGTATCATTCTCGACACACAAATCGAGCCATGCAGTGTGGTCGATTATTCGAACCAACTAGGCTTCAACCGCTGGTCAGAACTACAAGTGTCAAACTAAGCCCCATTACCAAAGGGGTCGATGGTCCTGCCACCCAAGCGCCTCCAAGGTCCGCCGCCGCTCCCTCTCAGCCTGTGCAGCCACAGCCATGTCCCTCCTGTGAGCCCATGCATTGCATTCCTCGCGCGTGCGGCGTGCCAGATCTACCCATCTGTCACAAGCTGAGCATTTGAAATGCAGAATGCCAAGCTCCGTTTGCCTCTGGGGACACCGATGGTGAGCAACCTGTCCTTCGCATGTGCCATAGTGGTACGTGTTGTGTCCACAATGGCTGTTGTGGGTGATTATTAGCAAGCACATAGTCTATGCTAAGGCAGAGAAGTTGCTATTTCCCAGGGCTGGCGACAGGTTAATTCTCCAGGTGTGGCGTCCTAAGGAGTCCCGGGTAGGTCTTGCTGCCCACGAATATTGACCAGGTTGGAATATATACACCGTATGATAACGACCAGGTTTTTTTTTTTTGGGGGGGGGGGTTAATCATTTTGCATTCGCAGGTAGTACTCCCTTGATCCCTTTGGCTCGTTGACAATGCCCGCACCGACACAAGGGGAGAACATCGGCTGGGGACCATGAATTGTTCTCTAACTAACTCCTTGCCGTCCCGCACCAAAAACAATGGTACATTCAAAAAGCTTTGAAAGAGGTTCGCCAGGCACAAAAGACTGAGAAAGACCAATGGGCCAACCTCACAACTTAAATTGTTCACGAATCCCAGGTTCTGTACAGTCCTTTTGAGCAACAGAACCAACACTTCAGAAACGGCCCGATCAAGATAATCAAAAGCACGTCACTTTCCCCAAGTACCTCACTATATACTAGATTTCCGAAATGAGTCTTAGAATTCGATGCGCTAGCTGCAGGCGTGGTACATCCGGCAAACACAGCCTCTGCAAGGACTGCCGAGCCTCCTCCTCTGCCGACCGTTCAGTCCGGTCTTCTCGCTCTACCCACAGCGAGCCCAGGCCCAGTTACACCCGGGAAGATCGCTACGGTGAGTACTCATATCCCAGTCATGAGGCGGCTTACTATGGCAATAGCGATGCCGCGGGCTACCAAAACCGTTCTGCGGAAGCATACAGGGACGCTGGTCGGTATCTGGGACGCGATCCGCGGGACGTCGAGTGGGACATCGCCAATAGCTACCCCTATGCCTATGATAGAAATACTCTGCAAGGCAACGAGATTCCCGGAGTATCTTATGTTCGGCCTAGAGTGCACCCTTATCAGGATCGGTATGACTACATCTCTGCGAATGTGCAATATGTATATCCATCGCACAACGGAGGATATCCTAGTACTACTCAAAGATATAGTACACCATCATCGCATGCTGGACATGGACAGCAAGCCAGTGGGAGTTCTTACACTCCACCATCACAGGCTCCAGGGCAGCAAGCCGGCGGACAAAGAAGTCAGGTAAACTATGTGTACTCGGGCACGGAAGGTCCAGACGGTGAGATAATTGATTAGCTGATCCGGTCTCTATAAAAGGTAAGTCTATAGTAAATACTCATGATATGTTTGGAATCGAGACAAATTTCTTTGAGTAACAATCTGCTCATCACGCAAATGATTTGACTAGTGAACCAACATTCTCTCTTTTTTTTGTATTTTGATGAAGTGCGGAACTTTTCAGCTGCATAACTGAAGAACTCAGAAAGAACACGCATACATCGTCTCCTGACAACGGGAGCATAAGGACCGGGCCTTTCATGACCAAGTTTGAAGTCACTATACCGTCAAATATTGCACCCAAGCATAACTGAAATTCTAATATCTATGCTCGCACAGACGATCACAGAAACATGAACCAGCCCAGATGACACGAAATTGACTACTGCTAGCAAGACAAAGCAGTTAGTCAAGCAAAGACGATCAATTACCAACTGTTAGATCGAGCACTCTAGGAGTATGTAAGACCAGTACCGTCACGCCAGGTGCACCTATCAGAATGTCGATGAAGACAGAAGAACATTGAAAAGTACAACGCATGTCTCCGAAAGCAGCAGAGCATATCAGCACCGATATGCCTCAGTTGGCACCCAGGCCCGGTTCTTCAGTCGCCGCAATGGAGCCAGCGACACCACCACCTAGAACAGCGGCGCCGACAGCTGCACCGGCGACGGTACCGGCACCGACACCGCCTGCACTGGACCCAGCCTTAGCTTGAGCATCGGCCGCTTGCTTCCACGGAAGTTCAGTAACGTCGCCCCAGCCGCTGCCGGATCTGTATTTAGGCAGTCCTGGGATTTTGAAACTGAGTGGAGTCGGGCTCGCGTGAGCGCCTTGGAGAGCCAGGGTGGCAAGCAAGAGAATTAGACCAGTGGTAGCAGGGTTGAACATTGTGTACTAGAATTTGTCGGGGGATCTTCAAAGCAAAATAGATGAATTATGGAGACTAAGAAATACTCGAAATTGAATAGTTTATTCGAAATGAAAGTATGGTAACGACAGAATTAGAGTCTAGATGCAAAGAATTACTGCTCAGTTCACATGTTGCAGGTTTCGGATTAGGATTGTCGTCACGGGCTTATAAGCTTCAGCTGAACACGGTCTATCAGGTTTGCCGAATACTTGCTTGTGTGTCGAACAAAAATCAGCGGCTGACCTCTAGACAGCCTTCATTCCAGCCGCGTTGACTGATTCAAAGAAGTTCAGACCTAGATCTTCGGCTGCCGTCACCGCGCCCGCGCCGCATCTGCTTTCACTTCTCTTCTGCCCTTTGACAAGCCATTAATTCATCATGCCCCAATCGGGTTTGAGCACCTATCAAGCTTTATTCAAGGCGGGTAGTGAAGCATGAGGATCGATCAAAGCCATTTCAAGTCGCTACGCATCCTTCAAGCCACCTGTTTAAAAAATCAAGCAAGCCTCTTTAGGCAGATTACTCAGATATCTGGCATTTGCAATCTCCGTGACTCCTTATGAAAAAGCTTGAGCATTTCTATTCGTTTAGACTGCTACCAATTGCGTCTCTGGCTCTCTCTGATACTAGACCAGCTTTTTCATACTACTGAAAACTCTTTGAAAGATGGCTACGGCTGCAATGCTTCTGCTTGATGCTGGGCAGCTGCTATACACTACGGTAACCTCACTTACTCCTAAACCCGATGTAACCAGGGTCAACATCGTAGTGGGTAGTTCTGATACTGATAATTCGCTGGGCGGGAATGCACCCTATGTTGCCCTGTACGACAATGGTGGCAAATTGATGGGATTTCACGAACCAAAAGATAGGCATAAGGTCTGGGAGCAAGGAAAAACCAGTAAGTACATCAGATACGGATTTTCAACAGAGCTCTCTGCACCTGTTGCGCCTATTAACAATAAATATTTCTGCGTCACCAAAACTTACAAAAATATTATTTGTTTTCATACATGGGAACGTGCTTTCGATGAAGATGAATCCATACTCAGAATTCATTTCAGCGCTTTTTTGCTTACTAGTATTGCCTTGATCCTCACTAGCTAACATTAGTCTTACAGTCGAAGGGGGAGACGGCGGGATAGACATTGAACACGGGACGCGGTTTCACACGGAACCCCGCGCGTCATATATTTTGCTCAGCAACTGTGACAACAATGCCATCTGTATAGCACAGATCGGCATTGCGGACTTGGCTGTCCAAACTACTTGGGCCGGTGACATGGGGAAGTATTGCGGGATGGTGAGTGAATTCGGGAGGTGTCCCTTGCATCGAGACTCTTTCGCCTGACGTCCAGCGGTATTGTTGTGTCAAAGTTGAAGACTGATCGAGTTTTAGCCGTGGTATCCGAGCAATTTAGAAGTCGGACCAAATCGGAAATCGCCGAAATGCGTTTGGCTCGATGGCGACAACTCCAATGGTCTCCCTCAGGCTCTGAGCTTCCAAATTGATGCTTTTGCCGAGTCGCAGGACAAAGTGGCGCAATACAAGGCAAACAAAGACACCCTGTGTAAGAGTACACCTCGTTTCTCGACCTGGCAAGATCTAGACTGGAACTCGCCTATCCCGTATTTTGACCCACCGCTCAAATATGAAAAAGACTTTATGACTGGCGGCCAGGGAGGAGACTTGAACTTTTCACAAATCGTTGACAGTGACCTCTGCAAGTATGACAAGGGAAAGGAAAGGGTTTTGAAACTGGACAAATCATGCGAGCAAAAAGGCGTCAAGGCAACATTGGTGGGGCCAACTCAAGCTATAATTCGTATGAAACGTCAAGAGAAAGAGCGGCGTCCCGAAGATATCACGGCATTGAGCGCCAAGCTCGCACGCCAGCTCGTAGTATCCAACAAACCCGTCCACAGTGCAACTGAGGTGTGCGACTCGGACACATCATACGGACCGGATTTTGTCTCGACAGAGGAGGGAGTCTTTTGCAGCATGTCCCAGAAAAAGAAGTTCCCAATCTGCGGTCATGACAGCGATGCCACTGCAGAAACCTGCTTCGATTTAGAGACCAAAACTTTGGTCATGCCCGGGTCAGAGGACACAGAGCATACGAGACGGATCCGCGAAGCTCTGCCGCTCACAAACTATTCGCTCGTACGTCGCTGGTAGGACCTTGGCAAGGTTGACGAGCTGCGTTTTGGAAAACATCTCGAAAAGAGTGGTGCAATTTCACAATTCGTCTTGTGTTGCCACTTACCTCCCGTACCTAGGCACCCGTTCTTGTTAGAGTAGCGATAAATGCGTGGTTGGGTGGTGATTGATGGATATCAATCAAGACTTTGGATTCTCTTGTTTGGCCCTATTACCCCATCTCAGTGGTATTTTTGCTTTCAAAATTTGATGTTAACGAGGTATTTCCGGCGCCAATATCATTCTTTTACCGGGTCGGCAATTCTGCCAGAACACTAAGGCTGCGAGGTGTCACCATGTATGACCCTGGAGCGACAGAGCAATCGCCTGCAGTACGTAAGTACATGAGAGGTACAAGAGGAGCTACAGTAGCTGAAATGCCTGAGATTGGCCAACTTCCAAGTCTTAGTCCGCTGCACCCACCCTGATGGGTCCAACCACCAAATCTTACAGGCAACAGACACCAGTCACCCCGGCGATCTGAGCCTGCAATTCTCAAAACGAGCAACTCGCCCAGAGTGCTCAAGATCCTTTCTGGCTTTGTCATCTCCTATCACATTAATAGAATGATGCTTCCGAAGGATGGAAAGTGAAGCATGCCATACCAAACGGGGCTGTGCTGGGAAGCCACGCCAACCGCCACAAGCTCCTCCGTTGCCTCCACCACCATCAACTAGATCGAGAGAACCTCTATTGTCATCGAGCCGACTACCATCTCATCCTCCTGATGGCCCCTCATCAAAGAGCCACGCCGGCCGCGCTGCCATGGCTGCCAAGGTCGCTGCAGTAGTCGCTGCAATAGACCCAGCCAATCCTCCCACCCAAGAGACCCCAGAAGAGGAGGCTTTCAAACCTTGTCATATTTTCTTCTACGGCTCACTCATGAATGCAAAAGTGCTTCAAAAAGTGGCGAAGCTTGAGGACACACCAATCACCCAGAGCGGCATCATCAGAGGGTTCAAGATCAAGATGTGGGGCATATACCCAGCTGCTGTCCCGGCCTCGAACGAGCATGGCACGGTGGCGGGAACTGTGTGGTACACTGACGACCCTTCACACCTCACTCGTCTCCAGGAATATGAGACGAGGGCCTACAAGCTTTGTGACTGCGACATTGAGATCGAAGGCGGTCACAAGCTTCCTAGGTCAAAGATGTTCTGCTGGGCTGGGGAAGCTGATAGCCCGGAACTTGAAGATGGTGAATTCGACTTCGAGCGGTATCAAAAACATTTCATGCCTTCGGTACTTTCCGCCGGCAACCATTAACTGATTGTCGAGGGCTATCCAGGGTTGGACTGAGGGAGAATGGCGGACGTGGTAAATTCGGGCCGTTGCTGGTATAGTGTCGCCATGCTGTGAGATATCTGGGCGGAAAATGTGCAGGAAATGCAGCCATCCTTGACGGTCAAACCCTGAGAAAAACCAGAGAGATCGGACGATTCGTAACTGCCACTGAGCATCAACTGAAGGCTGAATTTGGCTAGGTGTGTCAGAGTGAAGCCCAACACAATCACAGCGTATATCTGAAGGCAGGATGCCGATGCCCCAGCAAATAAAGATCCCCTCCATCGTTGGTCCTGTGATCTCGATCGCCGCCTTCCCTCTTGCGATTCTCCCAGCGACAGTAAGCCATCTGCGCGCAGACAGTGACCAAGCAAAACACAAGTGACCCCAATGACACTGAATGCCCAAGAGTGTAATTCGGAGCGTCCTTGGCGAGGTAAATGAAAGTAGCAGGAAACGCAGCACAATTGGCGAAAGCTATCATGAAGCCTATCCCGGTCGCGCGGACGTAGTGGGGCGCGAGGTTGTTCGACAGCCAGCCCTGTGGAACAAATAAATGTCAGCATTTTTACGAGTAGAATGATGAGGTTCAAACTGATAGAGGGAACCCCTTGGCCCGCGACTTCGCCACTTACCATTATCATTGCACTGCATGGATACACACCTACTGCAACTAGAAAAGTACCACCGTAGCGGACCTGAGCACGCTTGGCTACTAGCAGCATGATGTATCCTGCAATGGCTATTATGTTGCCAGCGGCCATGATCGGACCCCTGGCCCTGATCTTATCTGAAAGCAGTGATGTTAGCAGGACGGTAACAAAGGCTGCCAAGTTCGGCGGTACGGTAAATAGCTGCGCGGTTGTGGTGTTGGTGTATCCGAGGCCGGTGATGATTGTTGGAAGAAAGAGGGAGAAGCTCTGCCTTTGTGTATCAGTATTGGAAAATATAAGAGAAGGTGTTCCTTGGATTAGGACTGGCCGAAACGACGGCTACGGTGGTCTTACATAGAGCGGCACCAAGAGGAAGAACCAAATTAGCGATGAAAGCCATGTCTGCGGAGCCCTGAATGCCATCTTGACCCAGTGCCAATCGAACCTCTCCTCGTTTACATCAGCAACGCTTGTAGCGCCGTGCGCATCCTCTTTCAAGCGTGCCATGGCGATAGTCCGCTCATCTTCGGTGAGGAACTTGGCATCGGCCGGTGTGTGCGGCATGAAGAAGAAACAGATGACTCCGAAGACCGTCGTTATGATGCCCTCGACTAGATTTGGACAAATTCCGATATCAGTATATGCGGACACGTGAATGTTGAATAAAAAGTGAAAGTCTCGTCTGGAACCCACTGAAGAAAATCCATGGCCACCTATTATATCCATTATAACGGATCGTTGCCAGCCCCGTCGCCAAAAGCCCTCCAAATGCTCCAGAGAGTGGAGCCGCGCAGTAGAACATGCCCATCCTCCAGAGGATCTCATGCCGGCGGTAGAACATGGCAAGGTAGACGATGATGCCGCCCAAGAGGCCGCCCTCGAAGGCGCCGAGGAAGAAGCGTGCGGCGACCAGGCCCCCAAAAGACTTGGTGAAGCCAAGAAAGGTGCTCACGAGCCCCCACGCCGTGATGAGGGCGGGCAAGTAAATGCCAGCCCGGATGCGCTTGATGATCCAATTGCTGGGGACGTCGACAAGAATGTAGGGAATGTAGAAGACGAGCAAAGCAATGTTGAATTTGGTGCCCGTTTCTATCCCCAGGTCTTGTGTGAGTCCGTCGATCTTGGCGTTGCCGATGTTGGACCTGTCAATGAAAGCGAGAAGCCTATCCAGCCTGTCAGTTATCCGGAAACACTCATTGAGCACAGAATGATGATACGCGGATGTCATACCATATTCCGAAAAGGAATGGGATCACGTGGAGGTCGAACTTTCGATTCAGCTTTCTGTGAACGGCCGGGTCGATATCGACATGGGTTTGTTCTCGTATCAACTCCTCAACGTGTGTGTCCTCGGGCTTGAAGCAGTCATTTTCTGATCCTACCTCCGGACTCGGAGCCTTCTCTGGGTCCATTGTGGGAGATACTAGTATAGCGCGTGGAATCGCAAGCAGAAGGACAGCCTTTTGCAACCCCAGTATAACGCCCGGATCAGAAGCCCATACAGAGAAGGCCTTGCAATGAGGGCGAGAAATAAGTGGCTAGGATATTCCTCCAGAATTATACGAGAGGGGAAGTGTTTGTGACGCAATGACATCTACAGCAACGGGATCCTATCTGTCAGTGTTTCATGACGCTGCTCATGTCCAGTAACAAGCTGCTTATTGATCATGAGAAGCTCATAATACTCCATCCACCATACCCAACCAGGCTAACTTGTGGGCATCCCTTTTAGACTACCATAACAATGGTACGGCAGTTACTTGCGGGGAAGCACGGCGGGGAAGCTACTCGGTAACATCCATGACCAGGACTCTGCGCCGGGTAGTCAGTGAGCCTCCCGAAGTCCTAAACGTTAATCGGCTAATACGACGTTGACTGACTCGAATGAAATGGTATTAAAAGAAAAAGAGATCGAATGCACAACGAAGCTGTAGTGACCAGTGAACAACATGTGATGACATCTCAAGATCGCTAGGATTTTATCATCCATTTCCTGCTAATCCCTGTCTCAATCCATACTCTTTGGCAAGGCAGGCTCCCTTACATTGAAGGGGGAATACCCTAGGGTATGGCATTTTCCGGAGATTGGCATCGTATGAGCGTGCGATTCACTTCATTCCCCTTTTTTTTCTTTGTTCAATGTCTAGTACGTGGTTGGTGTTCGTTTCACTGTCACATTCTCGAGTACGTTTACCGGAAGCCATAGTTCTTGTCTTGTAGTCCCGATCAAGGCCCATATGATAGTCAGTACCGTCTCTTCATAACATTGAAACTGTCCACGCGCCTTATTTAAACTGTAAATATTCTACTCACAGTAACGAACTATGTACGAACTATTCACAAACTACTTATTAGGCGATAAGCAGTCAATAAGCAGCTATGTTTCAATAAGCCGCTCAAAAGAACAAGCTCAAGTGCTGTCAGTGGGTATTTATACGGCTTAAAGGAGAAGGAGCGGTGCGTAGACGGCTTGTTAATTCCACATTCTGCCGGTACTCGTTAACTTGAAGAAATTTTCTGGTGCTACAAATTCAATTTATCCGCTGAGCATCATTTGATGTTGTCTTGAAATTGATTAGGTCTAGTGTGTCAGAAAAAGCCTATTGGGTATCAAGTGAAATGGCTCATGTCCAGGGAAACAAACTGGTTCTGTTCTTCTATCGATGCTGTAAAAGTACGAGCGACCTTTCAGAAGAAGAAAAGGCGCATGTACTTGAATGATTAAAGGGAATATATAGGCTCACCTGTACCAACGCCTGCTAAGTTAGAATGGAAATCAAATGTCGTCCCGAAATCTTTGATAGGGAAATAATTCGATGAGTGATTTCTCCTTCGATGCTGAGTCGCCCTGTTCCACGTCAGATTCATAATCCGAATACTGCACGCTGTGATCATCCATGTCCGATGTTGTCAGACAGATTGACGACTCGTCTCCACCGTCACCGGAGCGCATCATTTGTTCTCGCACTCGCAACCCCTCGGGCGAGGTCGTCGTTGTCTTGCTCACCTCCGTCGTAGAATCGTTCAACAAGCTCCTTCCAGCACTGCGCAGCTGCTCTATCGTAATCGCGCCGGACGTGCAGATGGCCATCGGATATCTGGAGGTATCTCTCTCGCCGACGGCCCACTGGTCAGGCGGGTAAAAGATTCTACCCGGCAACAGCATGTCGTGCAGCTCCTTGTAATCGCCGCGGCGCCACACCTCGATCTTGCGCCTGGTATTATCTGCTTCTTTTTCTCCGAGAATATCCTCCAGACCTGGCAGACCATCTTGCAGATATTGAGAAAACCTTTCGCCGACGACATCTGCATGGTTGAAATTCCCCTGTCTGACGTCGATTTCGAATTGGGACCCTTCTGGAGAGAGAGGTGGTAGAGACTTTAGTCTCGCGAGCCAAAGGGCACGTTCACTCGGTTCGTCCTCTTGGTTAGCCTTTTGATCAGGGGCGCCTGCGGTTTTCACAGGCAAGGAACCTGTCGGACGTTGCTGGACGCGAGTGGACGACCGAGCAGGCGTGCCATCAGATCTTGGTTCCGCCCTGTTGAAACAAAAGGCCGAGATGCTGTATCGACGAATACGTGACATCGTCCTGTTGAATTAAGCGAGAATGACAGTGTGCTCGTAGGTACCGATGGGCAGTGGACCAGAGTTTTTGCGGTGGCTGATGGTCGCGCTTAAGAGAGCAAAAGTTTCGGAAAAGAATGCCCAAAAATAGCAAAACTCAACGTGGAAAAGCCGTTGTGTCTGCAAGTGGCGTTTGTCTATAGAATCTTCCAATACTTGGCACAATGCCCTGTCCGATCGCTTTGAACTGACCGTCCATTGCCATTGGGTGCATATGGTCATTTTGATACCGTGTCTTTGTGGTGTCTCAGCCGCAGACAGACAAAGGTAGCAGCCGCAGGATGCAAGATCTACGAATGTCTTATGATACCAAAAAATATGCACTGTGCACGGGATAGATGTAGGTGAATAACAAGACTAGATACAGTGAGTCCACATGAGATTGGGAAGAAGACTTGTGAAGACTCAAGGTTGAGGTCGACCCAGAGTTACTAAACTCTGGGCCCCTAAGAAAACAAGATCCACATTGGGAACACGGCAGCCTTGTGAAAGCAGTGTAATCGGGCAGTGATACTCAAATTTTCGCTTGGTATTTCATGGGAACCTCATGGTAAGATCGCCAGGCGACAAACAGCAACGGACAGGAGACGGAGTGATCTCTCACTCACAGGGCAGATACCACTTTGACACTTTCAAGAAAGTGAACTTCTTGAAAAAAATCATGTCCGCACTAAAATGAACGCAGTGACTGGGCGTACAGCAAAGTGTGTCCATGGCCCGATGGGTCCGCCATTTATTGGCCACCGTGCATAGGGCTGCGTGCTCTGTTTTACACGGGACAGACATTTGGTCAACTTCGATGGCACCCGATCACATTTGATTTCCATTCAACAAGGCTGCCGTAAGACCTGCGCAGCCGACGTGTCCTCTGCCTTCGCGAGATGGGCAGCTGCGCCAGGTGCTCAATCTTGCAGGCTTTATTGAGTATATATTGGGTATGTTTATTTCGGCTCAAGCCAGCCACCCCCATTGAGGCCAGATCTACACGGGGAGAAGATGAGCTTGGGCCTCAGAATTTTATATTAGGCAACAGAGTCAAAATGATGATTACTTCCGGGCGAGGATTACCGGTCCGTTCGTGAAGCGAGATATCTACCGGAACTCTGACGAATTATTCCGTCGGTGAGGCAGTCAAGATGAAACCTGGTATGGGATGGCACTCTGTTGCAAGTAACGTTCATCTGATGATTCTGATCCCAACCTAGTCCTGATTCATATACTGATCATCAGCCCAGAAGCCCTTGGGGAAAGTCCAGTCCCATGGACGCGGGCGTGGCTGAGCGGGCTGGCATGTGGCCGCCTTATGAGATGAGATGCACAACACAAGACGTGCCAGGGGGCCCAGGGAAGTTGTGCTGCCGGCACAGCGGCACAAGACCCCAGATCCTGAGGCCAGATGCGCCAAGACCCCAGATAGCGGCGCGGAGTGCCGAAAAAAAAAGAGACCAAGATGTGGTTATCGGCGCTAAGTGTTGGAGGGGGGTAGGGGGGTTGATCCTCTCCTTTCTGCCATTTCAGCACCCGACCGGGGGGGGGGGGGGGGGGGAAGCGAACGCGGTCCAGAACTCTTGTCTGCGTGCGGGCCAGTGAGCCGCAAACTTTCAAACTTAATTATTTGCAGCGGCATAGACGGGAGTGGCAATGTCGATCTTGTCTGACACGAGTGCGACACACAAAACAATCAGAGTACCCGCTCTGCCGTCGTGAGCCGGGAAGACCACTGGCACTATTGCTGGCTGGGCAGGTAATTTAGCTGATGCTGGGGGATAAGGGCCAAGGCATGGCAAGACAACCAATACAGCCATTATACTGTGTAGACGGGCATACGACGGGCACGCGTTCGCGGATTTTCTAGAAGACTGGGTCTGTCTGCCCCATGGCCTGCGGCTTTCGATGCTGCCGCCGCACGTTGTCAAGAGACAAAAGCCCCCAATCGGGGATTTGGAACCACGCGGCTTGCTTTTAGGCTGCTTTGGTGGCAGGCTTTCAAAAAGTTTGGTCGAGGCATGTAGGTTGTATGTCAGATTGGGCCAGGGTGAGGCGGGAGGGCTGCAGAAGCCTACCCGACGCTGGGGGAATGTGTGGAAGCAGTGGGGGAGATGATGGCTGTCCAGGTCGCAGTGAGCCGCAACCTGAAATGTCAGTCGGAGGATTTCGGACAAAGATCCGGGACAGTGCCGGGGGAGGCCTTGTGAGTGTTTCTGCAGGCTGCGGTGTGTGTGTGTGTGTGTGTGTGTCCGCGTGTGTATGTCGTGGGAGCCGGCTCAATCAGGGCACGAGGGCGAGTGCGAAGGGGACAAGCAGGGATTACTACGTACACACAAGAAGGACACAGCAGGAGGGAGGGGTGAGGACTGTAGATCGGGAATTTTGGGCCGGTGGGTGGGGCCGTGGGGAGACACATGCAGAGACTTTAGCCGCTATTCTCCCGGACCAGCATGCCAGCCTGCCTGCTGCCAGGGCGGCATGGCGGCGTGGCGGCGTGGCGGCGTGGCAGGCTTGTCAAATGTCTGAAGTGCTGAAGATCCGACGGCTCTCTCCGACAAGGTACTGTGCTGTAGTCTATGTACCGGCCCAGTGAGCTGACAATGGGACAGATGGGACGGGGGCCGTCTGTACCGCCGATTCGATCCTGCGACTAACTGAATCGGCTGACGATGGCAGCATTTGCCCGCCTCCCTCGTTTCTCACTCACCCTAGTGTGATCCATCTCTAGGATAATAATTCTGCCAGGCAGGCCACGGTCGAACCAAAGGGCATCCTGGGTAAAAAGATGATGAAGCTCGTCCAGAGATTCAAATCCAATGTCAATTGCGCACGGCGCATGTATAGCAATATCGAGCCCGGAACCGGATTGGAGGAACTCGATCTCTGGCATGTTTTTCCATGAATTCTGCCGGCTGCAGACTATTTCAGTCCCGAGGTGACGAACCACAGTAACAGTAGACGGGAAGCCCGCCTCCGTACATTTTCGATTATCTGGGACCGAGCTGGCTGACTGAATGACCTGACGGAGAACCCAACTGGTGAAGAAGTCCATTACCCAGCAGCTATTGCAGTCGGCAACGGGGCAGGCAGGGTGGACAATAATCCGACAAGTGGTTAGTGTAATAAGTATCGTTGTACATGTGATCTGGAATTAAATTGCTCGTTGACAAGCAAGAGCCAGGAGCTGCTGCATCTTGGTTGCAGCGCTCCCTGTCCCCAGCAAACTTGGAAGCCAGACAGGATGGGGCCAAGGGTCGCATGTCCGACTCACAGCACCGGCCAATAAGGTACGACCCCAGCGCAGCCAACCCCCTCCACCACACGTCCTCGACGGGCCTATGGGAAGACGGAGCGAGAAAGCCAAGCTGACTCTTTGGGCACTGGCATGCCTGGCTGCCCCCCGGTCCCACGGGCTGGCGGGCCGTAGGGTGGTGGGGCTAAAGGGCTGCGGTGGGCCCTGAAACCACATGTCGGGCCCGTCAAACCGTCGTCCTGTGTTTTCCCTTCTGCAGCCGGCACGACGGCATCGTGGGGTGTAGCCTCCGGGTTAGAAAGTAAAATTCCTGCACTGCCATAGTGGCAGAGTGGCAGCCCATTGCCTGGAAAAAGTAGCTCGTGATAGGGACATTGCGCGCCTGTTGCCCTGCGGCTTCGCGTTCCGGGCAGCAGTGGATATCAGGGGCAACCTGTTTTGCCCCGAGATGGCCCCCCTTATCCGCCATGTAATTGTCGGTTGTTTTGGGCCCCCTCCAGATCGGTGATGTGATCTTGGATAAGATGCAGGCCGCAACATGACAGGTCCCACTCCTGATGCTGTTGGAACGCTTAAATAGAGGCGATGCCCTCCTTTTCCGTGGGATCATCGTCAGCTGGTGATAGTTGATGGTCTTTTACCCCCACGTCAGGACATCCATCTTGTCGGAGCCAACAGAGCACGAGCGAGCAAACCTGAAGCGGCCGGGCCCTTGGCTGAACTGGGACAAAAGCACACCATCGCACAGCATTCTTGTCTCGTCCGTCTTATCTGTTGTCACCCTGAGGCGGCTCATCATTGATCAACCAGCCAAGCACCAAGAGGCATTCAACTCGGGAGGAAGATCATTTCACCCATGATCAACACCAGCAAGGTCCAACCCCCACAGCACAACAAGGCCTTGCTTGTATCCAAGCTTCGACATCACATCTCACAGGAGCATCACGCAACGAGCACAACTGGCCCGATTAGGAAATCCACGAGACGCCGGCGGCCCAGCTCCGAAGCGTCTAACCTGGCCCGACCACGGAGACGGGAAACACAAGGTCTCGGCAATTTACGCAGGACGCGGACATACTGGGGCCAATCTCCCATTCCTTCTTGCCTCGGACCCGTGTTGCAGCACATCCTTGGCCACCACGACCAACTCGCCAGGATCCAATTGCCAATTCTGGCAGTCCCGGGTGGAGTAGAAAAGTCACGAGGATTAGCAGACCGCGGACCCAGGCACACACACACACACAACCCCGGATTCCTTACCCCGCGTTATCTCAACTACTGGGCGTAGTAGCGTTTGCTGTATTATTGTTTCAGGGACCCAAAAAAAAAAGGGCGTGTTCCTGTTGGGGCAGGACGTTTACAGGGGAGCAGCAGAACCTCAAGCAGAAGCAAACGCCTGAAGCAGGATCAGAAACAAGAAGCACGTCTACGTGACAGACACGAGACTCGGGTGTGAAAAAAAGTCAGCCGACTAATTCTGGGCCTGAGGCGAAGAATCCCGAAGGGAAAAAAAAAGGGGGTTCTTCTGCAGGCTTTGTTCTCTTGTGCTGAAGCAGCCGGAGAAGCAGGTCTAAGAAGGCCCCGGTGGATCAAACAAACGGGAAGGGGGGAGGTGCAAGTATCTCGAGCCATAATCTCGGGGAGGTGTGGAGCACCACCTCGGCAGCAAGCAGCAGAAGCATCAGCAGAAGCAGCAGCAGCAGCATCAAGCAAGCAAGCAAGCAAGCAAGCATCAACGGGTGGTTGTCTGCAACACAACGCAACGCACTGCACTGCACTGCACGCGACGCAACGTAGCCAGCCCTGGGGGACTGACTGACTGACTGACTTACACATACACACACCTGGGCAGTACCGACTGACGGGCTGCGGAGTGCTGTGGGCTGATTGATGAGACGAACTGCAAGGAGCGGAGCAGCACAGCAGCAAGCCACACAAGCCCAGCAGCAGCGTCCAGCTCCGTCCGGATTCCAGCTCCGGCGCCAGCTGCTGCACGCCAGCCCCGTTCCCCCAGCTTTGCTTATTAGGTTCCTGGTTTCCCCCAAATAAAAAACCCGACTGCTATTCCACGATGCATGTCACTCATTTTGCTGCACAGGCAGCAGACACAGCTGGAGGTGCCTGCTCAGTCCCGGTTGTCCCAAGCACAGCAGCAGCAGCAGCAGCAGCAGCAGCAACAGCAGCAACAGCAGCAACAATATCCGGAGCAGGCCAGTCAGCACTCGCAGCAATAGGAGCACATGCTGCAGCACACTCTGCCGGCCCAAGCTCGTCAAATTCAAATTCAAATTCAACTTCAACATCAACATCGTCGTCGTCGACCCCTTCACCAGGCGGCCGGACAGCGCGCATCACCACGACCGTGAGGATATCCGGGCCAAGGGCTCCAATGCGCAGGAGCAGCCGGAGCAGTAGTGGAAATACCACCACCACAGTCTTCAGCACAAAGAAGCTGACGGCGGCCGTCAAGATGGTCGCTGCCAAGACCGCCCCCTCGGAAGCCGGCCCAAAACCCGCTGCCCTCTCCGTCTCGTCGTCCAACGCCCCCTCAGCCTCCAACACGCCTCCCCCCGGGACAAACCACCACAAGTCGCACTCGCAGCACCGCATCTCGAAGCCCTCAGGGAGCATCGGCAGCAGGAAGGCGTTCGCGAGAGTCGCCACCATGGAGCCCCCAGTGCAGTCCTTCTACGGCGCGGAGCCTATCCCCCTGCCCAACCGCTTCGCCAACATCAAGCGCAGGCTCATCCAGGGGAGGGAACAGGCCATCGAGGCCTCCTGGCGCCGACTCCTGGCCGCCCTGCGCGACGAGATCGCACACATCCAGTCGCGCGGCACTGATCTGATCCCCATAATCGACTTTGCCGACATCGACGACGCCGCCAGCGTCACCACGTTCGAGCGCGACCTGAAGCGCTACGGCGTCGCTGTCATCAGGGGCGTCGTCAGCCAGACCCAGACCGAGTCCTGGATCCAGCAGACCAGGGACTACATCACCCACAACAAGGAGCACATCAAGCCCACCATCCCCCAGGATCCCACCTGCTTCGACCTCTTCTGGACGCCGGCCCAGTGCGCCATCCGCGCCCACCCCTCGGTCCTGCGCGTGCAGCAGTGGTCCATGACCTTCTGGGAGACAAAAGGCGTCGATGCAGACGTCTCGCGGATAGCCACCCGCTTCCCCATCTCCTACGCCGACCGCCTCCGCATCCACGACGGCACCATCATGGGCTCCAACGCCGCCATCCCCCAGGTCAACGGGAACTCGGCCGCCGACAGCCTGACTGCCAGCGCCGCCTCGACCCTGATCGCGCAGGTCGACAACGGCAGCCTCGAGCGCTGGGAGCCAGACGGCTACGGCCGGGGTGGCGCTTATGACGCCGTCTTCCGTGGCGACTGGGAGTCCCTCGACCCGTGGGACCCTTCTGGCCGCATCAACGTCACCCAAGACCTGTACAATGGTGCTGGCGTGTGTTCCATCTTCCGCATGTTCCAGGGCATCCTCGCGCTCACCTCTGGCGAGCCAGCATCCATCCGGATCCTTCCCTCGCCCAAGCTCGTCATGGCCTACCTGCTGCTGAGGCCCTTCTTCAGCTCCAGGACGAAGCCCCCGGCCGGCGGCTACGACGAGGAGGGCTCCCCGCCCGACGTGATCGCCGAGTGGGACGCCTTCCTGGACGGCGACAACTGGACCCTCGACAGCGAGCAGTCCACCATCATCCACGGCGCCGTGCCAGGCCACGCCCAGCGCATCACAGAACTCTGGCACCCGCACCTCCGCCTCCGCCGGTCCCTCGTCGAGATCCCCACCCTGCAGGCGGGCGACTACGTGATCTGGCACTGCGACGAGGCGTACAGCATCATGACGACCGCGGCGTCGAAGCCGGGGACGCCGGGCCCCGAGACCCCCGCCCCGTCGATGCTCGTCTACACGCCCGCCTGCCCGCTGACCCAGACCAACGCGCTCTTCCTCGCGAGGCAGCGCAAGGCCTTCATGCTCGGGCAGCCGGGGCCGGACTTTGACACGGCGGGGGGTGGGTCGGTGGGCAGCGAGGCGCCCCACGAGGGCCGCCCCGGCAAGGAGGAGATCGCCGCCGTCGGGGGGGACCGCGGGCTGAGGGCCATGGGCCTGGCGCCGTGGGAGCTGTCCAGCGACGGGTCCAAGGTGATGACGAGGCCGGGCACGAGGGCCGTCACCCCCGAGCCTGGGGAGGCTGCGTCGAGAGGGGCAACATCAGGCGAGGCGGACAAGATGGAGCTTGACAGCAGCAGTAGCAGCAGCAGCAGCGTGAGCGCCGAGAAAAAGCGCAGCACCGAGGGCGAGGCTGAGGTTGTCCGGCTGGCCAACATCATCCTCTTCCCGGACCGCTACGACTTTTACATACCGACGGAGAAGGCCGGTAGCGCCAAGGACAGGATTAATGGCAAGGCGCAGGCGGAACAAATGGCGGCCACGCGGCAACTTATCTCGAGGATACTTTCGTGAGAGTGAAATGGAATTGGGGGAAGGAAGAGAAGCACACGCCATCGAGTAATAGAGGGTGAGCCTGTGGATATGAAAAGTTGAGCCCGGCTCAACCTTGTCAGAATCCAGGTTAGCATCGACACGAGAGGGGGGGGGTCTCGCATGCATATTAGACGGCAAGACCCGCCCGCTGGACATCAGCGCAGCGCCGCTAGAGAAGCTCGGCAGGAAGAGAAAAAAAGGGCCCCTGCTGAATCCTATCACTACTATAGGATGTTGCTATCAGGTCACAAAGCATAGAGGCGGCCACGAGGAGGCCGGAGAGAACCACCTGTCTATCCGCGGTGAACCGTGACGGGATCACACACACACACACAGGGTCAGGCTGGAAGGGGGAGGAGGGTTGGGCGATATGAGCCCCTCCGCATCGGAACGGACCTGGGGATGGGTTTGGTGGCGTTTTCAGGGCTTCGAGGATATTATATTACTGGATATCGGTGCAATGCGTGTCCTTCCCTGTCGATACCATCTATCCAGGGAGCACTGCCCGCGAGTATTTTTATTGCGTGGCAATAAGTCTCAAGAGTCAAGAGCTCAATGATCAGTATTGCTCGAACTTCTGTCCTCAGTGCTGCACCGTGTCTCTGTCCATCCTCTTGAGTCCGGCGAGAGTCGCTGCTTGCCGGAGATGAGGATATCAGCAACGAATAGTGCAGGTTCCCTGGGCGAGCGAGGCCACTTGAAGTGGCATGTTTGGATGCCGCAGAACTCGACAAGCAGTTATTGAAGATACAACACACCCGTAAACTTCGTGCAGTCTTCTTTAGATAAAGTTCTGGTAAATAAATAGCCAACACTTAGTACAAACCACGGCGCATTCCTTATCGCCGCACGCGGGCAGTGTCATGAAGGATGGAAGCGAAAAGCCCCCCATGAGCTTGTTTTTGTCGGAGAGTTTTCGGATCCGAAGCCACTCATTCGTCGACGGCAGGTCACCTCCCTGGTCCCCAGCTGCCTGCGGTCTCCCTTTCAGGTCCCGATCCGATAGCTTAGCCGCCCGCCTGCTGTGCCCAGGACAAGCACCAGTGTTAGATCTGCTGCATGTCAGATCGATCTCAATGCTGGAGCCTAGAATACCACCTCCGATGTCCCCATCAAATCGCTGTCGGGAGCATTGCAGGCTCTTATAAAATGATGAGATGAACAATGGTAACATGTCCCCGGAAGCTGACAACCCGCGCTGGGCCACCTAGGCGTCTCATCTATTGGCCGCTATTTCGGGCCTGCGCCGTTTGGCACTACGCGTGCAGAGCTGCGGCCTCAGGATGCTCAGCCACCCACCATGGATGGCCTAAGCCTTCGGAAGTTGTTTGTAAAGATAAACAGTGAAAGTCCGATGGGCGTGCTTGATAATACATCAATGATATCTAGCCGAATACAATAATTTTGTCTCATTTTTTCTTCTGTTTCCTTCCCTCGATGCAGCGTGTGATGAAATTCGTCTCCTTAGTTGCAGCAATGAGTGAAAAGTAAATCATGCCTTCACGCCACGAGTCTTTCTTCGAGTACGGCCTCACTCGCCCGTATCCTTTCCGGTGGTTCACTTGGGCTGCAGTCATCGGGTTCATATGTGCATCCGTTTTGTTTACAGTACTTAATATTGGCACGAGTGGTTATATCCTCGAGTAAGCCTTCCTCTAGGACAAACCGAGTACCTCTGAATTGTCTGTTGCTAACGCACAAAAGGGCCGTCTACACCACGAACCCCAACGGCACTGCTGGGACTGCAGAGCACAAACTCTGGTTTCAAAAGGCGCCGTTCTCATGGCTGAGCAACCTCGAAGCATCATGCCAATCTCAGGCGTTGATGTTGGGCTCAAACTACATGACAACGCACATGGGCTTCTCGTACAACTTGATATCCCTCTCCCAACAGGACGAGAACAATAAGACCAGGCAGTCGCCAGGCGCGCCGTACCTGAACAACACTCTGCAGGATTGCGAGGTGGGAACGATACAGATTTATCCTTCTCGGAAAGACACGTCCTTGAGTTCTCCCAACTCTTGGACATGGGGCGACACTTACGCTGCAGTAAGCAACTCTAACCGGTTGGCGATCCTGTTTTGAACTATCGTGGCTGACAAAGGTCCATCTAGGCAAATGTGTCTTGTGTTATCCCCGGTCCTGCCTCATCGGTGACAGCCTCGTTCCAGGTTCAGTTCCAGCAGTCCTCCGGCATTGTCAGAAACTTCCTGAGTCTCGACAACCGCACTGATTCGAGCCAGTGGTGGGGATCTATATTATTGTGAGGGACTTCTGCGAGTCAAACTTCAGCATTTTGAACGCTAACATGCAACTTTAGAGAACGGACTTGGTATTCACTTGCAGAGTATTTGGGTTCGGAATATGTACCGGAAACTGATGATCAGCCAGCCCTACGATACGATAGCGGAGACTTTAGTAAGCACAGCGTTTGGAACCTTTCCTGGGAATAGCAACGAATGACTGACCGTGGCACTTCAGCTTTATTCCACAACAGCACAAGTGCTTCAAACGTCAGCTCTAAGGACTTCTTCTATATCACTGGAAAGTTCTACGCCGAAGACGCCCTCATCTACTTGGTAGTCAACGAGAACAATTGGGACCCGATTCGAGTATCTCAGATGAACGACACAGGCCTCGCCCGCGCGGTCGACGGTTTCGCAAAGGCTTTCTACTCATCAATCCTTCTCGATTTGGGAAGTGCCAGCCCGCTGACAGACGGCAACTCTATCACGTATCTGCTGTCCCAACGGAACGTTTCCGTCCTCGGAGTCAAGAATACAGAAGCTGTGGACACCCTCAGGGATGAGATGGCACCTTTGAACTCCACAGCGGCGCAGTTGTCACTGCAATATGTGTGCTCGGTGCCAAAGCAGAAAGACAGGTTCTCAATGGTGATATCAATTATCATCGCTGATCTCGTATTACTGTCGGCCTTCTGGCAGTGTCTCAACTGGGTCGCCACAAAATGCGTCAGCTCTCAGACCCGGAACTGGAATCACTGCCTAGGATGTGAGCGGAATACTCAAGGTTGGAGACCTGGCACGCCATCGAAGACAGACGATGAGTCTGTACAGCTTGTGATGCAAAGACCGAACGATAGCCGACTGGACAACTGGTGATGGAAGTTCTTGGCGTTAGGGGGCTTCAAGCAGATTTCTAGGAAAGGGGAGATTCACACCGGTAAAATCGGAGGGTACACCGGTACATACAGGCCATGGTGTAAATAAAAACGCACACTAACCAAATTTGTATAACACACCGTTTTTTTTACTATACTAGCTACCCTAGTTATAACCGTCTATTTGTTATTATATATTACTATTACTATATACTAAAGCTATTACTATACTTTTTAGCCACCTAGTTGGCTAATATAAAACATCCTTACTAGTAGTAAATTAACCGTAAATCTACCAGTAATTTACTTTTATAGTAAATTTACCGTAGATTTACCGTAAATCTACGGTAAATAGGTAAATTTACGGTAAATTTACAGTAAATTTACCTATTTACTAGTAATTTACTAGTAATTTACCGTGTATATATATAATTAGGTAGTTTCCCTGTAAATTCCTAGTAAATTTACAAGATATTAATTTATATAGTTAATAAGTTTTTATTAAAATAATAGCTATAACTATATACCTTAGCTATAAGGTAATAATTATTTAATCTGGATTATTATAAAAGCCCCTTATAAATTACTATAAGTATCCCTTATAAAATTAATTATAGTTTACTATAATTATTA
>JADAZS010000203.1:0-89655 GCA_014872975.1 Diaporthe citriasiana
CTTACTATACTCTTAGATTACAGGTAGGTACTTATATAAATTATCCTTATTATCTACTACTAGATATAGTAATATTATTAAGATCTCTAATATAGCCTATTACTGGTTAAGCTTAAATTAGTAAAACTCTAGCTTTTCTTTATCTTATTATAGCTTATATAAATAGAGGGCTTATTTCTAAGCCTTAAGATTAATAGATATACCGGCTATTATCTCCTAGCTTGGCTAAAAGTTAAATACCTCTAGTACTACTAGGGTTTTACCCTTATTATATAAAGAAGATATCTTAGAAGGGTAGATTAGTATTATTAACTTATAAGGAGGCTTACTAAAAAATAAGAAAAGTAGTAAAGTTTTAAATTCTAAGCTTACTTTACTAAAAGAAGATAATATATTTTACTTAGAAACCTCCAAATCTATTATCTTAAATATCTACTTATAAGTATTAGAAAGATAAGAAAATATTACTAATATAATTTAAGACTAGGGAGTATATTCTCTAATTTTACCTTCTAAAAAAGATACTAAAAAGAGAGTATATAATAGATATCCTTTTATCTTACTATCTATTTTTACCCAGAGGTATTAGTATTATTTATTTAGGTAGAAAAGATGTAAATAGGGGGTCTATATAACCTGTAAACTTATAGGCCTTATAAAACTATATACTAAATAAATAACCCTTAACCTAACTAGGTTTAGTAGGGTAATATAAGGGATAAATATTATTATTAACTTAAAATACAGTGTAAATATAGCCCCGTGGGGCTTAGATAACAGATAAGTTAAAGAGGGAAGAAATCAGACAGGTATAGGCGGGGGATACACTCCTTTTTATCTACCCGCTTCCGTGTACACAGACATGGTCATCAACGGCCACAATGATCCAGCCATGACTGGCCAGATCTTCCAGGTGTGACGTGTAAATGAGGCGGGAGCCACCGAATCCGCGACTAAAGATGAGAATTGGTAGCTCGTTGTCCACCAATGGTGCATTGAGATACGATCGCGAGATGATGGAAGCTGCTGTGCCGTTTGGAACCCCGTAATAATTGTCGAAATAAGCCCCCGTCCGGGGAGAGAATGTAGGTGAAAAAGAAACGTTCTCACAGCCGGTGACATCCGTGGGGTAAAACAGAGATACCATAAGTTCTCCATCGTCCTGGGGAATTAGTGCCAGCGGATCAGAGCGTGAGCTGTCAACTAGCTCAAGAGCCACAGTGCCTAGTGGGAATGGGCCAGATGTTGCTGGAAGCTGAAGGCTGGAAGCTAACGCTCCCAAAACCAGAGATGCGGAGAATATCGAGCAAATGCGCATGATGAGGGGTTTGATTTCTTAGACTAATCA
The DNA here is from genome assembly GCA_014872975.1 of Diaporthe citriasiana. Lineage (NCBI taxonomy): Eukaryota > Fungi > Ascomycota > Sordariomycetes > Diaporthales > Diaporthaceae > Diaporthe > Diaporthe citriasiana. The sequence continues at coordinate 1,349 of JADAZS010000203.1, forward strand.
TGAAACTGTTTCGATGTTGTGACAAGCGGGAAGATTGATGACTTTATATGACATCTTTGGCGTTCGATACCGTCTTCATTCATATGCATGAACCGTGGGGCTGAGTCTGAAGGAATCCCGTACAGACTCGTATTGACCTAACCCTTTTGAGGTTCATATTATCCTAGCCTTTTTGAGATGAAGTCGCCATCCTGTACAACTTCCCTGCAAAGTCAATAAGTCTTTGACAATCGTAGGTAGAGAAACCTCCGCTACTGCCGTACTCCAATGCTATACCTGCAAGGATCTCCGTGCCAAAGACTTGATGGACAAATCAGCTGATAACGTGTTGAATGAGGTGAGGTTTAGAATCCTGACCTGCTGTACAACTACAGTGAAGCCGTGGGTGGATTGGCTCAAGACCGGCTTTCCTCTTGATCGCCTACACGAAGGATCGCAAGAAATACGGGCCACTGTCTCTCGGCTGAGACATAGCATAAGCGGGAAACTGAAGTCAGCCCTACGTCAATTCAACATTTTAGCCGGCACTTCCGGCGTCGTGGGCCGATGATTAGGCTGATTCTTCGCGCATGTTGTGACTGTTGACGGGCTTCGGGGTCATAGCTACTTGCGCACGCATGTATCGGCTTGTGGCCTTTTATCATCCCACCTGAGATACACACCTGGGTGGGCAAAGTCAAATGGAGATCATTACTCCATGAATCAAAATAAAATTGATGTGTTACCTGCACACCTGAATAATTTGAGAAGCCATAGTATACCCTCAGCTATCTGGGATGCCGCAAAGGACCATTCATCCTATATACTTATCCCCGGTAGCTATGAAGCTGCTCCAGCTCATACTCTCGATCTGCTTTCATATGAGCGCAGTATTGATTCCCAATTCTGTCGAGTTACCGAAAGCTTGACTCGAGCACTATTCACTGGGAGTGATGGCACTCGCATCTCCCCAACTGGTCGAAGGCTGAGCTGTATGCCAGACTCACATTTACAGGCTTTTAAAGGGGTACCCTTATTGAGTACTCAACCGAATACCCCGCAAACCATGCTTCCACCAGAACCAGCTTACCCCCGAGAGGCTCACGGCCAGTACGGTTATCTTCAAGGCATTCGTCGCGGCTTCTACAACCCACAATCTCTTCCTTTGCTCAACCATGTCTTTTGCCTGGTTTGTATGCGGAAAAGGCTCCTGAGGGACCTCCTTGCCCAGAAAAGCACACAGCTCCTCCCATCCGTGCTTGCCCAGATCAAACTCAAGAATCCTGTCCGCAGCCACCCTGCTCCATGTTAGCCACCCGCTACGGAGTTCGAAGTGTTGCATTCTGGAACATCCAGAGGCATAAATGATTTGTAAATGTGTAAAGACAAGAGTTGTGCTTACAAACTCCGCACGCGTGGGTAGTGGGCATCGTAGGTCTTTCGATATTGCTCCGCCGTCCAATATTCCGTATGAGGCGTGGTCACGTACGGCCCAGAGCCGCCAATCATGGTCAGGAAACAACACGCATATTGGTGCCAGGCCCTTGATTCAGTACTTAGAAAAGGTTCTAGGTATGGCCACCACTTCCACGTGGTCAATTGCATGCCCGTGGTGCTGACGGAGCGGTACCAAGCCTGGAATGGGCGCTTGTTGAGAATAACCTTAGCTTCAGGGTTCTGCATGAGCCAGTCCTCAAGGAAGAACATGGCGGGCCCGTCGATGATCCCTTCGTACTTCCATAGGATTTTTGACCAGTCGTCAGCGTCGTAGGGTGCCTTGGTACCGCCGTACTTTGCTGCCAATGCCTCGTTCCAGAAAGGAAGATCACCATTCTGCATGGCGTCCTGTAGTGTTCGGAGTCAGTTATCAAAGAACCAAGGGAGTAGTCTCATACGATTTGTTGGGGGGGGGGGCTACAGTGTGACCATAACCTGCCAAAGCCAGCAGCGTGACAAGTTCTTCGAGGCACAGGCCACGTTGGGATAGGTTTCTTTCTGAAGGTTCGAGATTACAACCAAGAGCTACTTACTACTGTGTGGTAGGTTGGTATACCTAGTAAGTTTAAAGCTGCCCGGATAGCTATTTCCATCAAGTTAGTACTTAGCATTGCATTGTTAGATTCATGGGAGGATGTTATACATTTCGTTCCTGACCGAGGCAGTCCCAATCCCAAGACAGCCAGGCGGGCAGGCTTCGGGGCTGGAGGTAGTCTGTCGATGAGCCTCTTGCTGTCGGCTGCCATTTTGTGATCACTTGAGTGGTTTCAAAACCTAGGAAGGACGGATCAAAATTGAGTGGGCAGGAAGAGGTCTTTAAACATCTGTTCACACTGGCTAGCTCCAGGTTCCGGGGTCGATTGATGTCGCATCCCTGCTCCTGCATCTTGCTCACGAGCTCAACAGGAAAATCAATTAGTGCTGAGGTGAGATTCCGGCAGATTAGCACAAAGGCCAGGACACGGGCGCGAGACGTAAATTTGAATTGATTTCAAAAAAAAAGAGTCAGTTTTCATAACCTGAGGTTTCTGTAGAAACACCTTGTGCGGTAGGTGTTTCTAGCAGTGCCATTGTACTGATTCTGACACGTCAAGAGATTTCCTCTGATGCGGTCCGCTTTGCAAATACGATGGAAGAAGGTATTGGGTATCGATGCCGCGGCGGGCGCCCCGTGCCCTTGTCTAGTAAATGTTCTAGCACGGTATCTATCAATTTTCCCAACAACCTACCATTTGCACCAGCATCAAAACCCGAAGAGCTACCATAACACGACACCACTCTGCCAATCTGCTGCGCATGCATCATTCTAGAAATGTTTAGAGCTGCAAACGAGCAGCAAGCCAAAGACACAATCTTTTTATTCTTTTTCTCAACGGACGAAATCAACCAGGGCTTACTCATTTCAAATACTCGGGGGCATGCAAGTTTTGTTGCAAAAGGGGTTTTTAATGAGAGACACAGGTAAGAATACCAGAAACGCCTCTTGATAGTGTACCTCAAAAGGCCTTGCTTGAAAGAATTGCGAGAGAGCGCAATGTGAAAAGTCGCCATCCACCCCCAGACTCTCTTCGAAGGTTGGGCGCAGATATCGGCTTTCCATGGTTATTGCTCTGAAGGCCCGCATTAGATCGCATGTTCAAGTACCCCTTCCACGACCGCCACAGTGCACCCGTTGTAGTTATACAGTTGTTGCCAACATCTTTCAATCATGTATGGGCTTAAAAGTATAGCCTGGGGCTGAAAACATTTCCACCTCAATCCAACGTGTCAATGTCCCTCTCGGCCACAACGGCATTCAGGAAGAAGACCCTCGTAGGGGTTCAATAATCAGTTTTGTTCCTCGATTTCCCGACTGATATCTCTAAAGGGGTACCTTGGCAGGATAGTCTTTATTCCTAGCGCTCAACCGGATTTGCGCATAATCCGACGACCTCGCGATCACGGGGAATTGCACTTTCTGTAAGACCTGGACTTTATTGGGGTTGCCCAAGCCGAACGCGGAAATCGTCTGCGCAGGTCGCTTTGCGCTCAGCTGATTGCGATGTCGGCAGACCGATTCTCACTATTGGTGAGTCCTCAGATCCTGTCACATCTGGATTCACCAGCCAGTCGAATGTCCTTCCAACATGTTTCTGCTTGTCACACAGAATCATCATCTTCAATTTCAAGTTTTGGTCAAGATACAGACTACTAACAGTATCTATGGTATAGGCGGAGTCCTCGTTAATTTATGAGAACCCGCCGCGTCGTAAGCATCCAACATGCCCAGGTGCCGAGCTGGGGAACGGGCCAGCTCAGTATGCACATCATTTGTCGCTGTTTTTCAAACAGATATTTGGATGCTGCGTATCTGTACCCTGCTCATTCGGCTTCGTTGACGGCCAAACACACCAATGAGCAGCTGAGCAAGCTCCTATGCTATGGTGCAATGGGGGCTGTTGGAGCAAACACCGAGCAGCACCAAAATGGTAGCGCCCAAATCAGCGGAACGAGCACGTTCTATATATGTATTTAAGTGGGTTTGTGGATCTTGGAGGATTTGAGAGAGAAATAGACCAGTCCCTTTCATCTTGTCTCCCCAGTAGCTGGCCAAAGTTGCTCGAGTAGCATCCCCGCTCACTGCTCCTGATCTCCCCAGCCCCAACGTGAGCTGTCTAGCGGAGCTCTTGGAATCATCTTCAGATAGGGAACATTCGTCGAGACAAAAGCCTGCTCAATGGTCTGCTTCGACATTATCATGATGTTTCGTATTATGTTTCTTTTTAAGTGGTTTCGCTTTTAATCCGTATACATACTCTTCTGGAACAGTAGGCGGTCCCTTCACACAGCAGTAAATGCTCAAAGACCCAGCGGTAAATGCCATACAGTGCCGATAACAGTATATTTATGAATAATACAGTTGACTTGGGGTTTAAAACTATAGACAGCCTCGTGGCAGCCGCAAAGACGAGGCTAGTCTTTTCTTTTTAACATACATCGAAAGCAGCAAAAAATGTGGTCGAGTGTCGTTACTGCCTTTGCTGGAACTGAGGCTGTTCATCCAGAACCTTCCTCGGCATCTCGCTGCCCTTGGGCGGGACGTGAGAGTATGGCACTACGTTGCATATGCATGGCTTGGTTCTTCCGAAATAATCATCACCGTAGTGGATGAAGAGCTGCTCACCGGGGGCAATATCACGGTTGGCAGCGAATGCAATGCACCTGCGGCGGCCGTACGTGATAAACTCAACATCCAGGTTTGGCTCGCAACGGTGGTTGATGAACCGAGTGATCTGTGTCGAAATAGATTAGAGTTCGTCACATGTGTTTTAGTATCCGTGGTGCCGATTATCCCCGAGAATTTGTATACGGTCAAAGAGGTGTGGCAAGACAGAGGGAGGAACCACGTACGCTCCCATACTCGCGCGCGTCGACCAAAGCCACATCCTCAAGCTCAAACGAGTACGAGTGATCTTGGTCAGGACTCGTGTTCCAGTCGCGCGGCAACAGCCTGCCCAGATACTCGCCCACGATGTCCCCCCTGCATATCCAGCCTCCCGTGAATACGCCGTACCCCATGCTGGTATTTCCTTCGCCTGCTGCAGCCTCGATGCGCAGTTTTCCAGCGCGCTCGACACTCTCTGTGAGTTTCTGAAACGAACTTACGCAGTTGTCACCTAAGCAGCTGCTACCTTGGCCCCTGCAGACGCGGCAGGAGTCTTCATCGTTTACCATGGAGGCGAAGATGCCCGCGCGGCTCTTGACCTCGTGGGCCAGGACGCAGCCGCCGGTGCTGCTGGGGTTTGTCCCGCAGGGTCGGTTACGGTTCTCGGGATGCCAATCTGCCGGATCCAAAACGTAGTCGTCTATACGGCGTGGTTGAAAGCCGTCGGAATAAGTTATGTCTTGCATTCTGTCCGAGGCTGGGTCATAGTACTGGAATGAGGGGAGACTGCTGGGGTCAGGAAGACAGGCCATGTTCACTTGTCTTGCCGACTGTTTCTGGCATGCATAAGGTGTTAATATGTGCTTCAAGGTCTATCAAGTCTGGCTTAGGGGTGTCGTGACCAATATAAGCAGAATCCTGGCCTGATGGACTGCTTAGCTCTTTCGTTGGCTTTGATGAAGCCTACTGGAGAATTGTGGCAGCTTAAGAATAAAACAAACCACTTACTGCTTCATGGATTTGTTTTACTCTTTCAACAATGAAACTCTTTGATAGATTGCATGTTCTACACCACACTAGTGCATTGGACACATTGGCCTTCTGAATAGATAGATGCATGAGCTCTGTTGCCTTGAGGCACTTGGAAGCATCACTTGGTTGGCTTGCAGCAACAGGCTCACTTGGGTATGAAACAGGGTGAGTTTAACAACAAACCATTGTCCGAGGATCTTGGCGCCTCTGATTGAAGGAATGGACGATGTATGATGAGAACCTGAGAAGAAGTGGATTTGGTATCTAGTGCTGCTGCTGGCTCAGTCAAAACCCAGATGAAGTTTTCTAAGCCAGCCACGAGCCAGAACAATGAATCCTTGCCATCCCAGTAGTGAAAACATAATACAATCCGATGAGTCCCAAACGCCCTAGAAAGTGTCCGGCCGAGCCAGTGGGTTCATCCTTAGAACCTCCTCCGTCTCCTCCTCCGGTCCGACCCGCCGCCAAAGGCCATATTTACCATCTCCATAATGATAAGCTGCAAGACGTACTCCTTCATCATAGCCCACGCCTGCTCCTTGCGGTACCAGGGCAGGGCGTTCCAGCCGAGGACCCAGACGCCGGAGACGAGAGAGACAATGACGCATCGACTGGCGAAGACACTGGCTCCGCCGGACGCGACGGCATATAGCAGCACGGCCTCGCCGATAGCTAAGGGCCAGTAGTAGCCCGGCTGCCAGAGGCCGAGGACGAAGGTGTTGCCGCGTGCTGCCGCTGCCGCTGCCCCTCCGCCGCGGGCGACGTCCTGTGCCGGGTTTGGGATGGTGATGGTCAGCGGGAGGGCGGTGGGCTGCGAGGCGATGTACCAGTGCAGAATGGCGGCGCCGCCGAGCAGCACGGGCGAGATCACGCGGTCGGCCAAGCAGGGCCCATCCAGTTGGGTGAGCCAGTCGGACTGGGTGAGCCACGAGACAGGCGTGAAGCGGCCGTGCGCGGCTGAGAAGAAAAAGATAGCCAGGGCCACCGAGGTGACGCGGCGGAGGAGGAGGTCTGTTGACACCGGCATGCTGTTTCCTGGCTGCGTGGGTATGTCTGTGTGTGTAGCGGGTGCTCAAGTGCTGGATGCGCTATGTGTGAGGTGCGGTTGTGAGAGAGGGCCGACGAGGAGTGTGATGATGAGTAGTACCTATTGATGCTCAGAATAACTCGAGAGGCTTCAGAGAAGGGATTCGAGTCTCGGGCGTCAAAAGACAGCCGTACCGTTGGTTGCAGTGCCAAATGGATGGAGATCCGATACGTGTTCCCTTGGTCGGTTGTCGAGGGAGGAGGTCTTGGTCGGATGTGTGGTGGAGTTTGTCGGTTATACAAGCAGATGCAGGTACTTGCCCCACCTCTCGTGGCTTGCCAGGCCACAGTGACTTGGTGACTAGAAAATCAACGAGACTGATGTACAAACGTCAAGTCGATGGTGTCGTCGTCTGTTTTATCCTTCAGGAACGGCAAGTAGACATTAGCGACCACGTCGCCACTAGATTATGTCAAAGGCCACCTCAGCTCTTTGTGTCCCGCGCCGTGCCGCAATAGGAACGGTCACTGCACTCTGCCCGTCACGCGAGAAGGTTCGAGAAGAGCACGTTTGTCATGGCTGATCCCCCCTCGACTTTTTGGCTCGCGAAGTTTTTGTTCACGTCAGCTCGCCATGATTAAGCATTGCATCCGAAATCAGGGTGAATCTTGCCTGGGGATTTCACTGGCGGATGAAGCTGGCAAGTCGGGGGGTGTGCATGGCCGAGTGCGACGCCGTCTCAGTGTGACCTTGCGCCTTGGGACGGCCTGTGAATGGAGCGTGACCGTCCGAGATCATTTCGTCGCAGGGCTCAACCCGTGCTGCACCAGCAAAAAGGCATTGCCTTCACGTTTCTCAGAGCAACCACGCGGGACAGACAAGCTCATCAATGCGACGTCCAAAGTGACGACCCGGGGGCGGATTCTGCAATCCCTGGTCGAGATGCAGCTCAACATCAAACGTAGCAACAAATGAAAAGGCCAATGACCTCACCAGGCTGTTGGCCAGAAGCCGACCTCGTTCAGGGCAGACTGCGCATCTAGTGTATCATCTATCTGCTGATCCCCCTCTAAGCCATTGAAGTAAAACAACCACTATTTCTTTGCCTTGGCTTTCCTCTTCAGCGCCCGCATCTCCTTCTTCATTCTCGAGTCGACCATCTTGTACCTCCCCTTGACGCCCTTGGGCCGGCCCTTGCCTTTATTCGCGCCCCTGGCCACCACCACCTTGACCGGCGGCCGGCGCACCTTCTTGTTGGCCTTGGAGATGAGCTTGGAGATGCTGTCCGCCTTCTCCTTCTCCGTCATGCCCTCGGACGCCGCCAGCACGTCACTTTTCTTCTTGAGCTTCTCCAGCCGGTCTGCTGCCCGGAGCTTCTTACGCGCCTTGGCCTCGCGCACCTTCTTGATCGGCCGCGCGTTATAAGCCCGCAATTTCTCCTTGATCGCCGCTGCCGCAGCCTTGGTGATGGGCTTCTGCTGCCGGTCGTGCCGCCACTCGTCCTCCGTGAACCAATCGGGAAGCCCGTCCCGATCCGCCCGGAATGAATGCTTGTTGAATCCGTCATCCACCAGGTCGTGGCTTGACTTCTTGCCTGTTGCGAGCTCGTGCGCCAGGGTCATTGCCTCGGCCGTGATGATGTCGATTTCTGTAATATTGGTGTCAGTTCGTCTCGATCATGGAGGATGTGTGGGGTAACGAGGCAAAAATGGGTAGCCTACCTGGCCTGTTGTCACGCTCGCGCCTTTCGCGCCTTTCCTCCTCTTCCCAATCGCTCTCATCCTCCTCGTCTTGTTCAACCTTCTTCTCTATTGTAGGTTTGACCGCTTCACACTCCTCGTCATCTTCGTAGGCATCAACAGCTATGGGTGCTTTTGATTTGGATCCTTTCGCTGGTGTATCTTCATCCGAGGAGACTTCGTAAGCCATGTCGACGTCCATCTCCTCAACCTCCAGCTTCTCGGTTGGCTCGTCCTCAGGCTCGTCCAAAAGACCCTCCATGCCCTTGAACAAGTCCTGGTTGAAAAAGGCCCTGGCCCGTTTTGACAGCCCTGACGAGTCCCCCGTGTCCTTTTCTAGGTCCGTCAGGAGAGTTTTGTTGCCAGATGTGACGCCGTCCTCAGCATCAGAGTCCTCGTCGCTGTCTTCGTCCAGCTCACTCTCCCCGTCACTGGCGGCCTTCTCATCGGCAGACACACCCTCCCATTCGTCGTCATCGTGCTCTTTCTTTGACCGCTTCGCTCGGTACTTCGCATCCGTTGCTGACTTGCGCTCCTTGTAAGCATCATACATGCCGTCAAGCTCCCGCTCTAGCCTGTCCTCTTCCTCGTCGCTGTCCTCGTCCGAGTCTGCTGATGTGCCTAGACCGCTGTCTCGGTCTTTCCTAGTATCCTGCTCGCTGATCTTGACCATTTTCCCCTTGGATATCCTGCCCAGGGCGCCGGCCTTGTCGACGGCCTTGAGCTGGAACATGGCGTCCTCGCCCATTGGTCCTCGCTCTTCCAAACCAATGTCCATGGGGGCGGTCATGTTGAGCTGCATGCGCACTATGTCCTTCTGTCGCTGTTCGTTCTCCTTGCGCCTTTCCTTCTTCTTTCTCGCTCCTTCCTTCTCCTTGAGTGCCTGGAGCTCCTCCTGGATCCTCATCTCCTCGTCCATGCCTTCTACTTCTGCCGTTTCCTCGGCAAGCTCAGGCTCCTGCTTGCTCTTCTTGGCGGGGAAGCCAAACTTCTCGCGGACCTTGAGTCGCCATTTCAGCAGTAGCTTGAACTCCTTCTTACCGAGAATCTTCAAGTCGTCGCAGCACCGACGGATCTCGTCTGTCGTCTCAGGTAGCTTGTTCAGCGCTGCGAGGGCCACATCTCCGTTCTTGGATTGGTCGAAGTGCAGGCGGTTCTTGCTTCCCAGAATGGCAATAGGATCCGTGGTCTGGATAAATTCGGAGGCAGGGACCTCCTTGAACTGGGTCCAGTCGCCCTCCTCATAACCCTCCCTCTTGCGCTTCTTTATCTCGGGATTGTAGACCTTGGCCTCGTTGTTAGGGGTGGGTGCGGCAAGCTCTTCGAAGACGGCGCGGGGGTCGAGGAACTTGGGGTCGATGTGCTTAGGGGCCTTGAAGCCGCGGCAGACAACGAATATTTCGGCGGAGACGTTTCGAGACGACGGGGGCTTGGTGGCCTCGACCTTGGTGAAGAGCTGGTTGAAGACCCAGAGCAGGGAATTGTAGTCCTTTGAGCGGAAGACTTTGGTGACGAAGGTGCCGCCCTCGACGAGGAAATCGGTGGCCAGCTTCATTGACTGTAGGACCAGTTCTGCCTGGTTGAAGGAATCCTGGACCCAGGCCGTACCGACATTGGGGGCACCGTCGTGGAGGACAGTGTCGGCCTTCCATGTTTTGAGGTGTTTCCTAATAGTTGCACGGCATTGTTCGGTGGTGATGTCGCTCTGGAATGTGATGACCTTGGGAATGGGCTTGATGGGCGAGAGATCGACACCCACGATGAGGCTGTTGACGGGCATAACCTCTGCAGCGACCTGACACCACGACTGAATGGCACAAGTGCCGATTAGTAAGTAAGAGTAGACTCGGTGGCTGCTTTGATGTTCGGTAAAATATCACGCAACGCTACAAATGAATGCAACAGGCCATGAACGTACACCAGGGGCGGCGCAGAGATCCAGCAGGACCTTGCTCTTCTCGAGGAAACCATATTTCTTGTTGAGCTGGATCAACTTGAAGGCAGCACGCGCACGGTATCCCTTCTCCTTGGCGAGCTTGTACCACTTGTCGAGACGACCCTTTCCGTGCTTCTTCTGGATTGCCATAATAGGCAGTCGAGCCGGAGAGGAGGGCGGCGACTTTACTGGGGGTGGTCGTGGTTGTCAGGTGATGGCTGTCTTTGGTGATGTCGGTCGTCCCAGAGGTGCACAGGACTGGGAATGGGACCGAGTCGGGAGGCGCAATGCGACAAACTGCAGGATACCTATCGAGAACTTTTTTTCCGGCCAAAGTGGTTATCTCTTATCTGGGTGGGGTGCACTGAGAAGCGCCTACATGCCTAGGGGGAGGGTGGCTTGTCAGGGTTCATAACCCTCTCCCATGTATACACTACGGATTAGAGCAATGATGACCAGGCTCAAGGCCAAGGCCGTCGCTCTGGACCAGGGCCAGGGGCCTAGCTCAGCTCGTCTCTGGCGGCGGATGCAACCGAAAATGGGACGTGCTGGGGCGTGCTAGCTGGCGGCTGATTGGACTGAAGGCTAAAGTGCTACGCGGTTCCAACGCGTGCAGGGGGAGCTCAGACACAGAGCAAAGCTTCACGGCCTTTTGGTGGCGTTTTTGCGCGTTGGTCGAACCGAAGTGAGTGCTTGTGATTGATGACATCGGCCTTGTGGCCCACACTGCACTTCTACATCCTGCACTCGTCCAGACCTCAGCCCAGCCTGGTTTCCTCTGGATTGATCACATCCTGTTCAATTCCAAGCTGGCTCCAATCCCTCAATCCCTCAATCCCTACTTTCCTCACCTCAACTTGTAAACAACACCACCGTCACCAATCGAAAGCCTTCCCTGTCTCGAGACAGCTCGTCTACTTGTCTGTCTCTCTGTGTATCATCTCGCCCTCTTTATGATCCTCGTCTTGGATCTTCGACCCCTGCTCTGCGTCTAGAGCCTCTTCTTGTACGTAGGCGATCCCTCAACGACTTCTACGCCTGCGGGTTGATTCCTGAGAGACCGACCGCGAGACTGGTCGAACCACAAAGGCCATGGACCTGAACGATGGCCGACTTCAGTCCAGCCCAGTTGCCAATGGCCTCTCTTCTCCCCCTCGTCCACAACCAACACGTCACGCCAAGCAGAAGCGTGCTCCCTCCATTACCCCCCGCAAGTTCAACGCCTTCTTCGCCCGTCGGTCTACGCGTCTCGCCCCGAATGGCGCTTCGATCGACCAGAGCTCACGTGCCTTGGGTGCCATCACCGGCTCGGCAATTAATAGACGCCAGCGCCAGATCAAGGACGCACCAATCCCCATGAAATCTCTGGAGGCTCCAAACGCGGGCGATGTCCAGGACGAGAACGATTATGACGACGACAACAAGACCGAGAGCGAGACCCCAAGGCAGTCCAAGAGGCGAAAGACGGGTCACCACACTCCTCCCGACTCGTCCCCAATCAAGCCACCGCCTCTCTTCAACTCATCACCGTGTGCCCAGGATGATGGCCCTGCAGCTGTCAAATCAGCACTTCTAAGCCCGTTGCAGTCTCTCGCGGCTAGCAGTCAGATGACAGAAGACATATCGGACTTTGAATGCGATCATGACGACTCTGACGACGACCCGGAGCCGCCGAAGCGCCTGAGGCAGCTCACCCACAAGGGCATGGGAGCCCAGCTTTTCCAGCGCCAGGTTGGAGGCATGCCGCGTGCAGGCCGTTCTTATTTATCGACACCAACATCTGATTGGCGCTCAGAAACGGCAAACTTCAGCTCAGGTCCAACCGACGCCCACTTTTGTTCCAGCCACGAGGGTCTGGCAAGATGCATTCCCTTTTGCACAGCCTCATGCAACACCAATAGCCTGGTGGCTGTCGGCGACGAGGAGGGACGGGTGCGCCTGTTGGACTCCTCCCCCAAGGCACGCTTCGATAAGATACACCTGTGCTTCCAGGTTCACGGCAACGCCATCATCGACATGGCCTTCTCTGAAGACGACCAGCGGCTGGCAACAGCCTCGGGTGACCAGAGTGGCAAGGTGATCGATATGATGACCCAGACGCCGATTTCCATACTGGGCCAGCACACTGCCTCCCTGAAGCAGGTCCGCTTCCAGCCGGGCCAATCGCAGGGAAATGTGCTAGCGACGTCTGGACGCGACGGCAGCATTCAGATCTGGGACCTTCGGTGCAACGGCGGAACGGCAGTCATGGACCCCATCGTCTTGGAGCGAGAGGCGGGCCTGCAATTCACGACCATGCGCAAGATCAGCACCGGATGCGTCGTCAATTCCTTCTTTGGCGCCCACGAGGCCATGCCACGCCACCAGACCCGCTCTGTCGGCCTGCTCGCCCCGACCACGACATCGACCGACCACCAGACAGACATAGCCTCCCGCGGCGAGGTGCCCGGTCGCATCAGCGAGGTTTCGGTGACGGCCCTGCAGTGGCTGCCCTCAGGCCGCGAGCACCTGCTCCTGTCGGCCTGCGAGGCCGACACCTCTATCAAGCTGTGGGATATCCGCTCAATCCACACCAGCCGAAGCCACCGCGCGCCCACGCCACTCAGCTACACGGCAACGCCCGCCTCGCATACCAGTTGGCGGCACTTTGGCATCTCGTCGCTGACCCTGTCCACCAACGGCTCCAGGCTGTACGCCCTCTGCAAGGACAACACGGTCTACGCCTACAGCACATCCCACATGGTCCTCGGTCCCGCACCTGGCAGCGCGCCTGTTAAGCGCCCAAAGCACGCTCCCGCGGACGAGCTTCCTGGGCCGCTGTATGGCTTCCGCCACCCCAACTTTCACGCCACCTCCTTCTACGTCAAGTCCGCATTGCGGCCTTTACGCGGCGGCCGCAGCGAGATGCTGGCCGTCGGCAGCGCCGACAACTGCCCCGTCCTGTTTCCCACAGACGAGCGCTACTTTGAGCACGAGATCGAGGCCACCAGGCTCGGCCTCAAGGACAGCAATCCTGATTCAACATTGACGTCGTCATCCTTCCCCCGCTCATCAGCGCCACGCAGGCCAGCGCTCTCTCGTACAAGCTCCTTCGCAGCCCGCCCAGGTGCCGTTGGTGGTGGCGTGGCCGGTAGCAGCAAGGACGACGTCCCCATCATCCGCACCGTGGGCGGTCGGCCGCTCGGCACACCGCTGGTGCGCGGTCATGAGAGGGAGGTCGGTTCGCTATCCTGGACGGCTGAGGGCAATCTGGTCACCGTCGGGGATGATTTCGTGGTGCGATGCTGGTACGACGGTGACAGCCGCATCGGCTCGCAAGAAGATGAGGGTGAAGGTGATGGGACGGTGACGAGACCCAGCGCCCGGGAGCTGAGGACCAAGGGCGAGGGCGAAGGGCGCAGGTGGGGTTGCGGATGGGCTGATGTCAGTAGTCACTGGGACGCCGATGAAGAGGACGATGTTGATGAGTGGTGAGTGGGGTAAGTGACAGCGGGCGATATGTTGTCTGTTGGCACAAATGAGGCGTTGATGCACCCGTATGTACTGAGGCGCATCTTGGACTGACCGCGGGACTTTGACATGAGAAGGCAAGTCCACATGAGAACTTTCCTCACTTGGATCACTTGCTCACTTTGGGCACAAGACCTGTTGGAATAGGCAGGTTATTTCTTACAGCATTGTAGCACCCCCCGACGAGGAGTCTTAAGGCATAGGGATAGGCGTATTTGTGGACACTATGCTTCTTTGGATTCTTCGACCGATTTGGTCAGGGGAAGAAGATGGATGGCATCCCAGGATTGATAGGTAGATGGCACCGCATCCAAAGTAAATAGCCATGGGAGTAGTCCAGATGACATGCTCCGTAAGTCATGGAGACCAAAATCCATAGTTACATTGTAAATTGTCTTTCCCAAAATATTTTGAGATTTGTGTCATCATTAGGTTCGTTTCGACTGCTTGTTTGTAGGTCTTCATTTGACTCCCAAAAAGGGAGCCCCCCACCCCACCCATCAGGTGTCAGTGTCTCTTGGGAAAACACCTACTGTGGCCCATTCAGGGGTTTCTATCGTCTAGCATGATCAAGGACGTGTAGGGTATCAATCGTATGTGTCCCGTGTCCTGAGGTTTCCATCCCTCTTCTGCGGGTGTGAATGCTGTTATAACGCCATGTGCACCTGTTCCGTTCCCACCGACAGATGCATGCATACATGAAATGCTATTGAGAATCTGCATGCTCCCAGCACGCCTCTCATGACAGAATGCGATCACCAGTCGCTGCTTGTGAAACTACCGTCATCGTGGTTCCATCAGACCGGCGCACATACAGATACGCGACCAAACCAAAGGCCACGCCAAACAGCACGGCGAGGTTCGAAAAAAAGGCATAGATGGTGGAGTCAGGCACGGGCTCTGTACTGCCCACCGAGGTTGATGTTCCGAGGCTCTTCTGCGCCGGTCGAGTAGGGCTCCAAGATTTGTGGCAGACCTGAGAATCCCGACTCGCGCTGCCATCGTCCGCAGTGCCATCATAGCCCCCGACTTCGTGCCATACAACTTTGGGATCGGTATCCAGCTGACTGTTATCGTCACTGTAATGTACCGCCCGGAAACCGTCGCCCGGCACGATCGCGTCGTGAGCGAGGTGTGCGCCGGCCTCGTCTCGTTGTGAATTCTTAGGCAACCCGCCCGAAGTAAGCGATGATGACGACTTGGATCTCTCGGATCCTTCAGGTGGGCAAGTAGTGGCGTTCTTGTTGGGCGTTGGAGCCATCCTCACGGCTGATGGCGTAGTGGCCGTGACGGAGCCACCCGCGCCACTTGAGCTCTTCATTGCCCGTAACAGTCTCCCCTTGGCGATAGCAATGCTGTCTCTCAGCCGCGAGCCGATTCCCACCAACTGCGGATCAGCTGTCGTGGAATGGCGTCGAGAGCTTCCAGGCCGAGATGCGCCTGCCCCGCTGCCGCAAATCTTGTCCAACTGCCCCACAACCGCCTCAAGGTGGTCGAAGATGACCACCGACTCGGGAATTATGTCACGCCGCTCGGACTCGGTGAGCGCCTGCTCTGCATCGGCAAAGCGCCGCTTGAACTCGGCTTTGAGGTCCTTAGCCTGCTGCCGTGGGTTCTCATAGCCAAGCGGGGTGTCAAAATCGAGGAACGAAAGCGGTATGGTAATTGAGGGGTCTTGGCCGACGACCTCATGTGATACCGAATCAGACTCGAAGGTTGATTGCTGCCTCATCTTCCCTGGCTCACCACCAGGCCCTCTAGTACAAGGTATCCTACCTGGCTTAACAGGGTCTGGGACAGCCAGCCAGAATTCAGCTCGAAGATACAGGAGCTCAGTGCGGATGTATGACCCGCCAGACAGCAGGGCAAGGTAAAGACTGTAGGCGTAAGCGAGCAGGAGGTGCGGCCTGCGATCGACTGCCTCCTTGATGTGTGTCAGGAAAGCTCCCAACTGGCCAGTAGTGCCTGCCGACCTCAACTGCTCGTCTACCACATGTGGTGGCCAGCCTGTCATGGCGCGGATGTCAGCTTTGACACGAGCAGCGCGCAGCATGTTAGGCCAGTACGCCTTCTCCAAGATGTGCCGGGTGCGGTCCGTGACCCGAGACGTTGTTGCGTCGTGGTTCAGGCCGGAAGTGTTGGGGTTGGTGTCGTTGCGGAAAGGATATGTATATGGCAGGGGGGCAATCTCGGTGTGGACGCCGATGATGTTCTGCCAGAGGGACTCGAATGCAATATAAACGGCGCCGATGTGCAATAATCCGGTGATATAGGTCGAGGGGTTGTCCGCCTGGGGAGGTACGGCATGGGGCATTCGGTCGAGAATCAACCTATTGATCCTTGTATGGCTCGACGCGATCGCAGTGTTAATGGAGTGCGCCAGAGACTGCAACTCCCCGTCTAGGGGTATTTCTGTGTTGTTTGCCATGGGGTGTGCTTGTGTGCGAGGACACATGTGGTTGCGACCAAAGGCTTCAAGAGACACCAGTGAACGACGTCTCGGCAGACGACGCAAGTCCGGTAGGTATGGTACGGCGAAGTAGAACAAAGCCGGAGTAGGGACATCCGGTGAATTTCGGCCGATGTGACTGTGGCGGCAAGTTCGAAGTGAATCAAAGGTGTGACTGGGGATCTCGATGTGCTTGGTCTTCTGTCGTGGGTCGTAGGACGGCACCACGTCACTAGAAGATCGGAGCCAGAATTCACGGACGGTAGCGGATTCGGAGGAAGTGGGTTGGGTCGTGGTATGTAATAAAACGGACGGACTACATTAGGCCGTGTGAATGAGTACGCTGTGCTCTGAAAATGCAGGCCAGAGAATGCTGTAGAAGTTGGTGGAGTTCGTGGTAGGTGATGTGCTAAAGTCTGAGCACAGGAGGTCTATTGCGCAATGCTGCGATAACAAATGGCGATGCTCAAGACACGCTAGATTGTGCAGTACTGAGACAAGGACTGAGGTGGAAACAGAGACAGGCCAGACTGACGAGGGCTGGGGAAGGAACGTGAAGGGAAGGAAGTCAGTGGCTTCATTTTCCATGTGGAGGAGAAAAGAAGGGCTGAGGTTGTTCCATGCTAGATGCGATGCACCCAATACTTGCGAGTTTGTTCTGGCGGCCGAGGGGACTATCCACTATTGGAAACGGCCAGGCCAGGAGGATAAGGACATGGTGAAGAAGGAGAGAGGAAGGGAAAAGAACAGGCATGACGACCAGATGGATGGAAACCGGTAGTCTGGTCCGGTAGTGGCTCTCAACGGTCCAGACCATCGGCGCTTTCAAACGGAGGGAACGAGACGGCGCCATGTTCAAGGCCGATCCCTGAACTGAAAGGGACTGATCATTGCCCGAGTGTGCCACTGACACGTGCAGGCCGCTAAAATGGCCTAACCTGAGCCAGCCGACTCGGCTCCGATTTGGAAAAGAGAGTGCTGTGGTGTCAGTCTGTCTGCCCCTGCCTGCGTGTCGATTGCCGAGGTACGTTGAAGTGATCTCATTGTGCGCCACAGTCGAACATCCATCCCAAAGCCACAGGCAGGCCCGGCATGGATTACCGTGAGCCTGAAGCAGGGATGGCTGAGGCAAACGAGGCAAATGGGCACATGAGGTTGGCCCGCCCCGTTCCAGTCGAAACGGCATTGCGTTGGCTGTTCTGAAATCGGCAGGAATTCAAAAGGTCGGGCTCATGACTGCCCTTGTCCTGCACCAAGGGTTCCCCGATGAAGTCATATGGCAGCTGCCCTGTGGGGGATGGTGGGGCCGCCCGATCCAAAGGGTCGTCATACCCCTTCATTGTTGCTCTGCTCTAACCTTGGCCGACAAGCACCACATTCCCACATGCAAATTGCTGCAGGCACATACCCACAAGTGTACAAAATGCCATCAACCACAGCTCATGGGGGTCCCACGCCCCTACAGATCTACACAGATCTACTGCAGTCCCCTAGAATTCAAGGCTGTCTGTCATCTTCCAAGGTGCGTAATCCTTCGCAAGTAGGTGCTGGCCTCCTTGTCCCAGCAAGCAAGGAGCAAAGCGAAAGTGTATTAGTCTTCATAGGTTTGTCATGCTCTCCCGAGGTCCTTGCGGCCCCGACGCACAACATTGCCATCGAAGTCTCTGCAGATCTTTCTACTCGCTTCCCTTGGCCGCTCAGCTCGCCATGCCAATCTACCCGTACCTGGTGCTCTCTCAGACCATGTGCTTCAGCTGCAACTGACGAATCCATTTCGATTTCTCTTGTGATGGTTTGTGAACTTCTTCCAAGCATCTTCGCCTTTCCCTGAAGCTTTTCCTGAGGTGGCGCTTCCTAAATTAAGCAAACAGCCGAAGTTGACGTGCCACCCCCAGTTCTGCAGATCAATATCAACAGAATTTCGGCCTGTGTTTTCACCCGCTCTTTGAAGGTCTGGTGATTACCAAACCATTCACAGATTCCAAACACTCGGGATTGAGCATCATCGCCCTGTTATAATCCGAGATGTTATATATACCCACAGGACCTTAGAGACGTCTAGTCTCTTCAATGCTAAGGGGGCCCTTTTGTGTTTCGGAGAATCTGGAGGAGCATGCGATTGAAACCGTCAAACTTCTCGTCAGTGCCCTCGACATTCTTATTAAGGTGAGCCTTGGTCCTGGATGTATGCAAGCTGCGACATCAATATCCATTTGAATTCGAGCCTCCAGTTTCCTTGCATCACTGAGTCTTCCTATTCCAAAGAAAAATAGTACATAGGTACTCTGTCATGTGCGTCCATTCAGCAAATTCAACTCACCTCTCCAATCATCTAGCGTGACGTATGCACTTAGTATTTTGGTAATGTGATATTCACGGTAACAATACCAAACGCACTATATTTGATACATGGAAGGCTGCGATGAGGCTCTTGTATCCTTTTTGAGGCGTTCACAAAGCTTAACGTGATAGCTATCGTGTGCAAAGGTATTTAAGTGATTTTGCTTTTCATCCATATATATACTCTTCTAGAGCAATAGGCAGTCCCTTCACACAGTAGTAAACACTCAAAGACCCAGCATTAAATACTATAGAGTAATAATAACAGTGTTTTTATAAACATAGTTAACTTAAAGTTAAAATACAATTAGCCTTGTAGTAGCTCTATGGATGACTAGTCAAGATAGCTTCTAGATTAGACTTGTTATTATAAGTACTAGCTTAAGCAATTAATCAGATGTTAAAAAGTAATACAGTCTTAATATAAGTACTCCACAAAATAAGTCTAGAGCTACACCCTTGATTGCTATCTTCAAGTTCATCCCTTCTAATCTATCAATACACTTACACAAGCTCCCTAGAAAGCTATTACTACAGTAAGCCCAGCATTCAGCTACACAGTTTCTGACTAGAATAGATAACTCAAAATGCCCAGAAGATTTTATTCAAAACACCCAGAAGACTTCCGTGATAAGGCCAAAACTATATCAAAATGCCGCAAAGAACGAAGGTTTTTAATAAGGTCGGAGATTCGTAGGGCTGATTTCGGAGGGTACAGGGGTACATATTACCCCAGGTAAAAATAAAAATACACACTAACTAAATTTATATAGCATACTGTTTTTTTTACTATACTAACTATTATAACTATATATCCTTATCACACATTATTATTACTATATACTAAAGTTATTACTATATCCTTTTACTACCTAATTAGCTAAAAGGATAGTTGATATAATATAAATAGGCTTTCCAAAGCATATTTCAGTATGTGGGGATAACCACTATGTTAAAAGTAGAGGTTACCTACCTATTTCCTATAGATTAGCTCTTTCCGAATTTATTCCTTTTATCTTACAGACTTATATCTATTAAATAGTAGCTATAATTACTTCCAAATAGCCTTAAAATAGTAAGTTACTCTTTAAAACTAAGTATACTATAGCTAAATAGTAAGTTACCCTATAAAGCTGGGTATATTAAAAATAACCGTGTTAACCTAATAACCGACAGGCCTATAAGGCTTCCTGGTAATACTTTCTAACACCTTCTAACAGCTGGCTGCCAGCTGTAACTACTCTTTTTAACCAACCAATTAGAATACAGACTTTACAGGGCTACCTATAGCTCCCCTTACAGGGCTACCTGTAGTTAAACCTAGGGATAAGAAGAGGGTATTAAAAAAAAATATAGGTATACCGGGAATTAAACTATAAGCTTAGAATTATATACTATAAAACTTTTACCTATACTACAGATAGTATATTTTCTTACTTGGTAGGTAATTAATATAGTATAAATAGGCTTTCTAAAGTATATTTTAGTATATAGGGATAACTATTATATTAAAAGTAAAGGTTACCTACCTATTTCCTATAGATTAGCTCTTTTTAAATTTATTTCTTTTATCCCACAGACTTGTATCTATTAAAATTAATATAGTACAAATAGGCTTTCTAAAGCGTATTTTAGTATATAGGTATAATAACCTTATAGAAGTAGCCCTAAAGGTTTAAGGAAACTTTACTCTAGGGGCCCACCTTAAAAAGAAATCCAAAGCCCCTTTAATCAGAGAATAAAAAGAGTAAGAATTAATCTTATACCAGACTAATACCTAATATATACTCTTACTTTCCTATATACTATACTATTATACCTAATACTAATACCTATAATAATTTTAATTCTTCCCTTAAATACTACTTATAATACTACTAAAAACCGGTAAATAAAGGGAAAGATTATAGATAAGCCCTAATAATAGTAAAGGGAGTTTAGAAACCCTTTAAGCTAGTAATATCCTAGTACTAGAATAAGAATAAAATAATCTACTTTATCGGAAAATTAATATACTTAAAGCAGCTTATATTACTACTAAATTAAAGCTAAAGAATTTAAAACTATTTAATATTACTTTACTTCCTATAGTTTATACCCTTTAATAATATAATTAAATTTTTAAATATCTAAGGATTATAGCTAATAATCCTTACTAAATCTTATAATAATTCTTTACTATAATCCTTACTAAAAATTAAAATTAAATACCCTTTATATAATTATTTCTATACTTTCTAATATAAAAATAATAGTTTATAATACCTACTAAAACAAGTGTAGATTCCTCACAGTAATCCTAATTAATTTTTATCCCTATACTTTCAAGTGTACAGGGATCGCGGCTAGCAATCCCCACCAAATTTGCTGGGGATTTCTTACCGCGATCCCTACCACAAGCAAACCAGGCTGGAATTTTAGTCTGCACATGTGATGTATCTTACAAGAGGAATGCTGCAAGTGCTGCAGGCTCCTGAGGAAGCTAATTCCAATGCTGCCAGCACAATTAAGTGGCTTGCTCTTACATGGGCTCCGAGCCACATCTTTCTCCCGAGCCAGCCACGCAGCTGCTCCAACCCAGAGGTGCTTGGGGTCTGCTGCTGTACCTGCCTCGTCTTAGTGCATGCCTCTGTTCCTACTTCCAGCGACAGAGTGTCCGCGTCAAAACTCTCGGTTCCAAGATGATTAAACAGTTAAGTTTAAGTATTAAGAAACTATTGCCCAAGATGTGTCGGCTTGAAGTGTCGTCTTCTCTATTACCTTCCTATAAAATGCTAATGACTTTTGTGAAAGGTTAATACTAGTATGAGCACGAGAATGCGCGAGTGATTGAACGAAAGAAAGCATCATTAGCCCTGGATTCTAAGCAGAGCAGAGTTAAAGCTCAGCCGAATGTCAAAAAGGGAACACCACAAGAGTCATGTTAAACCAGACGTGAAAACGCGGCTCGCCCGTGACGAGCTCTTTAAAGGACAGAGATAGAAACTCCGAATTAAGCTTTGCAGGGAATTCTACATCCTCCGGCACATGAAGCGCAACAGAGGCGTCATCTGGGGTTTAAAGCCCTAGTTAACTAGAGTAAGGCACTGTAGCGTAGTAGCATACGCAGCAGACCTTTATGTGGGGCTCCCCATACCCAGACACACAAAGGCCGTGGGTTTAAATCCTGCCAGTACTTCCTTGCCATCTACTATATTACAGAGTACTATAAGGCAATATATTTTAAATTACACTATAGCTAAAAAGCATACCACACTATATAATCTACCTTATAGCAAACTATAAGGGTGACTGGAGTTACTTTATATAGTTAAATTCTATACAAAGTGTAGAAAAGACTGGAAAGCTACATTATTATAACACGATGTAAAAATTAAACACCACATCACATAACTAGAGTAATACCTCATACAGCTCTTATTTCGCTTTCTCCTGTTTATAATAATGTAAAAATTACCCTGATGTGCCCTTATCTTTCTAACCATTCCTCGTGATGTGATGTAACCTCTCATGCTTAAATCCTATCTGTCTGTAATTACTCCCAACTCGTCTAAATAAGCTTCCCCCCCTAAGTTATGTGGGAATCGCTGACTTGGGTACCCCCCCCTAAGTTGTGTGGGAATCGCTAACTAGCCCCCCCCCCCAAATTATGTGGAAATCGCTAACTTTCCCCCCCCCCCCTAAATTATATAGGAATCGCTAACTTGGGTACCCCCCTTAAATTGTGTGGGAATCGCTAACTTGGGTACCCCCCCCCCCCCAAATTGTGTGGGAATCGCTGACTTGGGTACCCCCCCCTAAATTGCGTGGGAATTGCTGACTTGCCCCCCCCCCTAAATTGCGTGGGAATCGCTGAATTATGTAAAGATATCTGATGTTAATTTGATGTCTGTTAATAATTAGAAAATTGCTGCTTCTTAACTTAGGTTATCTAAGCTCCCAGAGCCTGGTGTCAGCAAATAAGTCGACCAATTTGTAAGCCGTCACGGCTTAGCATTTAATGTCACCCACAGCTTTTCTTGTAGTTGTGTGTGTGGGTTACACTCATTGTCCACGGGTACGCAACAGTAAAGCTCTCGGCCTGGCCCTCCATCGCGGAGTGGATCCTTAGCATCGTTTCAAACGGATAGTCTGGTTCGTCAATGATACCGATCAACTCAAAGGCCAAATGTCAACATTGTGACACGTTGCAACGAAGGAGGCATCGAGACCATTTTCACATTCTGCAGGGAATTAAATGTCAGAGTAATGAGCATGGCGTTCCATTTGGATCTGCCACTCTGGTTTATTGTGTGGATCTGCACGTGCAGATCATTTATCATGACATGTGATGCTGGGAAGTGGACTGAGATGAAGATGTGCCACCAATAGACACCTGGACAAAGTTTATGGGAGACCGAAATAAGATGTAAACTGGGAATGCACCAGACGAGAGAGAATGTCTGTGCCGACTTTGCAGAATCCTTCTTTTGTTGATGTTTTAGCGCAACAGACTCTAATCGTTTAGACATCAAGGGCGTGAATCTGGATGCATGAAATGCTTTCTCGCAGGCGGGAGAAGCTGATAATATCCGTGTTTCTGGTGAAGACATCGCTTTGGATGAGACTGCAAGTAATGATCGGATTTGTTCCCGCAGTTAGTCGTTCGCTCGTTAACGTCTTCAACTGAGAGAGCTCGCGGACTGGGCTTGTTCCATCTGTATGTTCCTCTATAGAGCTAGCTCGCCTGATGCATGAGCGTCCCTCGTCCCCAGGTCCGTTGTCGCTGTCCTCATCATGGAGTGGCTCATGCCCAGACCCGGCACACCCAGCCTTCTGATGTCACAAATAGCACCTCTGAGAGTCTGATGCCTCAGCATTCTTGGTTTTTGTGGAGCGGTATTGACAGCCAAACTTCTGGATGTGGACTCGATTGAATGGGATGTGGCTTGGAGTAGAATTCTGCCTTACCGGGAGGAACTTTGCGGCGCCGGAGGGTGATCCCGGCCGCCTCCGGATGCTGGCAGACTTTTGCTCGAGAAAGGGAGTCCATGACAGTTGATTCAAATCAGTCTATGGGTAGGTGTCGGGGACCATGATAATACCACACTCAGTTCTGGGCGGTTGCATGATGCCAGCGCCACTTGCACAGTTATTCATGCCGTCAATGATGTTCAGCATTCCTCACAGGATGTCCTGTCCTCCAGAATGGCCCAGAGGCGTGCATGTACCAGCTTGCGCCAAACAATCCTAAGGGACTGGCCCGGAACACGCTTGCGTGGCTATATAGCCGTCTCATAATGTCTCCTCATCCCTTGCCATCACTCCCAGAATCATCAAATCCGCTGACATGGAGGATTGGCAATAAAACTAGCTTTGACACGCCAGATTGATCAGAATGTGATCAATCAGGTGAGGACAGGTGTGAGGACTCCTGGTCCAATTTTGGTGTGGATCGCGGTAAGGAATCTACACCCAATTTGGTGTAGATTCCTTACCGCGATCCACACTAAAGTCCGAGACTTCCTACCTTAACTTTCCCCACACTCTAAAATGTATATAGGTTACAGTAAGGAATCTACACTAAATTTAGTGTGGATTCCTTACTGTAATCTATACTTATTTACTCTTCTTATATTTTATCCTCTTATATTTAGTGTAGATTACAGCTAGAAATCTATACCTATTTTAGTGTAGATTCTTTACCGCGATCTATACTAAAGTCTAAGACTTTTTACTTTAACTTTCCCTACATTCTAAAATATATATAGGTTATAATAAGGAATCTATATTAAATTTAATATAGATTCCTTACTATAATTTATACTTATTCTTTCCTCTTATATTTTATCCTCTTATATTTAGTGTAGATTATAGCTAGAAATCTATACCTATTTTAGTATAGATTTCTTACCGCGATCCACACCTATTTGCTCCTCCTACATTTTATCCTCCTACATTTGGTGCAGATTATGGTTAGGAATCTACACCCAATTTGGTGTAGATTCCTTACCGCGATCTACACCTATTTGCTCCTCACACATCTAGTCCTCCTATATATGTTTGGTGCGGATTGCGGTTGGCAATCCACACCTATTCACCCCTGACCTATTTCATCCTCACACAACACAGATTTATCTTTACCAATCCCTGGATCTTGGCCACTCCAGCATTTGCCACCTCGCTAAGGACCCTCTTCTCACTCTTGGACGTTCCCACCTTCCAAAATTGAGAGGCCAACACATCCATCCTGTCTTTACCGATGTTTATCTCGGGCAGTGGCACTGATGTATTTGGTGTAAGTTGTGTCATGCCCGCTGCAAGACCCGCCGGAATGACACGGCATCCAACCGGGAGTGATCGTGCTGCTCCGTCTCTATTCCCGGAGTTGTTGTCTTCTTCCCGATCGCTCTCATCTAGGTCGAGCTTCTTTAACTCTGAATGGGTAGTTATTATAGATGGTAATGTCGTGAGGGCAGTTTAGCCTTCAAATAAGCAGGGGTTCGTCCAGGCTTCTGCAGCTTGACGATGTCTCGCATTCTCGGTGACTGTGACGGGGAAGCATCCGAAAACTAATCCTTTGACATAGACATGTCAAATGGAATCAGCGTCGAGATTTTTCCCTCTCTAATCTTGCATAGCTTGTCTCCCTGTCTGGGGTCACCTAATCCTCGCATCACTCGTAAGCAAGAAGGATCAAACTATACCGCTCATCAATCATTTATAAGAGTCGTTCTTGTCTGGTTTCGCTTGTTCTTGATCATATTCTCCAACATATCATTTTCAGTATCAGAAATCGAGCGCTCGGGGCGAATGTGCTCAACTGGGTCTTCCGCATCTATATCTGGGGAACACGGGCAACCAGATCAAAACCTTTGCTCTCTGAACACACGTATCACTGGTGATCTCTTGATCTCTTCACAGAGTCATGATTTCGTGCATCTAATGAGTGCTTCAGTGAGACTTGAAGTTCCCATTTGGAATACGCAAATCGAACATGATAGATACGGAACAGCAAGGCCAAAAGATCACTCTGGGTAGTGGGTTGACATCCACGGTGGTTCAGTACACCATGACAGAGGACGACCCAATAAGAGTCCCTTCCGGCAGAATTGTGGCGCTCAAAACTTTTGGGCGCACATCCGACTGAAAGATAATCCGACAAGCTGTGTACAAATGAATCGTCAGAGAAATAGAAATTCTACGTCATCCGCTGATTGTTGGTCATTCAAACATTGTGCATCTTTACTTCATCGGATGGCAAAAAGGCAAGGCATTTTCAGGACTCGCGATAGAACATGAAGCAAATGGATGCCTGGATGATCCCAGTCAAGGCTCCTGCACGGGTTCAAGCTATCCGCCTCTGTCAACACATCACTGTTAACATCTTGATGGGTCTCCACGCTATGCAAAGGTCTAGCTATTTTCATGGCGATCTGAAGCCAGAGAACATTATTGTATGGAGCCACACTGACGTGAGTCACGGAGTGGTTACCAAATTTGCTGATTTTGGGGACAGCTCGCAGCTTGCGGATCAGGACGGCGGACGCCCGTGGAATTACACGCCTCTTTGGTGTGCCCCTGAAGTTCTCATTAAGGATCCTAATATCGACTGGGAAAAACAGACTTATGCTCATACGGGCCAATCATCGGCAGCTTGTGGGCCAGTGAGCCCGGCCACGGTGGCTTTGGAGGCGTACGGCAGAACGAATCCAGCTCCTGTTTTCTCAGAGCGTTTATCTCCTCCATTATGTCTAATCAAGAAGCAGAGACATTCTGTTGGGCAATTAGGAGTCAAAATCAGGAGGCATCAGATGATAGCGTGATCTCGTCTCTCAGAAAAAGACTTGAGATTACCGTTCCCGACGAGAATTATAGGAACAAGCTTGTCGATATTCTGACACCTGTTCTGCGGGCTCGCTTTTGGCTCAGACCGAGTACTCAACAACTTGATCGAGATCCTCGGGACACAGCTTTGAATATAAGGCGCGACGCGACACCTTGTGAGTGAACCATGCACTCGGCCAACGCGGTATGCATCGCTGACATTGTGTCAACCTTGGAAGGGAAGAAATTCAGTGCTCACCTCAAAGCCATGGAAAGATTCCAGCTAAGTCGCAAGTAAGCTTTGTGGTTTCTCTATGCTATCAGCTGTCTAACTTGCCAGTCATTGGGCTATTTGCCTAGATTTGATCCCGTAACTACGTGTTAACCTTCCAAGAGCAGGCGGTCATTGCCCTCGAAGACGTCGTATCTCAGAGCAAAACCCGGGTTTCCAATTTGACTTACTAGACAATTTACAGGACGAAATGAAGTGAGGTCAATACTTCTCGAACATCAGAGGTATCATCGGGTGGCTCGTGTGTGCATACTACCCGGTTGGAAGAGAATTGAACGAGAACAACATGGATCACGAGATGTAAGATAGCCTTTTTCGTCGCCCTTTCACTCCTCTCAAAATTGGAGAGGTTCAGGTACATGATGTGGGCTTCAGCGTCGGCAGGCTATAACTCAGGCATCATGTTCGCCAGGCTGGCTCTGAATGGTATGCACAAAGGAAGGCGGCTCTCACTACGCTGTCTCGTCTCGCTTCTAGCCCTCTCAAGATCTAACAGAGCTCCTGAAGTCTGCGCATTTATCCAGCAGAAGACGCACCCAGTACTCTTGGTGCGAGTGCGCCGCTGCGTGCAGGTCTGAGCCAAATAGGCCACTTGCCACGTTGACGTTAACATCCGGGCAAGTATCAAATAAAAGCCTTGTCAGCCTAGAATCGTGCTCTTTTGAACACGCTGGCTGCAGCGGTGAGGCGTAATTCACACCTCCTATATCCACGTTAGCGCTGTGATCGAGTAGAAATCGAACACTGTTGACTCGATCTTCGGTCAACTTACTCGACGAAGGTTCTAGACAGAGTGTTTAGTAAATTAATCAAAGCTTAGCTCGGGTGTCCGCTCCTCAGCTATATTCTCTAACACTTACGTAGAATATTCCCTGCTATACGCCGCATATAAGATAATATCTTAAAAACAGCTATAATACCTAGGTAGTCTCCTATAGTACAACCCCCAATATCACCTGTTATAGTATAACCTTCTGTAGGATGGGCTCTTATACGAGAAAGAAAGCAAGCTATCATTTTGATTTGTTGTATTTTTGGAATTGCGGTGGTGTTGCAGTAATAATGTGTCAGATCTCACTCGACTAATACAAAAGGAAACGTCGTGACTTTCGAAAGCCCGTCCCCACTGGCGACGAGACATCGCACACAACCATCTGATCGCTGTCTAAATCGTCACAAAGACAACTCGACCTGCCAGCAGTCGTGAAGAGCACCTTGATGATACATCCCTTTACGGCGTCAGGACACGTCAGTCCCTTCAAGGCCCTCACAAGTCCTCGTACCCTTTCTTCAGTAGCATGACTGGAATCGTCCTCCAGAAGGTTGACACCATCGATAACAAACACCAGCTGCCGAGCCCGGATGTTTCTCACCATCTCGGTGAAGAGCTGTAACGCCGTGTCCCACGTATCAGCGGTCCCGTTCAGCGTTTTCATTTTTTCCTCGGTCGGTTGCTCCGATGACAGTGTGCGGTCATCCAGGAGCTCAACGACCTGCCGGATCAGGGCGTAGAGCAGAGCTGTGTGCTGGTGCGTATCTTCCGACAAGGGCAAACAGAAAAACGAAACGACCGGGACGTCATTAGCTCTTGCGAGGCCCGCGTATTTGGCTGCGGAAAGGCGTAGTAAGTTGTGGCCCCTGGGCTGGAAACGGGTCATGGCATAGAGAACTTGTGATTCCAAAGTTGTCGTGAATTCACTTAACCGAGAAACAAAGGCTGTCTCGGCATAGAATTCTTGGGGTATATCAGGGAAAGGGTAGATCTGCTCGCTGTTGTAATAGTCCTCTAAGTGGGCAGACCAGAGCTTGACATCTTGTTCTCGTTGTTGTGTGGAGTGAGTATTCTCGCCCGTCGAAGTATTGTCCCAGACGTCGTCAGTAGCTGTGGTCTCCTGATTGCGCGAGTGTAAGCGGCGGGTATCGATCTCCGTAGAGGCCTGCCGCTCTAGAATGCTGCTTATAGCTTGTCCGGAAATTCTTTGTCTGACATCTTCCTTGAAGCCAACCATGATTTTGGTTGCAATCTTTTCCAGATCTTCATCCGACATTTGGGGTCTGGTGCTTAATATCCTTTCGAACTGGCGCTGACTGGCTGCGACTTGAATTCTCCTTTGAGCCTCAGCATTCTCGACCAACGCGATAAGGTGCTTCAACCCCCAATTGGTGCCTTGTCCCTGTAACTTCGTTATTCGAGAATCTATGGACATGTATAATTGAATCTGCTGTGAGATCAGAATAGAGGTGTTCTTCACTTGTTGGATGTCGTCTGCGAAAGTCTGTGCCAGGTTCTCGTTCAGACTCTGAAGTAGTCTTCTTATGCTCTTGCTCCTAAACCAGGTCATGAACTTGGACAGATAACCGAATACTGCCGTATAAAGACGCATGGAGAGTTCTTGTAGCCGTGGTGTATTGTACGCCTGGTTGCCTTGCACCAAGGCGACGGCGTCATTGATTGCAATTACTCCGGTGGTAAAGGA
Source organism: Diaporthe citriasiana (assembly GCA_014872975.1). Classification (NCBI taxonomy): domain Eukaryota; kingdom Fungi; phylum Ascomycota; class Sordariomycetes; order Diaporthales; family Diaporthaceae; genus Diaporthe; species Diaporthe citriasiana. Next base: position 30,578 of record JADAZS010000203.1, read on the forward strand.
CTCTGAGATTTTGGTGTAGTTCGCCGAGGCCTGAGAGTTAATTAAACGGCATCAGCAATGCTTCAGCGGAGCCTTTATGTGGCCAATAACTCACTTTGATTATTATGGTGATTGCGCCAGCTATCACGGACACGTACTCAGACTCCTTCGGAAGCAAGTCTAGGAGTGTCTTGTGGTTATACAATCCATTGCACATTTTTCTAAACCATTCTTTCGCTTTCGACGTTTTACTCCCTTGGGACTGACATTCCCAATGTTTTTGCATACTCGAAACCGCTGCGTCGACATCTGACCATGATCTTGGGATGACTGTCGTTCTAAGCTCCTCTGGAATGAGGGACTGGAAAATTCGCATGCATTCTATTAACTCGCGTCTCGCTTTTCTGAACGAAGCCTCATCGCCTGGTCTTTATTTCAACAAGGAAACCGTCAGTGAAACGAGCACTTATATCCTAAACCTTCTCGCCCAAGATGGTAGATTTAATCTCACCTCGTTTCTGAAAAGTAGCTTTCGAGACGGCTTATCTCCTCCTCACTGTCACTCGTGCTCACTTTGTTGTGCTCTGCGAGGTCCCTTCGTAGTTGCGAAAACTCCGTCGTTTCTGCGTCGGAGCCGTCACGGTCGTCAATTTCCCACGAGAAGCGCTTCACTAGCTCACCAGGCGTTGAGTGGCCGGAAAGATCTGTCATGACGTGCAGTATGGGTCGGATTGATGAGTCTATTTCAGGCAACTACGAATACGTAGAGTCCAGACGGGAAAGAGCCGTGGGCAACGTGCGCTTCGCAGCCAGCATTCGGCGACTCGGGGACCTGACTTGATGTCTTGTTTCTCTTTGGGTCGTTCAATGCTCCAGGCATCCATCGATACCATCAGCAGCAATTGTGGGACGGAGTGATCAGCGGAGCCTCGCCCGACTATAGTGTGGCAACATACCCTTATGCAGCAGAAAGAGCACATTGCCTTCACCGACAAGTTTGTAAGCGACGCCAAGTCTCGATCGGCTCTATTTTTGGGTACCATAGTTACACATGTGCGACGATAACAGCCTCATTATGCAAGCTGTGGCCGCTCAGAAGGCCTCCGGAAGTGGCCTGATCCTGCGGTTCGGAAATTCTCAATCTCTAGTAGTGCTTCGTTTCCGTGCGATGCACACCACCACGGCAGCGTCGACTTCAACCCGGTTGATAGATAATGTTGGCTGCATGAGTCTTTCAGCACTAATGCATTTCGCTATAAACAGCGGCCCATCAGCTGTTATCGGTTCTTTTTCTCTCGAGCCACCTTACTCTAATATATTGGAGACTCGTCTTCTTGCTTTCCACAGCGCGCAAGTGGAGACACGAGAGCTCTCTGTCTCAATCATCACATTGATTTGGCCCTGACCACAACGGTCACCCGCTCTTGTCGACTGGATACCATACGTACTGCTCACGAAGCATAAATTACCACAAACACTACTCGAAAACATCCCGAGTAAGACACGCCCAGTTTCCGCAAATTTATTCGGTCACAAGTACTGACGGTCGACACAGGTCACAAAAGGTCTCAACTATGGCTTCATCAGATTCAGATGGTTCCGAATTGCCTCAGAGTTTGGCTGCAGAGGCTCCTCGTGACCCTGGCCAGATCAAGTACAGGGTCGAGTACCATAGCTCTGTCAGTCCAGGTGTTGCTCCAGGCCTGGACGAAGATAAGGAACCTTCCGACACTGGTGACTCGGCCATTATGGAGTATGTCGAGGTGCGTATTACGCAAGAAGCTTTTGAATCCGGGTCTTCCAAGGACCAAAACGCGCGAAGATACCATGCCCATGTAAAAGGCAATTCATACATCACAATACTCTCTCCTGCTGTGAATGAAGCTCTCAGATGTGTCGTGGATTACTATCCAAACGTGTAAGTCTTTCCGAAAATGATTTATAAAAGTTTGCAACTATCATAACTTCGTTGTTCCCGTTACTGTGTCTCCGAATAGTGGACACTATTCTGACTCATGGAGATGTCTTAATAGAAACCTCTCTGGCAATACGATTCAAGTGAACGAACCGTACGGTATTTTTGTCCACTATGAGCAAGAGCTCATTGAGTACCGCAACCGCTTGGCTTCTTACCAGTCCGACGATAGACTCATGTCGTGCAAGAATCGCTATGCATTTGAACACATCGGAGTCGTCCAGGAATTCGTGAACAAGCGTGTCCAGAAGGCTGTCGACGCGGAGAGAGAACGCCATTCCCGAGGCTACGCCACCTTCGACATGCTCTGGTTGCTTTACAAGCCGGGAATAGATTTCTACACTGACACATTCCAAACTGGGGAACACGAACCATGGGTGTTGGACAGCCTCGAATTTAACTTATTTAATGGCACAACCAATCGTTACGAGGCTCAATGGTGGAAGCTATGTGGTGTCCCTAACATGGTAGGGCCGTTGTTTGGGAGGACTGTTATAAAAAGATTTCCTGGAGAGAAGGCCATTGCTTCCATGGCGTCTTTTCCTTGCGAATATCTGTCGCATTCCAACGAGGTTGGTGAGGGCGATGTTGAGAAGATCCGGCAACATTTCGTGGATCGCGGGAAGAGGTGGTTTGATATCCAGCGCCGCAAAAAATGTTATCAGTTTGACGGCGTCACATCCGCATGGCCGAGACAGTCGGTGAGTGTATTCTTTTGCAATCCGCATAGGTGCTATTATGTATAAGGGAATCCTGTTGACAAAGCCTGCACAAATAGCTTAATAGCCTCGTTATGGTTGACGCTGAAACTCTACGCTTGGAACACAAGGATAATCGCGCCCCAAAATCGAGTGTTATACAAGGGGAGACTGTCACACGCCCGACAACACCTTTAAAAATATGTGCTTGCAGTCTATGTGAAGATCAGATCTACCGACATGCGGTTAGCCCTAAGTTTACTGAGTACTCGAGATTCAGTCCTTTAGATGTGGAAGAATTAACTGAGCATCAATATTTCATGTGTTACATGGAAGTGCAAGCATTTGTGTTCAAATACAGAAGATGGGGTGAGCCACAAGGATCCGCTCAATAGGAATGAATCATCGTGAATGACATTTTTTCTGTACAGAATTCCTCCACGCCTCCGGCTTCAAGGAGGCCGAATTCGACACAGCTTTATTCGAGAAGCTAGTTCTAAATGAAGTCACCAAGAAGACAATCAAAGACCTCACAGAGATGTATATAAGAGACACTGCGAAGCCAGTTTCCTACAACCATCTGTACAATAGACTTACATCTGTCCACAAAAAGGTCGAATTGAAAGTGGAAGCCAAGACATGGTCTGCGGACTTTATCCAAGGCAAAGGGAAAGGACTCACAATCCTCCTCCACGGAAAGCCAGGTGTTGGGAAGTCGTACACAGCAGGTGAGGAGCCAAAGGTTCTTGACACTTGTTAAATGCCGGAGATCACTGACATTTAGTCAACAAAGAATGCATCGCAGACTACACAAAGCGTCCACTGTTGTCATTAACATGCTCGGACCTTGGCGTGGATCCCGAGAACATCGAGCGCAATCTCATTGATTGGTTCGACATGGCCCAAAGCTGGGGAGCTATCGTTCTCATAGATGAGGCCGACGTCTTTATGGAAGAAAGACAGCCTCAAGATCTCGCCAGGAATCATTTGGTTGCTGGTTTCCTCCGGGACCTGGAGTATTTCAATGGTATCCTCTTCCTGACTACCAACCGCGTTGGGACTTTCGACGAGGCATTCATCTCTCGCATCGACGTGCCCATCTACTACGGCGAATTCACGGCAGATCAGCGTACCAAGGTGTGGGAGACCTTTTTCGAGAAGCTTGAGCTAGACAGAGATAGCACGATGCGCATTCTTCCTTCGGTGAGAGACTACGTGGCGTCTTCAGAGCTTCAGGATTTGAAGTGGAATGGTAGAGAGATCAGGAACGGTAACCAAACCCCCGCTTTGCTGGTTTTGTGTTCTTGGTTACTCATGTTCTTGGCGCATACAAATACTGACTTGTTGACTTTCATTAGCATTCCAAGTAGCTGTTGCCCTTGCCGAGGCACATGGTCAGAAAGACGACAAAGGCCGTGTCTTGATTAAGAAAGAACATATCAAGGCGACCCTGGATATGTCTAAGGAGTTTAGTGACTACCTGAAGCGTGTCCATAAGTCGGATATGAGCAAGAAAGCGGCTATGATGGGTACTAGATTTGATGCATACAACTCAGGGACTAGCTGAGACGGATTCTACTTATTGCTAGCAAAGTAGACCGCTCAGCTTGAAGGGTTGGTCTGGTCTCAGTATCAGTATGAAATAGTGTTGTAATTGCTTCAATGGTCTTGATTCGTTTCTAGCTGCGAAGGAAGAAGGCGCGCGGGATCTCAAACATCCCGTCCTTCGTCCCTCGAAGACGGAGAGTGACGGGACTGAGCCAGAGCAGACGTCTGTAGAATCTTCAATCGACGCATCAGAACCGAGACACTCAGGAAACATGCGGGATGTGCGATGTCCATGTGGAAAAATAGGTATCCGGGGTCAGGAATGACAAAGTTTGAAACATCTCCACGGGAAGAAATAACCGCGAAGCAACGTATGAAGCGCCCAGAGCAGCTTCCCACAGCTGCACGATTCCGCCCCAAGGCCTGCGGTTGAGATAAATAGCAAACCCCGTTAAGATCAGAAGGACGGGCAAGAAGAGGACAGGCAGGAAAAACGCGGTGAGGAGATTGGTAATGCGCCACAACACCTGCTCTATCGGGGTTAGGAATTTGAAGTTCCAGCCTGCGACGTGTATGCCGCCGAAGATGATGTTGCCGAGAATCATACCTCCTATGTAAACTGCAGGATGGTATTCCTTGCCGTCTGTGTAGGTGTTGAGGATCCTGGTCCTGTCCACGGTGGCGTATCTGGTCCGTCTGGTGCCCGGGATGAACAACACGAGGAGATACCAGGCGCTGTCTGACTTCACCACCTCCGCAATGCTTCCATGCCCGCACTGGATTGGCCCGGCGGGAACCTGAACGCCATGAGGTTTTGGTATGAGGCAGAGATAAGTAATTATAGCATAGACGGAAAATGTAGTGACGACTAACTCCAGCTGGGACACGTAGAGTCCCCTCGTGGACCGGACGATGACCTGGATGGAAACCCAGAATACCTGGATAACGGCGATGGCCTTGACGAAGACGTCACTCTTGCTCTTATCGTGGATTTCCGTGACCGTGATATTGGCAGCGTGTCGATCTTGTCTTTGGTTCGTAGCTAATAGATGTTGTTCGCCGTCAAGGGAACCGGGCGCGGCCTACGTCGGCCTCTTTTAGAACTCACCGTGCCGGCGGGGATTATATACAGGTAGTGCACGGGTAACATAACATGCTTTGTACCAAGACGTTGATTTCACCTATCCCCACTTGTAGGATTGGTGTCTTCTACTCCGGTAAAGCCCCCTATGTTTGCAAAGAAACTACGGGCAAGACTCCATTTGATTTCGTCGCAAGATGCATACTCTTTCATTGTAAGTCGGTGCGACCCCATTCGGCCCACCCCCCCATTCGGCCCAAATTTCCCACCAAAATCCACCAAAATCGTAATTTTTATCTCCACCATAAAATATATTATAATAACGAAAAAAATGTCATTAAATAGCTTAATTTTTTCTTATTACTATAAAAATCATTCTAAAAATCCTTTAAAACTAAAATATTATTAAAAGAGTTTTTAAACTTTAAAAGAATTATTTTTTCTTTTTTTCTTATAAGAAAAAGAATATATCTTATTATAACTTATTTAAATTAAATATTCAAATTAAAAGGGGACTACTTTCTATAACCTTAATATTTAAAGAATCTAAAAATATTATTATTATAAATACTACTAGTATTTTTTATTTTCTATTAACTTAATAAAGTCTTCTATTAATATTAATGTATTACTATATTTAAAACTTAATTCTTATAGTAATAAGAAAAAGATAAGCTATTTAATGATATTTTTTTGGTTATTATACTATATTGTATGGTAGAGATAAAAATTGCGATTTTGGTGGATTTTGGTGGGAAATTTGGGCTGAATGGGGGGGTGGGCCGAATGGGGTCGTACCGACTTATCAGACATCTAACGCGCCACCATAAAGTCCCCTAAAGGCTTCCCAAATATATACTCCGGAGCAAGCGTGATAGTAAGTATCTATTATAGATTAGCCCTAAAACTATATGCCCCTTACTTGAGACTGTACTAAAAGCTATACTGGGCCCCCTTTTCTAGTTTGTCCTACTTAGGTACATACTACCTAAATATACTATATTTCTCCCTCTTACCTAATTACCCTCTCCTACTATCTTCCCTTAATTTTATTATATTTATACCTTATTATGCTAGCTTATAATATTATGTTCTTTCTTAGTTGTAATAAAAATATATCTTATTGTAATAAAACTGCTGATATGTTATCATAGCTAAAATTGTCACAGTCTTGTCTTTGGTTCCAACTTGCGCAACTCTGCAGTGACGTTGAGCGCACGCCTGGTCGCAAGGTCCAGCATCACCTCCTCGCTACCCCCAGGCACGGTGATGGCCTTGACGTCTCTCCAGATCCGTTCCACGCGCTCCCCTCGTCCTGCTCCCCTGGTGAGGCCAACCCCGCCCATGATCTGGATGGCCTCACGCACTACGTGCTCTAAGACGATGCCGCTGTGGGCTTTGATCTGGGCAGTGGTCCCCGCCAGGAGCAACTCGCCTTCCGCTGTGGAGAGATTGCCCAGTTGGTAAATCAAGCTCTGGAACCAAGCAACCCAGGGTCAGTGCCATCGTCAAGACTGATCTCAGGGGTTGTTGACATGTAATGGCTCACCTCGATCCACGACTGCAGTGCTTCAGTTTCTCTGCTCATGTTGGCAAACTTGAACCGTATTACCGCTGCCATGCTACTCATTAGCACGCACAAGAGACGAAGCCGTGTCCATCTCACTCACGATGATCCGTGAGCTTCTTTCCAAACGTTTCCCGACTCATGGCGTACTCGATCGAATCCTCTAAACATACTCGTGCACATCGGACCGATTGCATTGCGATGAAGAGCCTCTGGGATGAAAAGGTCTTGTCAGTACTCAGAATCAATGCTTCGTCATACGGACAGCCTCACCTCGTGGTTGAAATTCGAGACAATGTACTTGAAACCCTTCTCACGCTCGCCAACCACCATGTCGAGCGAGACCTCGACATCGTCAAATTCCACAAACGCCGTGCCAGCTGTCGTGGAACCAGACATTTCCATGTGTCTTGTGGACACACCTTTCGTGCGAGGCACCACTACCAGAGTGAACTCCCCACTGCTCTCCTTGACAAGCGTGAGAAAATACTGCGCGTACATGCCGCCTGTGATCCACTGTTCGCTCGGTCAGCGCCTTTTCCATCCAGGTGACGACATCAGAGCTTGGGACTAGATGTGAGACAGGCATTACGTGGGATAATACCTTCTTCTGGCCATTGATGATCAGACTTGCCCCGTCGTTGGAGAGCACCGCCTCCGTCTTCAGCCCACGGACGTCTGAACCTGCCTCGGGCTCGGTTATGGCCAGCGCTATCCTAGACTTGCCCGAGAGGACATCTCTCACAACACTGTTCTAGATCAGTACTGCTCGCAACTATCAGGAGTCTGAGCACATGCTTACGTTTGCTGCAGTGCTGGCGATCCGAATCTGTGCACTGCAGGGATCGCAAGTGTCTTCTCGCGGTTGCCTCGTTAGAAATTGTTCACAACCCTTGTGGTTTCAGGACGTCCTTACTGTACCTCCGAATAAGCCGTTCTCGAGCCTAGATAGAGTTCAATTTCTCATCAGCATGAAGCGTACCAACGAGACACCACCCAGAACACTTACCCTATGCCCCCTGTGCGCCCTATCTCGTCATGAACGATCAGATCGTGGAAGCCGTCCCACTCTTCAGGCGGCACGTCGCCGACGATGGGATACTTCCCCCTCCAATCGATAGGGATGGCCGGGCCAGCAGCAATTGGCATCAACAGACCGTCGTCGGCAGCCTTTTTGTAGATCCAGTCAGGAATCGAGGCTGCCTTCTCACAGTCTTGAATGTTCGGGACGAGGTTCTATACATGGTGAGAATTTTATTCATCGCTCGAAAGATTATCGACAGGGCCATTGGGGAATACCTTCTCAACCCAGGACCGCATCGCCTGGCGGAGCCGCCTGTGACTGTCGCGATAGTACGGGCTTGGACAGCCGCGAGCCCACGCCGGCTCTGCAAAAGGGAGCGTAGAGCCATAGAGCCAATTGCTCTTCACATCGCCTGAGAGGACTGACATTTTGCTGTGTCTAAGTGGGGCTAGTTGGCAGAGTTGCCAGTTGTGTTGTCTGAGCTCAGCGGGCGGCAATCATGTATTGCAACAGCAGTATCGAGTTCACTGGGTGTTCACTTGAGACCAATCACACATCTGGAATCGATCCCTAGCACTTGATCCAATTCATCCGCGCCTCGCGTCGCGAACTCGGTCCGGGTTGTGAAGGGCCAATTCCGAAAACACACTACCGAGGTCCGGCGTTGCGGAATCGTGCGGGCGGAGCCAATCTCCAGTGCCGACCAGACCTTACCCCGAACACACCGGACATTCGGTCGACAATTGTTTCTCAAGTAGCAATTTAAGTAAAGCAGATTTCATGGTAGGCATTATTGAGGGATGCTTCTAACCAGTACAGGGCAAACAAGTGTTGCCGTCGTGCTATCAGCCATTGACTCCGTTGAAGAATACTAGCCGCTGGCAGCAGACCTTGACAGGCAATATCTCCCAACATACTTATCAACATGATTGTAGATCAACTGCTTCCTCGATCCGCCGGGCTTCTCGTGCTGTGGCTCCTTGCTGGGCTTGTTGTCAAATTCACAATCAACAAATACGGAAATGGGCTCAACCGTATACCGGGCCCCTGGCTGGCAGGTTTCACCGATTTGTACAGGCTATGCGTTGTTTGGGGACGGCGGCCAGAGTTATGGCACATAAAACTACACGAAAAACACGGAAAGCTTGTGAGGCTGGGTCCAAACACAGTCTCGATAGCGGACCCCGAAGCCATCAAGGCAATCTACAGTCCCAGCGCGGGCTATGTCAAGGTCGGTAGTTGCTGTGTCCAATCTCAAGCGAAAACAGCATTTTCTAACAGCGCTTCAAGTCGGAATTCTACCCGGTCCAACAGACAATAGCCAACGGCCGCCCCCTCCAGTCTCTCTTCAACACCACCGACGAGCAGTTTCACGCCCGCCTCCGCAGGGCCGTGTCAAACGCCTACGCCATGAGCACCCTAGTTGCCTTCGAGCCGTTGTTGGACACGACCACCGTCGCGTTCCTTGAGCAGCTGAAGAAACGCTTCGCTGGTCGCTCTGGCGACGAAGGCACATGCGATTTTGGGGCCTGGCTGCAGTACTACGCTTTCGATGTCATCGGAGAGCTGACGTACTCCAAGCGGCTCGGGTTCGTGGACCGCGGGGTTGATGTTGATCATATCATTGGAAGCCTGGAGTGGCTCCTGGGTTATATCTCGGTGGTATGTCTCCAAGGTTGTCGGCCCCGAGCGATGATAGAGTCGGCTAACATTGAAACCAGGTCGGGCAACTGCCAATCCTGGATCGATTTTTTTTCAAGAACCCCGTCCGGTTGTGGATGAGCAAACATAACCTCCTCAACGCCAACTCGCCCGTGGTCCTGTTCGCCCGCGAACGCATGGCAGACCGCAAAGACCAGATCGAGAAAGGCATATCCGCCAAACCCTCAGGCCCTGGCCCGGAGAGGCGGGACTTCCTGTCTCGCTTCATCGACGCAAGAGGGAAAGACCCAGAGTTCATCAGCGAGCAGCGCGTGCTGGCCCTCACCGTCGCCAACATGTTCGCGGGCTCGGACACGACGGCCATCAGCCTGCGGGCCATATTCTACAACCTGCTCAGAAACCCGCCGGCGATGAGCAAGCTCCTGGCCGAGCTGGGAGCCGAGAGTGAGTCTGGTAGGCTTGCTCAATATGAGGACGCCGGATGCGCTGGCCTAGTGAAGTGGAACGATGTCCGCGAACTGCCGTACCTCAGCGCCGTGATCAATGAGGCTTTGCGCTGTCACCCGGCGGCTGGCCTCCCCCTCGAGCGGGTTGTGCCAAAGCAAGGTCTTCGCATCGATGGTCATTATATCCCCGCAGGCACCATTGTTGGCTGTTCGGCGTGGGTCGTGCACCGCGACGAGTCTGTCTTTGGATCGGAGCCGGCGGCGTTCCGACCGGAGCGATGGATCGATGCCAGCCCGGAGCAGCAGGCCAAGATGAGAAACTGCCTCCTGTCGTTCGGCTCAGGCGCAAGGACTTGTGCGGGGAAGAATGTGTCTTTGCTGGAGATGTACAAGCTGGTGCCGGCTGTTCTCAGAACGTTCGAAGTGAGTCAAGACCATTATGTCCAGCCCCTTACATGGCTCAATGAGTCTATGCTGACATGGAACGCCTCGAAAGATCGAATTGGTCGAGCCAGATAAGCCACTGACTTTGAATAATGCATGGTTTGTAAAACAAAGTGGCTTTCGTGTGCGTCTTCGGGAGCGGGAGAAAGTCCTCTGAGATGAGTTTGCTGGTACGCTTTACCGATTGCACAGGGCGAAATAAATATTGAAGATGTCCTATGAATGTCATTGCCAATTATTTCAACTCAATTCAAGTACAATTTCATGCGAAATTTGTGTCCACTACAGTAGAACCACGGCAGAGCCTTTGTTTCACGTGGAAACATTACTATTCAAGTTTTGAAGCCGGGCTCGGCCCAGGTGCACATCGTGACGTGTGATTGGGAAACTTGGAAATATGTCGCGGAAACGAATGTCCCCTGTCAGAATTAAGGGGTCGATAAAGGATATCAAAGCCTACCAAAGTGTCATATGAACTACCTAGGTATTCTATAAACGCGAAGATGCGCTCGAAATCTGCTGTTCCCATCTCTTTGCCGCGTCTGCCGTGGCATCATACCCATACAACCAATCCTGGAAAATGGTGTTCCCCATGAGATTCGGGCTGCCGGGGTAGTCACCATATTCGAATACGCCACGTCTCATTTCCAACGGCTCCTCGTCCTTCATGTGGATGAAAAACCTATTCGTAAAGCTACCTCGCTGGATGGCATGAGCACGGCCAACCCTCACCCTGTAGAAGAACTGCAGGAGCCTAGGCAGCTCATCCTTTGACTTGACGTGGGACAGTACCGACCCCAGGACAGCAGCGTCCTCGATCGCCATGGCTGCTCCTTGGGCCAGGTATGGCAGTGTCGCGTGTGCCGCGTCACCTATGACGACCATTTTCCCGCTCGGGTGAACCCAGTTGGTGATGGTTGGCAGATCTATAAGTCGCCACTTCTCGACGTCCTCGGGCAAGAACGAGAGAAGCTTCTGAACCCTGCACAAATACACATGAGTTTTCTGTACTAGAAGCATTGGATCCCATTGGTTCCACTTACATGGGAGACCAGCCCTTGTAGGCACTCCTGACCTCGGACCCTTTCGCCGGCGCTTTGTAACCCTCCATCTTCCGGTCATCCGGAATGACCATGAGCAGGTTGAAGGTCCTCTCCTTTTGCATGTTGTACCCAATGATGTGGTGGTCAGGCCCCAGAAACTGCTCAAAGTTGGGATCCTGGCTCAAAGAAGCCAGCTCAGGATCGTTCACCAGCACCTCACGCGGTATGACAACGCGGAAGCAAGTGTCACCCGTCTCGTGCGGCTCCACGTTGAGGCCTAGAGCCTTTCTCGCGATGCTCTTCACGCCGTCAGCGGCGATGACGAGGTCTCCGCGGACAATCTCCCCAGAGTCCAGCACGACTGCGCCCTCGTCGACCTTGTACTGGGTCACGGTCGAACCTTTACGAAGAGTCGCGCCGGACTTTTCTGCCGCCTGAAGGAGAACTGAATGGTAGTCGGGCCGGTAGACTTGCCAGTAAGGCGCACCATACCGATCCTTGTGATTAGACATGTCCGTGAACCCTTCAGGTTTCGCAGTGCGCCAGTTGCGGTAATTGATTCGTGAGGGCTTGGAGCAAACAGCCTCCATCTGGTCGCCCAGCCCCCATCGTATCAACTCTCTGGACGCATTAGGTGGGACTTGGACTCCAGCCCCGACCTACACGGGAATTAGACAACTGTAGCACACACTTAAACACATGTTTCCTGCTCACCTCGACAAATTCAGGTGCCTGTTCTAGGACGGTGACTCGGTGTCCAGCCTGTCGTAGAGCCAGTGCTGTCCCTAGTCCTCCCATCCCGGCCCCCACTATGATCACGTCTAGCTGACACTTTGCAGTCATGTTGACGATGTTCGTGTTTTGCCTGGCAATGGTTCAATGAGTTTCAAAAATGCCGCCGATAGTACCTCACGACGCTGCCATGCACCAGCCTATCACGAGTTGTATTTGATCCGCTACGGCCGGCGGAGTGCATTTTCGCTTGCATGCCCATTGCCGTAATATGCGGAACGGAATGCTGTCCGGGCCTTTGATTCCGAATGCAACCCGTGTGTATTCCGTTAAGAAACGGGTTAGGGTTGGCGCCCAAGAGGCCTGCACGGGGACTGGCTAGAAGTTCACCACAAGGAGGTTTATGATGGAACGTCAAGGCGACCCCTCACGAGGATGACAACGGGTTTTCATAGCATTGCATGAATCGGTATAACTTTGTTAGCAAGTCTCGATTCGCAGAAATCCAAAGCTTTCCGCAAAGGAATAATGCTGTCGATCCAGTTGTCACCCAAGTACGAAAGCATGCTGACAAATTCAAATCACAAAGCCACGCCAGCTTTTGACAACTTGCCTCTGAGGCAAGGCGATCCCCCATACTCAGCCTGGGGGCTGTGGTGCAAGGATGACAACATCGGGACACTGTTATGCATCTTGTCACTTATTATATATATTATGCCTGCTGATTATTGCTAACGAGCTATTAAAGGAAGTTATAAAGGACATAGCTACTAAAGTATATAAAGGACTATTGTTTAGCTTTAAGTAAAACTACTTATATAGTCTTATATTTTTATTTTCTTTATATATAAGCTCTAGGATAACTAGTTAGAAAGCTAAGATAATAATAAATAGAAATATTAATACAGGATACTAAAATTTAGCTAGATAGTTAAATAAAAAACACAAGATAGCTAAAGCCTTATAATAGCTCTAAGATAGTTATATTATAGCTATAAGAGGAAATATACCTACCTAGGAAGGCTTCCTATTAGACAATAAGGCTAGCTTTACCTTCTATAAGATCCTGCTTACCAGATAGGGCTGCCCTATCATATAGCTGCTCTAGCTGGAGGATATTGTTGTCTCGTGTTGTAACCGGAAATAGTAGATCTTCTTCATAACTTCTACTCTGCTTAATGTTTATAGCAGGGTAGGTAGTCCTGCAAACATGTTGGCACTTGCATGAGGTGCAGCACATAATGCTCCCATCTATTTTGAGTCTGATTGAGCCATCACTTGCTTCTGAATGTTACCTACAAATTGGACTGCGCCCTTTTGAGTGTTGTACCCTTCTTCTGACTCCGTTCCAGCCGCACTACGAATGAAGTCACCAACCCATCACCAAGTTCGTCCGTCCTGAAGTCGTCCCTCTCACTGAACAAGACCATTGCATCCTGTCCATTCACCTCGACGCAGCTACCCGCCACCGCAGCCCGCTTCTGGCCATCCAGTGAATTGATATGTCGCTCAATCGCATTGCGTTGAGATGAGAGGCTGCCAGGTGAGTCAAATATAGACACGTGCGCAAAACGGGACTGGAGAGCCGCCGGAGCCAGATTTCCCAAGTAGTAGTGTTCAACCGCCGGCGGACCTGTGGCGAGTGGCTCCAATGCCGCAAAAAAGGGCGTCGCCGCCGGGCTTTCGAGAAAAACGCCGTGCGCGTCTATGCTCTCCCATTGGGTGATGGATACGGCGTGCGGCTGCTTCAGGTCATCGGTGGGGACAATCACGCCCGTCAGAATTGAGAGGATGCCGTCTTGCGCCAGGAGGACGGGCTCGAGTTGTGAGGTGAAGGTGGAGAGGAATGCCTCGAAGGGTACCGCCAGCGGAATCCGCACGAGCTCTGTGACCGGTCCGATGTGTTCTGTCATGATTGTGCGTATCAGGCTAGTGCCCATCAGCAGGAGTAACAAAACCCCTAGCAATTGATTCTTCTGTCTATTCGGCGTTATTTAATGTTGTATGGATCTGGGTCCACGCTGACGCAGTGCTTGGACGCGTGTGCACAACTGTAGCGGAAATTCCGATCGAATTCCGGCTGAAATTCGACGAGGTTGCATCCCTGGGTCCTTGCCACTTCTTTCCCACTGCTAGTAAACCGGGTACAATTTGGTCAGGATCATGCTCAATATAGGGGCATGTGGTTGATTCAGAGAAGGCCACCGGGCTCCTCTATATCTTAGCCACTTGTATTCACTCATCCCAGGATCAGATCCACTGGCTCCTGATACCTACCTTTCCCAAACTTCAGCGAAGACTTTCCCAGAGGCCTTCCGTTTGGCAACACCACTCTCCCATTGAATACAGAGCACAAAATAACATTTGTGTCTTGTCTTCTCCTCGGGTCGGCGGCAAGGAAGGGGTTGCTGAGGACCCGGAGCAGGGCTCCTCATAGCCATTACTTTGCCCTGCTCCTGCAACGATAGCAAACAATCATCTAGATCTGTCGTCCAACCTTTTGCCACAGCCACGAGCGCGACCGTCTCTCGTGCGAGGAAGTGATTCACTTCCGATGCCTGATGAAGATGGAGAAACTCGGCAAACCCTCCGTCGGTAGAGCATAACTCAACATAGGACCTGGCCAAGCTAGTCATCTTGATCATCGATGGAACGACTGACCTGGTGTTGAAATGACAGCGTCTTCTTTGTGAGAATATGAACTTCTGCTGCTCAAGTGGCTGGATAGTTTTCGTGGATGATGGAATTGGGACTGGATACCCAGAGCCCTGCATGTATGTACTTGAATGCGATATAACTCGACATAGTAGTGATCCCGATCTGGCGGTATAGACTTCCCATCCATCGAGGACCTGGCTGGGGTCGCTCTCAAGGAGAGTTTTATAGTGATGCCATTTGCAATGAACAAGTCGCATTACTCGATCATGATGGCGTCGGGGATTCCATTGCGAACCACTCGGCAACAGACTCTGTCAACCCCCGTCTTCGCAACCAGGTTGACATCATAGTCGAAATCTTGTTCGCCATCGAAAAATCGAATGATAACCGGCTCCAAGCCAAAGTAGCATATTTCGACGGACCAAGGCTCTGGCGTAGGCATGTTTTGCGGCCTCCCACATTCCCATAACTTCCGGATGGAGTCAGAATGAGGACAGGGCATGCTAATCACGTCAGAAAGCCTTCCCAGCTCGTACCATTAAGGGTATTCAACGATATAATCTTGATGAATCGCTGCGTTGAAGATAGCCATGATCTTTGAACACACTTGACAATCTGTGAGGTCGGACATGTCACTGGCAGGGATGCGGCTGTGGCGTAGACGCACGATGTCGCATGACGGTGCTGTGTCAGATTCTGGAAAAATCGGCTATGGCGTTGGGCAAAGAGACAAGGTGAAGCGGATGCTCGTGGTGCATTTGCGTGAGAGGGGAGGGCTGCAGGTCTACCATTCTAGAGGCATGGTACTGTAAGTATATGTAAGCACCTAATCACTGAACAACAGCCCGGAAACTGAATCCTGCGTTACCAAGTCTCCTACACGAGCCTATGACAGGGCTGGCAATATGGTCCCACGGCATTCACCGAACCCCACGTATCCACCCTCATCATCCCCTGCCCGCCCGACAATCGCGACAACATCCCCGTCCTCCAGAAAGACTCTCTTCTCGGAGGAGCCAGGTAATTGCAATGGCTTCTTCCCGCCTTCCGTGGCCTCCAGGAGCGAACCCTGTGTACCCTTCTCAGTACCGCTGATGGTCCCGGAACCGAGCAAGTCACCAACGCTCAGGTTGCATCCTGTGATGGTGTGGTGGGCGATCATTTGCGGGAACGACCAGAGGAGGTTAGACGAGCTTGTCCTCGTCAGGGTTATTTTGCCTCCGGAAGCAGCTGCAAGTTACGAGGATTGCGTCAGCGCATGATCTTGTACTGTGAATATCCTGTAAGAAAAAAAAACTCACTTTGCAGTTCGACTTCAAGCTCGATGTTCAACACGTTGTCCTTCCTTTGCTCCACGAGATACGGCAGTGGCGTGTTCTCATTCGGCAGAGCAGGCGCCTGATGGGGCTCCAACGCGTCTGCCAGCACCACCCAGGGGCTTATGGTCGTCCCGAAATTCTTGGCCGTGAACGGGCCCAGGGGCACATACTCCCAAGCCTGAATGTCCCTGGCCGACCAGTCGTTCATCAAAACATAACCGAAAACGTACTCGGACGCATCGGCCACGGAAACAGGCGTGCCCATCTCACTCGGCTTCCCCAGCAGTGCGGCGATCTCGAGCTCGATGTCCAGACGCTTGCACGGCGAGAAGATGGGAGTGGTGGACCCGGGCGGCGCGATCTGCCCCCTCGGCCTGCGGATGGACGTCCCGGACACGACGATGGAGGACGCCCGGCCGTGGTAGGCGACGGGCATGTGCTTGTAGTTGGGCTGCAGCGCCTTGTCGGCGCCTCGGAGGATCGTGCCGACGGTGAAGGCGTGCCTGAGCCCCGCGTAGAAGTCGGTGTAGTCGCCGATGCGCATGGGCAGGTGCAGCGTGACGCCCGACTGCGGCAGCACGGCCCTCTTGCGGAGCTCCGCATTGTCCCTGAGGAGGGCAGCTCGTTTCGTGTCGGCTGTGAGGACGTCGCTCAGGTACAGCCTGACCGCGTTGGTCACGCGTCTGCCGAGTGCGGCGAAGCTGTTGAGTGTCTCCTCGCCGAAGACGTGGAGGTGGCCGTGGATCTCTGGCAGCCCCGCGAAGCCGCCTCCTGTCGCGAACTCTTTGAGGTCCAACACCGACGAGCCAATAGCCACTGCAGGCCTGTGGAAATTATTTGATGGTGTGGATATGATGCCAAAGGGGATATTTCTCAGTGAGAAATGCGACCCCTTGGGCACATCGATCCATGACTTGAGTGCTGACATTGTGGAGTACGTTCTTCGCGCTTAAGCTATTCTTTCTGTTCCTCACACCATTATGCACTTACTGCTTATCACAATTCTGTATGTTATATGTCCAACTTACACGCCGATGCATCAACGATACTGTGGCGGAACAGTGCGGCCGGTTCCGAAATCCCGGGCGTGACATTGGTCCGAGCCGGTTTTGCTACGGCCCCTGAAGCGGGCCACGCGAACCCGGTCTCGGGATCAATGTCGCCGCACTTGAAGTCTCCGGTTGACAAGCGATCGAGATGAGCATTTTCTGACGGATTGAGGTCGAGGGTATCGTAAATCGAAAATGAACGAATGCCGAGGTAGACCGACGATCTCAGAGTGTTGGATCCATCCGCAGGTTCCTGTCAAGACCACCCCAGGTCTTTGGGCTGTGCATTGATACTCGATTCTACACAAGAGATATTGATAGGCAAGCTTTCCGAGTGGCACAGACGACTTGTTCACATAGCTAACCTATGCAAATGTAACACGGAACACCTCAGGGTTGACGCTTACACTGATCACCAGAGTCACGCATTGGGACGACACTTGAAATTCAACTAGTCATTTGAGAGATTAAAGCTGATGATGGCATACGTTTTGTATTTAAATAAGACTTGAATTTCTCAACATGCTATTTCCCATTCTCCTTCGGTGGAACGAAGTGTGGCTTCAACGGCACCCAGCTGTGTGCATTGTAGTCCGCCTGCAACTTCTTGCAGTGCTCCAAGCCCCAGTCAGTCACGCCCACCATGAGCGAGCTCTCGAACATAAACGCCATGCTGCCCTCTCCCACTTTCGTAGGCTTCAGCTCAGCATTGCTCGCACGCTCGTGGGTGTCCGCATCCGGCCCGTGGGAGGCCATCACATTATGCAGGCTCGCGCCCGCAGGCTTGAACCCGCCGCCCGTCTTGGCGTCATAGTCGCCAGAGATGAGGCCCATGAACTCAGACATGGTGTTGCGGTGATACCAGGGCGGCCGGAAGGTGTCTTCGGCCACGAGCCACCTGGGAGGGAATATGACAAAGTCTGCAATGGCTGTGCCCGGGAATGCGGATTGCGCCGTCAACACGGTGTAGATACTTGGATCTGGGTGGTCGAAGCTGGTGCTGCCGACGACGTTGAACCGGCCTAGATCATACTTGTAGGGATAATACAGCCCATGCCACGCCACCACGTCGAAAGGAGTATGGCTTTGCTGAGCCTGATATATCTTGTTCGCGTACTTGATCAAGATCTTCCACTCGCTGTCCGTATCCATATCAAAGGAAGCAACCGGGGCCTGGAAGTCTCGAGCGTTTGCAAGGCCGTTGGACCCGATCGGCCCAAGCTCTGGGAGTGTGAAGTGATGCTGCTCATAGGTCTCCAGGATGTAGCCCCTTGCAGGACCCTCGGGCAGGGTGACTCGGTAGCGGATCCCTCGGGGAATAACGGCAATTTCGTTCGGGCGAACAAGCAACCTGCCGAGCTCCGTCTGGATGTCAAGCACTCCGTGCTGGGGCACGATGAGAAAGTCACCGTCGCCTGAGCAGAACGCGCTGTGCTGGTCCATGTCTTTGCCCGCTGCGAAGATCATGATGCCGATGCCACTCTTTACGGTCGGATCGCCTGCACCAGCGACGTGCCGGAGGCCGGTCACCCAGTCGCTCGAGTCATCAAGGTCGAAGGGGTTCCAGCGCATCTGGTTTGGGATGTGGTGCAGGTTCTGCGGGCTTGCAGACGCGGCCCGGCCGTCCTCAGGTGCTGGCTGGAAGTCTGAGTGGGCGGCTGAGGGGAGGATCCTGTAGAGCCATGTTTGCTGGTTCTGCTGGCGAGGCGCGGTAAAAGCCGTGCCTGACAGCTTCTCTGCATAGAGGCCCAGCGGTGGTTTCTGCGGCGAGTTTTGCCCAACAGGCAGAGCCCCTTTCACAGCTTCGGTTCTGGAAGAGTCTATCGTGAGCAAGACCATTAATGTGATTTCGTCTGAATTTACATACTCATGATATGAGCCGAAACCATTCTGGTGTGTATACTTTTCGGGAACGCGAAAAACTGTGGATGGCATGTTGAATCAGCTAGGTAGTTTTTAGCAACCTGATGTCTGTTTGATTTTCTCCTGGATTATCGAGTCAGTGTTTCCCAATGCTAGGATAGCATAAGGTCATCCATGTATGGGCCGGGAGGCTCCAAGACTTCTCCGCACATTGTGTCTTTATTTGATTAATAATTGTTTCTCTCGACCGACTAATTATCAAATCCCCACATTTGGCGAAGTTTTGAGGGTGTCGGAGCGGTGTTCCGGAAATGCGGAATTCTGGTGCTGGACCAAGCCCGGTCTTGTCTGCCGAGGATGGGGTGGAACTCGGTTTGGGGAATATCAAGCCAAGTCTCCTCGTGCGTGTGAAGGATGAAAGCGGTTTTCACAGGTATTTTGAGATCGAAGGATTTGAAGAGGAAGAGAAACATCAAAACCAATCACTGTGATCAGGAACGCAGGCTGTAGCAATGGCAGCATCAGGAACCGAACTACCTCCGCGGAGATTTTACCTGGGAAATGAGGTGAGACATTCTTCTGATAACAAATGATTAGGGCGAGCTGACCAGATATCAAATACTACAGTTTGTCGATAGCGTCAAACCTCGTGGAGACAAATTGATCTTGCTCAATCCAGTAGATGATTCTGTCGTCGCTGATGATGTTCCAGTTGCCGGCAAAGAAGACGTGGACCGCGCAGTGGCACTAGGAAGGGAAGCATTCCGGAAGGGCCCATGGGCAAAATTCACAGGGATCCAGCGTTCAGCATGCTTGAACAAGTTTGCGGATCTCGTTGAGAAGAACGTAGAGCGACTGGCACACGCAGAGTCCCTCCCCACGGGGCAACCCGTCGCAGGAATCATCCACTTTGACCTGGCACATATGGTGCAGGTCTACAGATGTGAGCAGGCTCATTGACCTTTCCCGCATGGCTGACTTCTGAACAATGCTGACTGGCAAATTTTTACCGCACGCGAAGATTACGCGGGCTGGGCTGACAAGATCGCCGGCGAGTCCTTTGGGGAAGACAACGGGTTCGCCAAGCTCGTGAGATACAAACCGCTTGGGGTCTGCGTCGGCGTCGCGTCCTGGAACGCCACGTTCATGTACATCGGGTGGAAGCTGGCCCCGGCCCTCGCAGCAGGCAACACGGTCATCTTCAAGCCGTCCGAGAAGTCCCCCCTCGGTGTCCTAGCTCTCGCGCCTCTTTTTGCTGAGGCTGGTTTCCCGCCCGGTGTGGTGCAGTTTGTCACCGGCGGGCGTGAAACTGGCTCCCTGTTGGCCTCGCATATGGACGTCGCAAAGATCAGTCTTACCGGCTCCATCGCTGCTGGAAAAGCCGTTCAGGAGGCTGCGACCAGGAGCAACTTGAAGAAGACCACGCTCGAACTCGGCGGAAAGTCTCCAGCTCTGGTATTTGGAGACGCTGACTTCGAAAATGCGGTTGGGAGGTTTGTTTATTCCGCTTTAACTTTAATCTTGCAGTAGGCTGAACTTTTAACAGTGTTGCTGGGGGGTTCCTAGCGAACTCGGGTCAGATTTGTGTAGGTAAGTAATTATTCATTGCGGAGTCACATTTGAACTTTGTTTTCTGATTCACAGGGACAGCCGCCTCCAGGGTATTGGTGGAAGAGTCGATCGCCACTAAGTTTCTGACTGCCGCGAAGGCCATTTTTGACGGCATAGGAGCAAAGATGGGCGGCAGCCCACTCGAACTGTCTACCAGTCATGGCCCAGTGGTGGACAAGTTGCAGTTTGACCGTATAATGTCGTACATTGACAAGGGAAGAGCCTCGGCACAGTTGCTCACCGGGGGCAAAAGGCTCGGCTCGAAAGGTTGCTTTATCGAGCCCACACTCTTTGTCAACCCGGACCCGCAGAGTCCGATATGGAAGGAGGAGGTGTTTGGGCCTGTTTTGACAGTGAGGACTTTCAAGACAGAGGAAGAGGCTATAGCAATGGCCAATGACAGTACATACGGTCTGGCTGGTAGGGAACCCATGCTCTTGCAATGCTGGCGACTCTGAGCTAAACTCTTCTCTTTTCAGCATGCGTCTACACATCTGATGTCAGTCGGGCCTTACGCGTTTCTGCTGCTCTCGAGTCAGGGGGTGTTGCTATCAACTCTCCGTTTCTCCCAGAGCTTAATACGCCATTCGGAGGCATCAAGCAGAGTGGCCAGGGCAGGGAACTGGGCGCACATGGTCTCTACAGTTACCTGGAACCCCAGTCTGTGCATATCAGGTACTGTCCGAACCTCTGCAGTGTACCTAGCATACGAATGGCTAACGAGTCAACAGGGTCACTGAGGCTTCGAAACTCTGATTTTTCTTTATGAATTTGTCTGTTCGAGCTGGATTCTGAGCAAGTCGGACTTGGCGACGTTGCGGAAGAAGCAAAAATCAGCATAACAGGGGCGTTTCGTATGCAGAAGTAGCAATTGAGCAAGCAAAATCGGAGTAAAAGTTCTTGAGTGATCATGGTGGTTGAATCTGTGAAAGTAGCTCATGACGTGATCCAACAAATTTCCACGCACGTTGAAGCCCGGAATGCTCGCCGAGAACCGAGGTCCGGCAGCAAGGGCACCGATACGCTCAAGATTCCGGCTCGGGGGCTGCCACAGCAAGCCAAGCCGCCCAGAAACTTCTATATCAGCGTAGCCCAGCAAGTTTGCGGCCAGGCACGGAGCTGAGTATCTCAACTACGGCCTCTTGACGCTCAGCCATGGATCCAACCGAGCACTTCACAACTTATGCGCCAATGGACCCCAATTTGTTCAGAACGGATCACTACACACGACGAACGCACATCATTTATGCCAGTGTGCCGAGACCGGGGGATGCATCGGTTCGGAGAAATCTTTCCTCTCGCCTCAGGCTTGCAGTTCACGAGTACAATGTCATCGGCGCGGAGAGCTCTGGCTATACTCTCATACTCACGCATGGGACGTCTTTCAATAAGTTCTTCTGGGAGCTGGTAATCAACTACTTGCTGTCCACACCGGGTGTCAAGCCTGCAGTCAAGCGCCTCCTGGCCATCGACGCTGCCAACCATGGCGACAGCGCTCTTCTCAACCGCGAGGTCCTACCGAGCAAAGGTGAGCTACAACTTCGGAGCAATATGTTATCGACCTTTGAACGAAGGACGAGACTAATCCCAATTGTTTAAAATTAGCATGCTGGCCGGATGACTCCAGGGATATTCTCCACACCCTAGAACATTTCAATGTCAAACAACCGGTCATAGGCATTGGCCATTCGTTTGGAGGTGGCTCCATGTAAGCTTTTCCACAACAACTTTGCCTTGTCCTATGTTGCTTTGAGTTCAACCTCTACTAAGACCCGTTAACTTGACTTTAGGTGTCACGCGGCCATGATGCAGCCAGGCGCTTTTGCGGCTACTATTTTCATCGAGCCAATATTGTTCCAAATGAAGGAGCAGACCGAGGAACTCGCAAAGAAGACGCTGAGACGACGTGACCGATGGGAGTCAAAGTGAGTCCTTCTCTCCACATGTTTTTTTTTGTTTCTGGATTGTTGATCTTCAAAACAGAACAGCACTTACATCTGCGTTCGAAAAAGCATTCCACGACTGGGACAGGCGACAATTACATGTGTTTCTAGTGAGAAACTCCTGCATTACGATATAGAGGTGCGGCAGCTAATTCCTGCTCTTCAGGATCAAGGCGTGGTTCTACAGGATCAGAGCGATGGAGCATCATTTTGGACTCTTAAGACGCCCAAGGAGCAGGAGGCGGTAAGTCTAACAATTCTCAGTTTGGGATTTCAGTCTCGCAAGCCCTCGCTGACCAACGAATTCTGGATGTTCAAGGCAACATATCTCGCCGCACCGCATCCAGAAATCCTGGAACTCGTGGCGAGGTCCAAGCGAATGCACCATTTCATTTGGGGCTCGGACAGCACAGCCATGTGAGAGCCCGTTGTCAATTCTCGGCCAGGGCGGCTGCTTCTGGGCTCGAAGCACTTGCTAATTGGGCGCCACAGCTCGGCAGAGAACCGCCAATCGGTTGAACGCATTGTGCATCGCCCTTCCACGACTCAAGTGGTCGAGGGAGCAGGTCACTTGGTGCGATACTCCCCCGGCCCATCCGTGCGCCTTGACCTACCCCGACCTGGCGCCAATGCATACTGTAATTAGTCCTAGTCCTAACCGCTTGAGATGGTAGATCCCCATGACACACCCTGAGAGGCTGGGGTCCATCATTGCTGGCATTCTCGCTGTGACGGGATTTCAGACGGAATTTCCGCAGCGATTCCGGCTTTAGCCACGCCCACTGTGTTCCCCTCTGCAAAATAGCAGCAGGGTCTTGCATGGTTCACCCTGGGGGGCCGACCCACACAAGATCCACTACCCCAGATAAAGGTGTGAACCTTAATAGTTAGCGGTATGCGGGGGAACAGGGAGTGTGACGCGGGTCACTCCGAGCGGGCCGTACAAGTGAACTATGCTTGAATAATCTTCCAACGTCTCCAGTAAAGCTTTAATGTACACCTGCCAACGACACATTGTGAGAGCAGAATCTGTAAAAGGCAAATTCCACCCCTGGCCGATTCCAGGCAGGCTTCAGAGCAGGCCTAATCCCCGAATCCACCACGGCCCTTCTGTCTTTCTCGGCTCGTCCGGCAGCTCGGCTCCGAGGACGGCGGAGAATGTCTGAAGCCAACATGTCCCCCGAGTCTGGGCGGAACGAAGACATCGGAGGCAACGTGGTCGTCGCCTCAACTAATCTCAGCGACACCCCACCAGCCGGACAGCACGAGCACAACAGGACCCCATCGGGCGGGCCCCAGGATACGACGGCTGGCAGAGACCCAGCAAGCCCGCCCGCGAAGAGGACGAAAAGAGGAAAATACATCTCGAGGGCCTGGTACGTCCGTAGCCATGGGAGCGGCAAGACGTATCTATGCTGATGTGGCTTTTCGATAATCAGCACAGCATGCCAGCAACGCAAGATCAAGGTCAGTAGAAGTCTCAGAGACGCTCCCGCTGCCACACATGGCTAAGTAAACTCAAAGTGCGAGGGTGGAGATCCTTGTGCTCACTGCAAAGCCAGGGGTCGAGTCTGCGTGTCTGCTTCTAGAGGTCAACCCAGACAAGCACCCAAGACCTCGGGTCCTGGCTCGGTCGAGGCAGCACGCAGCACTGAGGGCTCCTCTGCTAGGTGAGTAGATATTGATTCGCCCCGTGGCGTATGTGCTGCCTGCTCACCGTGCCATCACCAGCACGAGCAACCACGAGCTCGCGGCTCGTGTCGCCCAGCTCGAACGCCGGCTGAACATGATGCGACAGTCAGCCGAGAGCCCCATAGAGTTCACTCAAGGTCGAAACCGACGCGAGTCTGGCCACCTTGGACCCGGTCATGAGAATGACTCTCGGTCTGCAGCTTCGACACAACTTCAGAGGGTGCTAGAGCCTGACGGGCAGTCTTTCATGGGGGAGCTCTCCATGACATCGGCTCTCGCGGAGGTCGATGGAAGCCTCAGCGAAGAATCCGCGGATAATATCATCAAAGTCGCGGTGGACCTTCCCCGAGACAAAGCTCCCGGAAATAACAAGTCCTCTCGAAAAGTGAGAGGTTGGCTGGAGAATATGCTGGAGCGTCATGGTGTGGTCGCCGACGAGGACGAGTGGAGGCGGTACATGGAACTCTTCTTCGAAGAGATCCACGTCTTATATCCTGTTCTCCATCCACCATCCGTCTGGGAAACCTTCAATGGGCTTTGGGAGTATGGCGCTCTCTGGCCTATGACAGACTCGACTGAGCGGGAGGAGAAACGTCTTTCCGTGGCACTGGTCTGTTTTTGCCTGGCTCTAGGCCGATGCTGTGTGTCGACCAGGATGACAGACGCAACTGGCGTACATTCTTCAGGCTGGAGTATATGCAGTGTTGGCATGGAGCTGACGCAAGACTCGGAGCGGACAAGCAAGAAGGCAGCCACCTCCTTGCTCGGCTTGCAGATCCTTGTGTTGAGGGTGAGTAAAATCACCAGCACTCTCGGACCTTTCCTGCGAAGCTAACACTGTTCCATGCTAGATTTGCTACTGGTTCCGTCTCGACGCTACTCAGGAAGCAGCTCGTCTTGTCGCCCTTGCGGTGTCCAACGCACACATCATGGGCATTCACCGTCAAAGCAGGCTAGACACTGTGCCTTGCCTTCGGAGCCAGCTTCTCACACGAGTCTGGTGGTGCATATTTGTTCTTGACCGTCGGATGGCCTTCGAGTCCGGGCGACCATTCTTTATACAAGAAAATAACACCGACACCGCTCTGCCGCTGGATCTGAGCGACGAGTGGCTCAGCCGGTTTGCCTCTCGATCCCAAACTACGAGGGAGCTGGAGCGTGAGATCAAGACCGAGCTTGCAGAGAAGCACGCCACGACAATACCGTATCTCCTTGCCATGATCCGGTACTCTCGCGTGGTCGGGAAGGCTTGGGAGCTCATCTACGGGGTGAAAGCCACATCCAAGCAGCCTGTTTCCCACATGATCGACTACGCAGACACGGTGCTGTCCAATCTGCTGGAGACTCTACCTGAAGAGCTTACATATGATCCTGACTTACCCAAGGCACAATTTGAATCCCGGAAGAGGTGGCAGGTCAAGCAAACCATGCTGCTTTCAACTGTAAGATGCGTTCTGTAACCTTGATACCTGTTCAGATGATGGTCAACTAATTTTCATAATCTCTCAGTGTGTTACATTCCTGCGTATTCTTATTCGAAGGCCCTTTGCGCAAGGCAAGGGGGCCACAGAGCTAACAAACGACAACCAGCTCGAATCCTTGACGATATGCGCAAGCCTGGCATCAAACATACTCAACGCCCACAAAGATCTGAACGATAGCAGCATGAAGCACTGCTTCCCGTACTGCCATTACCTTCTTAGCTGCACGATGGTCATGACCAGCCTTGTGGCCAATGAGCCAGCACTCAAGAAGAGACACAGAGAGGCGATCCTGGCGGCCACGCGCTCTCTGAGGCTTTACTGCCATACGATATGGGTATCCGGCAAGATGATGAGATGGGTTTCCAAGCTCACGCTTCTGGCTCGCCGATTACTGCAGGCAGAACCTGGCCAGGGAAACGGGCGATCACTAAGAATGTCCGACGCGCCACATGACCGTGATGATGTGGCAGAGACTCAACCGCAGCAACTTACACCCCAATCTGTCACACAAGAACTCACTCAGGATAGTATCCCAGGCTCGGGACCAATTGATAACAGCTCTTCTTCTTACTACGGGCCGACTCACGGCGGGACGGCGTCGAAGCCTCAAGGCGGAAGCGCGGACCAGGGAATGCCTCACATGTGGATATTGGATGGCGGAGGCACCGAGAGTGGACTACCAGAGCTGCCTGAATGGGTCATGACGGATTTCAACTTCGAAACGATCAGCAGGGACGTCTTCGGCCCCGGAAATGCCAGCTTCAAGGACGCAGCCGGGAACTCGGGTGAGATACAGGACAGTGGCATGGGCCTCGAAATGAGCATGGGCGAGACGATGCTGGATGCGATCCCCAACGGAATGTACAGTCTCGATATGAACTTGGATTAGGCTATGAAAATTCTTGACTGATCGTTTGGTGTGTGAACATCTCTTGCGGCAGGTCTATAGCCTCGCCAAACTTTGCGTGTTGAGTGTACCATGGGCTGATTTGGCTGCTGCAGCCGCCAGGTTCGCTGGAAGAAGCCGGCGGAGGGTTTTTCCCGATGGACTGTGAGAAATATCAGTAAACAGCTTCACAACTTACTGCTCGGAAAGGTATTTAAATATACTCACTTTCGCGGTATGGCAGGTAAGATGTGCACCCCACCTGTGATGCGTTTGTATCTTGAAACTTGACCGTTGACATATTCCACAAGATTAGCCTTGAGCGCCTGTTGATCCCGCGACGCCTCGACGTCGGTGGTAATGTACGCGATGGGGACTTCGGAGGTCCCATCTTCATTGTACACTCCACACACAGCCGCGTCTTTCACTTGTGGATGGGTTATCAATATTGCTTCCAATTCAGCCGGTGCAACTTGTTGCCTGTGAGAACGGGCTGTTAGTAACAATAGCTGAGAGGTTCCTCTAAGAAGGTAGATCGCGTCTCACCCTTTGACCTTGATCATCTCCTTTGCTCTGTCGACAATGTAAAGATAACCCTGGCTGTCAGCATGTCCGATATCTCCTGTTCTCAAGAATCCGTCCGACGTGAACGGGCTCTGTGAGAGGGCGGTGCCGCCGACGTAGCCTCCCATGACATTTGGTCCACGGAGGATGAATTCTCCTACGTTGGCGTCTTCAGGATAGTATGTTAGCGATTGTACCGATACTTGGTTTATCACAAGAGACGGCAGGTAGAACCAACCTTCTCCGGCCTCATCAACTATCCGCATCTCTATACCTGGTAGAGGCCTCCCGATTGTACCAGCCACATGAGTCTCGTCCTCTCTCTGAGACGCAACGCTTGGACTGGCTTCTGTCATCCCATACCACTGAGTGACGACACAATTGTAGCGCTTGCAGAGTTCGCGTGCCTGCTTTTCTTTCAGAGGCGCTGCAGCGTTCATGAGGCACTGAACAGATGACCAGTCACCCTTGGCGGCTTCAGGATTGCGCAAGAACTCCAGCGCGATAGGGGGCACAACGTTGATGTGAGTTACTATGCGTGCATTGTGAGAATCATTCCAATGAAGTTGCAAGCATGGTTGAGTGCGTACTGCGGTGTCTCTTGATAGCCCGAACGAGCGGTGCCATCTCAAATCTTTTGAATACTACTATCGGCACGCCCTGACAAATTTCAATAGTGAGCTCACGTCCTGTCATCTGCACATGGTGGATCCCACTTACCTGGCTGATGAATTGGCAGCAGAACCCAGCAAGCCCGAGTATATGGAAGAATGGCACGATGAGAGTGACAACGGTTTTAGGCTCGAACATGCCGCGAAGACCTTGTGACTGCTGAAACAGATTGGCGACAACATTTTCGTGGGTGAGCTGTACGCCCTTCACGAGGCCTGAAGTGCCCGAACTGAAACAGATGAACGCCAGCTCTTTGGCAGCAGCGCCCGGAGGCAGCTTCGCAGGTTCGAAGTCAGGAGAGCCATGCTCAATGATTCTTTCGACTTGAAGACACTCAAACTCGATGTTGTTTGGATCAGCAGTATCCCAAACATGAAGCCGGGGTCTTTGCTGAAGGTCTGGGCTCAGGGTAAATGCTTTGAGCAGGTTCGGAAGGAGTGCTTCCTCTACGAGAATGTGTGATGGCTTGCTCAATTTCAAAGCATGCGCTAGTTCCTACAAGAATGGTGTGAGACAATAGTATCTTGACTCTCCCGGAGTAAAGAGCTTCTTTCGTACCTTGGGCTCGTACATGGGGTTGAGTGCAGATACCACACCACCGGCAGCCAGTATGCCATGTACACACACCGGGAAGTAGTTCTGTCAAAATCAAGCTGTTAGTTCTCGAAAACGAAAGGAGCTCGGGTACCGCTCAAAACTTGCATACCTTGGTAGTGGAGAGAATACCCACTACGGTCCCCTGCCTAATTCCAAGTTCATGAGAGAAATGGCGAGCAACCTTGCGCACGCTAGTCCTAAAACTCGCATACGTAAAGACAGTCTCGGCTGAGTAGCCATCGATAATACTGGGTTTTTCATCTGGCGTGTTGTTCAAGTTATGGTAGAGAAGTATTTCTGTCAAGGTGGTGTCTTTGGGGTAATGCAATTTCTCCGGGTTGGTATAAATGCGTGTCATTGTGATTCCGTCAGTGAGTCTTGGGTGATTAGGTGCGGGTAGATACGACCAGATGATCAGTCAGGCGAGCGCTGGCGTATGATTTGGGCAAAGTCTTCTTGATTGTCCTATCGGATGACACATTCGCAATTAGTAGATGAGACTTTTCTGTGCACCGATCGTGTTGTGTCGCGAGGCATCGGGCCGGGTCCCGACGGGGGGCCATGCAGTTCCGAAGTCGAATTCCGCGTCCGGACGGTGGCGACCTCCCGGATTGCACCCATGTGAGCAAGCACGCAACACGGGAAACGCACTTCCAACAAACACTGTTGGCAGGTGACAGTTGCCGAGAATTCCATCGCTCTTGTCTCCACGGAGCATTAGGATCTGGCTGAGACCCATCTGTCCGTTTCGATCTCTAGTATAATACTATTCTATGGACCTTGCCAGTAATTTTTGTTGAACTCAAATCTTGCCACATTAATACTACGGATTTTTCATAGTAAATACGTCATTTCTTGCAAGACAGTCTTGGTGGTATCGATACGAAACTTTCATCTTTAGCCATGACCCCTCTTCGTGGAAAAGTTGCCTTCGTGACTGGCGCCAATGGCATCACCGGAAACGCTCTCGTGGAACATCTCATCCGCCAGCCGGAATCAGAATGGTGAGTCGATTGTTAAGTCTTTGATTCCCCACTGGCAACGAATGAGTTCTAACAAATGACCGGCGATAGGTCGCAGATCATCATCACCTCGAGGCGACGCCCCACCCAAGTCTTCTGGCAAGACCACCGAATCCGATTCATTGCCTTGGACTTTCTGAGGCCCCTTGAAGAGTTGATCGAGGCCATGAGACCTTTTTGCCATGAAGTCACACATGCTTTTTTTGCTTCATATGTTCATTGTGCAGACTTCTCCAAGTTACGCGAGTTCAATGTCCCTCTGTTCGAGAATTTCCTCAAGTCTATTGACTATGTGGCCGGCAACTCTCTTGAACGGGTTGTTCTACATACTGGCGGAAAGGTGCGGGCTATGTTTTCCGTTGTTTTGTTTTCTTTACCTGTCTTTCAAGCGTCAAGAACCCGCTTTAAAAAGGTATTGTGCTAACAGCTTGGAAAATTCCAGCACAATGGCGTCCATCTCGGCCCCGTAGAGGTACCTGTCCACGAAGGCATGCAGCGGTACGAAGACCATGGGGAGAATTTCTATTACCCTCAAGAAGATTTCATGTTCGACCTGGCCTCAAGGCGCCAATGGGACTGGAACGTCATCCGACCCCACGCCGTCATAGGCTTCACACCTGCTGGGAACGGCATGTCAGCGGCGCTGACACTGGCTATCTACATACTCTGCTGCCGCGAGACGGGCGAAGTCCCTGCCTTCCCTGGCAACAACTACTTCTGGAACTCAGTTGACGATAGCTCCTACGCTCCGAGCATCGCGGACATGAGCCTTTGGGCAGCAACAGGCGAGCAGACCAGGAATGAATCCTTCGTCCACACCAGCGGCGATGTCATCGTCTGGAAACACTTCTGGCCCAAGTTGACGAGGTACTACGGGGTTGAGGTTCGTGGAATGTCCCTGTTTCGCTGTAAATGGATGTACCCTACTGGAACCCCAACTGACTTTGTATTTCTCCAGTTTCCCGAGGAGGCTTACGCGTGCAAGGCTGAGGGAGACGACCAGCGCATGACACACAGCTTCCACATGGCCGACTGGGCCCAAGGTAAGGAGGAGGTCTGGCAACGGGTAGCAGCCAAGTACGGCGGCCACCCTGACGCTTTTAAATGGGGTACCTGGGACTTCTTCGACTGGGCCGTAGGAAAGGCCTGGTGCACAATAGGCAGCGTCTCCAAGGCACGGAAATTTGGTTGGAAGCGGTACGACGACAGCCTCGACGCCTGGACACAGACGTTCCGCTCGTTTGAGAACGCGGGCATCCTGCCTACTATGATGCCCCGCCTTGCTGTTGACATTGACACATTGCCGCGTCTCCCCAACCCCGCTGATGTTGTCAATGCGAGATTGGCCGGAAAGACTGAATTGTTGCATGCCACTCCGGACTTCGGGAAGCCGGAGTCCGTTCATGTCGAGACAATCAATGGACATGTACCAGTGAGCAGTGTTACAGCAGCCTAGCGGTCAGGGAATCATGCGCCGGGCTGCTATTTATTCTGAGCATTGTGGTTTTGGATATAGTATTTTCAAAGATTTTGGGCTTTTGGAACAAGCAGATGAGGTTCTAAGATTTCTATCTAGGACCAGTTTTTCGAATGCATTTCAATTGCCTCACATTGAACCGTCAATGAGCACTTGTGCATTCACCCAGCATCACAGCAAATGTTGGCTTTCGTAAATGCTGTCAAGTGATACTAGATTCCTATAATAGACCAAACTCCCTCATAGGCCGACCTCTTTCCAACCCGGAAGCTGAGCGGACAACCGACACGTGCTAGAAGCCGCCCCGCCATTGATCCCGGAACTGAACGGAATTTCCAGAGGGTCTGCCGCGTTCGTAAACATGATCCAACCCGCCGTGTTTTGAAGACGAAGGGCCTATTGGCTAAAAATTCTATATGTGACATTTGCAAATCAGAACTCAATCTGGGGATGTTATGCATCGCCAATGGATATAAGCACTATAAAGATAAATAAGTACCGGTCGTGTGATTTTCGGCATGGCTTTTAATCTATCTAGCAGTTTACCCAATACTCCCAGTACCTTTCCCTACATGGTTAATCTTGTAAAGGCCTGGCGTAATGAAATAATTCACACATTGATTTTTGACAGGAAGATAAAATTCCGAAATGCCGCGCAGATGAAGGCTATGGCATATCTTGGTAAACTCTTATCCCATACTGGTGGTACGATGTGGCTTGGTACCATTGAGCCCAAGTAAGTGAGGCCGATGCCCCTCTCGAGTAAGCCTTTTGATAAAGTTATAGATTATCTCTGCGTTTCACCTTGCTTCCGGAATTCGAAAAAGATCCTATACTAGCTAGATATACTTTGGTTATAAGACTTCCTTATAGGGTAAATAGCCTTATAAATTTAAGTTTATAATTATTTTATTAAAAATTAAAAGAGTATTTAATTTAAATATATAAATTTTAATATAAAATATTAATAAGAAGCTGAATTTAAATACTTTCCTCACTAGCACCCGTTCGAGATTGCGGATCACGTCAGCACCATCGGCTTGTCAGGAATGACTGGGGGTGGAAAAGGTTCTACAATGTACTTGCAATTTAAAATTTTTAAAATTTTAAATAAATATAAAAGTATTATTTATATAATTAATTTAATAGCTTTAAAAATATAAAAATAGCTTTAATATATAGTTATAATAATATAATAAGGATCTATACTATAAATAACTAGTATAGTAAATATAATAGTGGGTATGTATTTTTATTTACACTGTGTGTAATATATACCTCTGTACCAGCTGTTTTTTCCTCTGCGAATAGTCGTTTTCAAAAACATGGCTGGGAAAATGGCCAGCTTCAGCTGGAAATCTACTGGTGCTCGGGGTAATACCTGCGCGAGGCCGGACTAACTCATCCTCCCCATGGTTGGATCCTTGAGCATGAAGCTATATCTAGGTGCCTCTTTATGCCAGATTTCTGTCAAGGCACTGACGGAACACCGGTACGTCTAAGGTTTCGCTGTCCGTCAGACGTACGAGCTGTGACAGGAAGCCGAAGCCAAATGAGTCAGATCTGGAGGCATGCCTACTGGATTAACCCCTCCTGGATACTGTATAGTATAATAGGCCACCTGAAGGACATCACATGAGCTCAGCATGACTTCACAGCGGAACGGGTAGTGTTCTAAGGCAAAACATCCTGCTTCAGCCGCTGGCCTGTGAACGTACTTCAATAGGGAAAGGGTGGCACTTGGTGGATCTGTCTAGATAAATGATAGATAAGCTGTACATCTATATACGAGAGTAAGTGCTTATGTCCAATCCGTCTAATTGGCAGCATATGCCCCCAGAACCAGAATTATAACACATCCGAGACAAAACATGACAAGCCCCATCAACGCCATACAAGAAATGTATACACACATGCGACACGAAAGATTCAGATGATTATCAGATATCCTTACGCCAGTTGTCTGTCCTTCTCCCCTTCTTCTGCGCTCTCGTGATTGATGAACAGGAACGATATCAGCACAATGCCAGCACCGACCCAATAGATCCAGCTCGAGTACTGGGAGTATTGGATCATCTCCCCGATGAGTGAGAGCGGGATGGTGAGCGATAGGCCGACAGTGACGACCAGAGGGGAAGTGAGAAGCATGGCAAAAGCCCAGGATATGTCACTGACAAAGGAGGAAAGGGAGTTAAGCTGTGACATGGGTTAGCACCCCTACAAGCCGCCTCGATCAAAACTGTCAAGGGGACAGACTCACAAAGATAATGGCCCAAATCTTCCCTGTAGGCGGCCACTCGAATGGCTCGATGCCGGTCCAGTGAAGCAGGAAGAAGCCAGGCCACAGTAAGAACAGGTTCAGCAGGCCGACGAGGCCGAAGAACAAGGGCATGTTGACGCGGTCCTCATCGCCGACACGCCTCTTCATGACGGTGACATACAGCCCGTACACGATGGCGCTGAAAAACGCCATGCCGTCGCCAACGGCGATGCTGGTCTGACTCTTGTGCGGGAAGCTGCCGCGGTCCTCGTCGCTCTTGCCGGACAGGTCGACGCTGGAGATGAGTACGACGCCGGCCAGCGAGGCCAGCACCCCGGCCAGCTTGCGCGTGCTGAATGATTCGACGCGCATGGCGGCGCAGAAGATCAGCGTCCACACCGACGAGGTCGACGTCAGGATCGTCACCGACCCGACCGAGGTATACTCGAGGCACGCCGAGGCGAGGTAGTTGGCGCAGAACCAAAGCATGCAGAACTCCAGGCTCAGGAATGTCGTCTCGCGGAGGCTGAGCTTGTCGGCAGCGGATTTCTCGAGGCCCGGCGCGTCCTGTATCTGCATCGCGCTGGTGGTGCTGTCGCCCGTGCTGCTGCCCGCTTCTGCGTCCCGCTCGGCATCGTCGTCGTCGTCGTCGCCTTCGGTCCGGCCGCTGAGCAAGCCGTGTTCCTCGTCATCGGATGTCTTGAGCACCGCGGGCTGCCCGAGAAGCGAGTTTCCCCTTGCCCTCCCGCCGCCCTGCTTGTACTCCCTGCCCTTCTCATTCATCCATAGCTCCACCAGCTCCGCCCTGACTCCTTGCATGCCATGGCGCATATAATACCGCGCAAACAGCGGTATGAGGCTGATGGCGAAAATAGAGGTATTGATGTACACGACAAAGAAGGGCTTGTCGTAGGTGTGGTCCGAGAAGATGTAGCTGGCCAAGAAATTGGACGCGGTCCATAGGAAGACAGTGACGAGGAGTAGAGTTATGCCAAGGGTGCGACGAGCGAAGCCTCCCAGACCCAGGCTCGCCAGGAGCCCTCCTCCTTTTCCTACTCCTCCCCGCGCGCCTGCTATACCTGATGTCCGCAGTAATGTGATCGAGGAGCTAAGCGGGCCTGAGGAGAGGGATCGGCGGCGCATTTCTTCTGGCTCGGGGCACAGTTCGGCGGATGCGGCTAGAGGTTCGAGGGGCGGCATGGCTGTCTGCGTTGTGGATGAGAGCCAGATACGCAGAAGGGATGGGCTCTGTGCCCAAGGTTGGCTTTAAGGTCGGGGGCTCGGCCGATATAGCGAGAGGCGCTCATCCCATTGTCCGTCCAGGTTGTCCAAATCCAAGCCTTGAAAAGGAGACAGAGAAGTTCGCCTCGTCCAAGACTTCGGAAGTATCGGGGAGAAGGTCAGAAGTCGCAAAAAAAGAAGATGGCAACGGAAATGGTGGTCAAAGAGGGAACCAGCAAAACGAGAGTCTGCGTTTGGTTTGGCGAAACAGTCAAGATCAGTCATGCCAGTCGGTGACGGCTCAGAGCGGACAAATGCAAGGGCGCACCATGTGTCCATCTGTCTGCCGAAGGTGTCTGTTCCCAGCGGCTGACCCAGGAACGGCGACAGCCGGGGCCATTCGTTATCGATTGTTCTCCAGGCTGTGGGGTCGCCTTGTCTCAGCCCCTGGGCCGGTGCATGTGCGTGCTTGCTGGGATTGGAGAGAAACGTGAGACTCTTTAGGGGAAGTCACCAGCCCTGGTGCTCTATACAATGTTATGTCAATATCTCGAGTTGCACCAGCAGGTCACCTGGTGCAGAGGATATCCTACCTAACAGCAAGTTGACCAATCTACCTCACACTGGGATTGTAGAGGGCGCCGGGCGCCAACCCCCCCCCCCCCCAAAAAAAACCCCTGGAAAACGGATATTTGGATGTATCTGCCAGCGTACAACCCCATACCCAACTAACACATGCGTATGCCCTATTTGCCCAGCGTCCCGTAGCAAAAATATTCGATACTAGCCCGACTCACTCATTATTCCATCACTCCATCCCATCTCATTCCATCCGGGCGGGCCACAACATGCAGCACCTGCCGACTCATGTCTCATCTATGTGTGCGATGTGTGATGTGATGTGTGCAAGTCCCACAACCTCTTAATTCAATGCCTTCTCCACGCTGGTCACATGAGAGCCCTCCACGATGAATGCAAGCTTGGGGACGATGCCTAGTCTTCTATAATAGTCGACACAATGTGGTTTCATAGTCCTCACGGGCCGCCTTATCGTCCGGTGTGTATCGCTCTGGAGGTTACTATTCTCTCGGTCGAGCGAAACCACAACCCCAGGAGCCGACAAGTCAACTATCCCACCAACTAACCCCCAAATCAACACGAGCAGCCGTCCCTGTCGTTCTCGAGGTGGATGTTGATGGGGTCCTGGCTAAAGTCACCACTGAATTCCTCACTTTCCTCCTGCTGCAGGGCATTGCGGGCGATGACTTCGAAAGCCTGCTCCACATTGATGGCCTCCTTGGCCGAGGTCTCGAAGTAGGGGATGCCGCCCTTGGACTGGCAGAAGGTCATGGCGCGCTTGGTCGAGATGACGCGCTTGCTCTCTTCGACGTCGATCTTGTTCCCCAGCACAACAAAAGGGAATGAATCCGGGTCGCGGGGTGAGGCCTGGATCAGGAACTCGTCGCGCCACGAGTCAAGGGCGTCGAAGGATTTGGAGTTGTTGACATCGAAGACAAGCACGCAGCAGTCGGCGCCGCGGTAGAAGGCCACGCCCAGTGACTGGAAGCGTTCCTGGCCGGCCGTGTCCCATAGCTGTACATATGCCCGATATTAATATCTCCCACTTTTGTCCATGTGCGAAGATTAGATTTGCGGGCGGAAGGTTTTGTCGCACCTGCATAGTCACTTGTCGGTCATCGACGAGCACCTCCCGCGTAAGGAAATCAGCCCCGATCGTTGCCTTGTAGCTTGCACTGAACTTCTTGTTGACCTATTGGGGAACCGCGTCGTCAGTGTTGCTGTTACACCGAACATTATGGGCCTGGGATCGTGCATGGGTTCTAGCTGCAGTGCACATTTGCAGATGGGGAGGTCGTACATATTGGTTCATTAGACTGGTCTTTCCGACACCGCTATCCCCGAGGATGATGACCTGTAGAGAGGATTTGTGTTAGAAAAGGCAGCTCTTGAAGGGATGACTTCCGTGGGTGTGCACATTACCTTCAAAAGGACCTTCTTTCTGGAGCTCATGTTGGGCGGTTGTGTTGTGTTGATGTTGTTAGGGCAAGGAAGGAGAAAGAGGAGGACGGCAATGGATGACGCTCGACACACACTTCAGCGCGCTCTTGGTCGAGGCGACTGTGCCGTGGGACTTGAAGTCGGATGAAGCAGGGAGAACAGGTCGAAGGCAAAGACCGAGTCAACAAGACCAAGTGTTGGGAAGGGGTGTGTCTCGGCTGAGCAGACAACGTAATTGAAAAAAGAGAAGCACCGTGTCGAGAAGGACGATGGGAATTGGGTAGTCTAATGCAGGCAAGGCAAGCGAGCAAACAGGTGGATGGCGACAGACTGGCAGTGTACCCGTAACTGCAGATAGCCTAGGCGATAGACGATAGGCGAGGGAGTGGAGGCGCCCGATAACAGCAGCGGGGCCAAGGAGCAAGGAGGCAGTGGAGGATGAGCAGGAGCCTGAGCGGGAGGTAGGAACAGAGTGCCCGTGCGTGCCTGCCCCTGCTGCCCATGTCTTTGTTCTTTCCTGCTGCAGGCCGCCCGCCTAGATTCCGCTTTCCCTGTGTAAACTCACCGCCGCCGCCAAATCACAGTGACATCCGATCGTCATTGCTGCAGGGGCGCAGAGCTGATCTCATCCCATCTTCCCTCCCACGCATACCTCGCTCAACTCCAAACCCAAATTACCGAGCACCTCGATCCATGCATCACCACCAGCCGCCCTCATCGCCGCCACCGTGACCAAAACCAATACCAATCAATGCGTCCACCACACAGCTAGCAACCTCAGCCAGCGAGTCCCATTATGAACGTTCGCTGTCAGTGCAACTGAGGAGAAGGAAGGCAGATGGCCGACGACCATGTCCTCGCAAAGGTGCATGCCTTGAGCGATGTCGAGCTGGCCTGCCTGTTGTCGCTCATCAGCAACGAGCACTGCATCGTCAGCACTCCTGCTGACTGTCTCAACGACCTCGTTACCGAGTTGCAGCTCATAACCGACCGAACATTTGGGCTCAAGTCTGCCGTCGTCGAGTGCAACCCGAACACCACCCTCGACGACTTTGCCAGTTCCTTACTGCTGCAGCCGCACGCCTCCAGCCCTACCACCACGCGCTCGCTCTCTCCCTACCTGTCGCGAACCCCTCATGACAGTTACTTCCCCCCCGGCCATGTCACCTTCGCCCATTCGCCAGGCCGCCTCGTGCAGCCGGCCATAGCGCCCCTGACACCGCAAACACCTGGGCCTTCGCACAGCCAGATAGCCAACATTGTGCTCGCCAAGAACCTAGACAAGGCCCCCAAGGCCGTGCAGATACAAGCCCTCGAGCTTCTTCGGACAAAGCGAATCTTCACAAGGACATCTGTACAGACTGCGCCAAAGACGTTCATGCTAGTAGCCGTCCTCGGCGCAGATAGCGGCGGCGAGGCGAGGGTTACGCAGCACCTCAACGATTTCTTCTATGTGGCGCACTGGGTTGACCCCGACGAGGAAGGTTTCGCCCACCTAGACGGGGACGACGCATCTTCCATATCCTATACCGACGACGGAAAGGGCGACGACCAGGCCAGTATTGCCAGCACCGCCAGCGTGGTCAAGCGACGCAGCCGCGGCAGCACCAACGATATCTTGTACCGCAACAGCCCGAAGCCCCTGGCCATGCCAGCCATGCCAACCAACACAACCACGGCCACCACGAACAAGAAGTCGCCCGCCTTCCCTTCCGCCGACATCTCCCACCTCCGCCAGCTCTCTCTCCGTACCGCCATCGACATCGACGTGCTCCGCTACCAGATGAATCTCATTTCCTTCCTGCGCATGCACCGCGCCGTTGCAGGAGGCATAACTCCGCAGGCGACACGGCACCTTGACCAACTTGTTCGGACCCTCGGGCCCCTGCATGGCCTGGAGTTCGTCACCCCCGCACTTGTGGGCGTCGCCGCCCGCAAAGTGTACCTGCACCGCATCAAGATGGTCGAGCCCATCAAGGAGAGGAGCCTGCAGTGGGGCAGTGAGCTAGGTGCCATTGAGAGATTACTCGAGGGATGGGGACCGGAGGATGTAGTCGAAGAGGTTTTGGCTGTTGTCACGGCTCCTGTTTGAGGTCGAACATGTACATAGAACCACAGTTTGGTTGGCTGACTACCCAGTTGGTGGCCGATCTGGTGGTTGATTTGTGTTTTGGTTATGTGAGCCTGCGTTTTGTTTACAAGATACCCACCCTTGCTACTTTTTATTCGCAAGAATAAATAGGAACGATTGTTCCCTCTCTCTTGAGCACTTCTTTCTGACAGTCTACCCATTCTGCTATTATGTGAGCCAACCCGAAGTGTGCCCAGATTCTTTTGTGCGCTCTTGAAAAGAGAAAACGCATTTTTCAAATTGTTGTTTCATTTTATTCCTTTATTGTTCATGATCGAATGGTTGAGCCTGATTCTTCGGTACATCATTGTGTACATCGACACGCAACAGATTCGATGTCTTCCCTGCCTGCCGCCGCATCTGGCGAAACCGCTCCCGTGCCGTGGGATCATAGACTTCATCCCACCAGACCGGTACACCGCCCTGCAGGACGAAAGCACCAGCTGGCCCCTATTGATATGTCATGTCGCAGATCTTGTGGCATGTGACTGTCTCTAATAGAGATGAACACGGTGTAAACCGCTAAGAACACATATGCATTGTCTATAATTCTGAATTCCCATCCTAGTGGATCTCAGTGACCTTGCACTGCCACCCCGAGTTTTGAGAGAGCAGCGGAAGACTGTGGGGGAAATAAATTAGTATGAACTGATCTGATGGCCACGCGGGTATAGAAGATGACGAAGGGTAAACTCACCTAGCGCCTAGACACCAACCAAGTTCATTATCATTAATTTTCTTCGCGATCCTCACCTCGCGGTCGATAGGCATCTCGTACCCGGCGTGCGCAAGCGCAACCATGAAGCTCAGGTCAAGGCAGTGCTCCGGGCGGTCGGCGAGCTCCTCGAGGGCGCCGCCGACGCTGGCGAACACGTCCCAGCCGCCATCCAGCCCGCCGCCGCACACCCGCGCGGCGAGGTCCTGCATCTCACGCAGGGTGAAGCTGTCGGGCATGCCGAGAGGCTGGGTGCGGTCATAAAAGTACGACAGGAAAAAGACGTCCTGGGCAGTGAACGTCTTGGCCAGGGAGGGCTGGTGCACGCCGTTGAAGGAGCAAGGGGCCAGCTTGCACTCGGCATCCTTCTTGAGAATCTTCTCGGCCAGGCTGCGACACTGTGCGGGCGCGCCGCCAGACGAGGGCCCGGTGAAGTTGAACTCGCGCGTTGAGCCGAGCGGGTGTGAGTCGCCCAGCTTGACGGTGACTACCTTGGAAGTGCCTGACGCAAGGCACGGGTTCACGACTGGCTTCGACGTCCAGGAGTTGTCAGCACTGCTGCTGTGCGCCTCGTGAACCTGGTTGATGAGCTCCGCGTATATGGCCTCTCGCGCGCTCATCAGTCCATAGCCCAGGTGCGAATGTTGATACAATGTGAAGTGGCGCCCGCCAAAGTCCAGGTCATATTTGAAGTCGCCTTCGTCAGCCATTTTGGCCGGCAACCCACCGTCCGTCACGCCGTTGAAGTTGGGCTCAAATACGATCTGCGTGGAGCCACCGCCCAGGTCGAATACGGCTGCGGTAGAGCTCTCGTCTGGCCCACCGATGTTGCCAAGGAGGTAGTTGGTCGTAATCCACGCGTAGACACCCTCGTCCTTTCCATCCATAATGGCCACGCCTTCTTTATCGGCTGCCACAACGGGGAAGGGGTACTTGGTCTCAAGATGAGTGCGCACGGCGTCCAGAATGCTCTGCGACTTCTCAGGTCCCAGGAGTCGCAGGCCGGCGGTGGCCTTGACAGCAACCGGGGAGCAAGCCTTGAGCTTGTCCGGAACGGTTGCCACAGCCTCGTC
This sequence comes from Diaporthe citriasiana, assembly GCA_014872975.1. Taxonomy (NCBI): domain Eukaryota; kingdom Fungi; phylum Ascomycota; class Sordariomycetes; order Diaporthales; family Diaporthaceae; genus Diaporthe; species Diaporthe citriasiana. The sequence continues at coordinate 71,033 of JADAZS010000203.1, forward strand.
CATGAGGATGTTCAGACTCTCGGCGGCGGCCTGGGGGTCGTCGGGGTACGCGCTGAGACCGCTGCTCTTCCCATCGACCTTCTTGGTCATCTTGAAGACCTCGTTCTCGAGAAATGGCGTTGGGCCACAGTTGTTGAACTTGTAGACATGAATGCGCGAGCCGGTGCTGCCGGCGTCGATCATGTTGACATACTGCACAATGGGCTTGTCCTTGGAGAAGGACTTTGTGCAGTATGTTGTACCATAGCTCGAGTCGGAGGGGGTCTGGCCGCCGCCGCCCGAGGATGCGGATCCAGCAGAGCCGCGGTAGACGTCGACGCCTGAAGGGGCGAAGTAGTAGAGGCCGACCAGGACGAAGAAGACTAGTGCGCCGGTCTTGAGCCAGCGCGTCTTCTGGGCCTGGGACATCATGTCGTTCTTGAGTTTCTCCAGGGTGCCGACTTGTCGCGGCTGGTAACGAGCCGGCTTCTCGTGTGGGTCGTGGGCGAGGCCTTGTTTGTGTTTGGGCAGAGAGACAGAGGTACGCCGCATGTGGGCGTTGGTCCCCTGTGACGGTGAGGTCTGACTGCTGGAGGGTCAGCGAGCCGAATCGAGTCGAGCTGGATCGAGTCGAGATGTCGATAACAACTATCGACGACGACGAGCGAGCGACTGCTGGGCCAGGTTCGGACTTGGACCGGGTGGTAGCTAAGGCAATTCGTGGACACGAGCACAAGCCACGGCCTCCATTAAACGCGATAAGCCGTAGGCGAATAGATAGGGGAAGCGAGAGACAAGAAGGGATCACCGCGTGGCGTAGCGCATGCGAAACGAGGAGAAAAAAGGGAGGACAAAATGTCTGTTCCCGGTGAAATGGCTGGCTCGGAGGCAAGGCAGGGCTAATCCCACATGCAGCAACTGAAAACCAAAGTGGAAGGGCAGCAGAAGACACTCGACATAGGACGGGTTGATGGAAGGTATTGACTGTCGTGTGTTGTCAAATCGAGTCGAGTCGAGTGGCCAGGGAAAAAAAAAGGGGGGTGGATTGATGGCGAATGGCTGTTCAATCGCTGATGCAGAATTTCGTTGTCAATCTCCAGGTAGACTGTCAGACTACCTACTGTACAGGACAGTTGCCTGCAGCGCGGCGTAAGACAGGCACTTCAATCCGGCACGGCAGTCTTTCTAGCTGAGCTGGGCGTCATGGCCGGTCCCTGATTCTTGTCCCTTGCCCCTGCGGTTGGGTGGAGACGGTCCCCCGACTGTACACTACTAGCCTGGGCTCTAATCTTGGATCCCTGTCAGGCGAGGCAGGTCTAAGGAGAGGAAGGCAGGAACTGGTCAAATACATGTTGTGGCGTGTCACCCATGTGGCGCTGTAGTGACTGTGATTCAGCCACACTTTGGCCGTCCCATCCCGTTTCTATCTGTCGACTTCGCCGAGGTTCGATGATTGGTGATGTCCGCCGCATGATGGATGATGCCGTTCTTTGACGGCCTAATAAACGCCGCGTCTTCTTGCTGCCTTCAGCCTCCTCCTAAGCCAAGCCATACACAGATCTCGACCTGCAATCAATCGCACAAACACATTCCACTCTAGCCAAGGTGAAGAGGCAAGTATTCTTTCTTGTCCAATTGGTCTTTTAGAAGTCTCTCATCCTCCTCATTCCTTTCTCCCTTACGTTCCGCTGTCTTCGACCGCGTTTCCTGTTCCCATACCTGTCGCATCTGCATCTGCGCCAGTCCACTTCTTTCGCCGTTTTCTTCTCGCACAATTGCAGCCATGGATGTGCATTTGCTTTTGTATGACTTATCCCAAGGGCTTGCACGCCAGATGTCCATGGGCTTGCTTGGCTTCCAGCTTGACGCCATCTACCACACGTCCATCGAGCTTGGTGGTCTTGAGTATGTCTACGACGGCAGCGTTGTAGCCATCACCCCTGGCTCTTCTCATCTCGGCCGACCGATGCAGCGCCTCCTCCTGGGCAAGACAGAACTATCCATGGAAGTTATACAGCCATATCTGGAGTCACTAAGGGAAATTTACACCGTTCAAGTGAGTACCTAGGTACCGTGATGACCTGGTCTCGGGTGTAGCGGCCATTGGCTGACACCGGTAAAGGCATATGACTTGTTGAAGCATAACTGCAACAACTTCTCCAATGACTTTGCAACGTTCCTCCTAGGCAAAGGAATACCAGATCACATCCTGCACATGCCCGATGCCGTGCTGCAATCGCCCATGGGAAGGATGCTCGTGCCCGCACTGAACCAACAGGTCGAGGCAGGCAGGCAGCGCGGAGAAGGCATCTGGGGCATCCAGAACGGTCAAGCAACATCGACACCTGTCCAATCCCAGGTCCAGTATCAGCGGGACAAGGTTCGGACGGTCAACAGCTCCAACGAACTCGAGTCAATCCTTTCAAGTGTCCAACAGCCTTGCGCCGTTGTTTTCTTCACTTCCGGGACGTGTGCCCCTTGCAAGATGCTATACCCACTGTATGATGAAATGGCAGCCGAGTTCAGGGACAAGGCAATACTAGTCAAGGTGGACATATCTCAAGCATTCGACGTTGGCAGTCGTTACTGTGTCCGAGCCACTCCCACCTTCATCACCTTTCTCCATGGCAAGGAAGAAAATAGGTGGTCTGGAGCGGACCAGGCAGCTCTACGTGGAAACGTTCAGCTGCTTGTTCAGATGGCACACCCAGCCCATCCTCACGCGTCACTGAGGCTGCCGAGCCTGCAGAATCCCGAAGCCAAGCCTGTTCTTTTCACCAAGATCCCACCATTGCAGAAGCTACTCGCCAAGATGGGCGCCGCAGCAGATCACGAAGCTATAAAAGCCCTCTCACATTTTATAGAGGCACGCGGCAAAGAAGGCCCCGCCAATGACCCGCTTCCCAACATGGCAGACATCACAACATTCCTCAAGAACTCGACCAGTACCTTGCCTCCCGAGCTCATATTCACAGTCGTTGACCTTCTTCGCTGTGGCCTTGTTGATCCCCGTTTCAGTGGTTTCCTCGCCGAAGAGAAAGAGCACACCACAATCCTATCCCTCCTCTCCTACGTAAATGGCCTTAACGACTTGTGCCCATATGCGCTGAGGCTCGTGACATTGCAGATGGCATGCAATCTCTTCACCACCTCTCTCTATCCAGACCAGATCCTTACGTACGAGAGCCTGCGCTCCGCAGTCACGTCCCTGATCTCAGCCAGCTTCCTGGACGACAACCACAGCAACGTCCGCGTCGCCGCGGCCTCGCTGTTGTTTAACGTCGCGCTGGCCAACAACCGCAAGCGGCGCACGAGCCAGGGCGATTCACTCCCCGAAGCTGACCAAGTAGAGCTCGCAGCCTCGCTACTTGAGGCCATTGCCCAGGAGGACGAGTCTACCGAGGCGTTGCAGGGGATGCTGCTTGCTTTGGGGTACCTTACCTACCTCGCGCCCCAAGACGGGGAGTTGGTGGACTTACTGAGGGTTATGGCTGCGGATGACATTGTGAAGGGCAAGAAGAGCATGTTTAAGGACTTGGCTCTTGTTCACGAAGTTGGCGGGGAGTTACTCAGCAATGGTCTTAGGAGGCCATAGACTGTGAAGGTAAGACCCATTTGGCAGGACCTAGACATGGTGTACATGTATTTGTGCGTGGCGTTTTCCAACTCGGTGGCTTTACAATTGCATGGCCAGACAACAACAGCTTTCAGTATCCATCCTAGAACTAGATAGGGTACAACTCATTAGCTAAGTGTGTAATGTCTCGATCATATAGTGGTCTTTGTCAATTACATCTAGTCTATTAATGTTCTTGTTTGCCTGTGCTCAATTAAAGGTTTGCAATATTCTCCCAGCAAGACAGCTGAAGAGCCCCCCCCCCCTGCCACAAAGGACTACTGAGCTGGGAAGTGCATGTCGAGACTAGCCTAAAGTTTACTTTTGGCAAAGTTTTATGCACAGCCTTAGTATTGCTGTCAGTAATAGCTACATATCTGTAACATCTTGGAATTCGAGTGAACAGGATAATAGCGTAGTGTTATTAACTATTTATATTCTTTGAGTTCCTCTACTAAGCTAGAATAGTAATAATTATCCTAGTAAGATAAGGAATAACGTATTTTATAGGTTACTAGGGAATAGTTAGCAGACTGCCCTGTTAGGAAAAGTTTTTTGTTAGAAAAGTATATTTATTTACTTTTTATTCCGTTTCTTGCACACTACCCCTCCCCCCCTCTTATACCCTTTGTGACGGTACGGCTCTTATATACTGCTTGGGATCCAAGTCAAGGGACTTAGAATTCTGGTCTTTTAGCCGAGCGGTCTATTTGCAAGCAGTAATAGTTCTTAAAACCGTCTCAATTCCAAGTCAAAGGGCATGAGTTTAAGCCCCCACATTTAAAAATCATTTGGGATTTAGAACTAAAACAAGGCAAGCCTTTAAACGTAGGCACCTTAAGGTAGGTTGGCTAAACAAATTACGGTACCACGATAGGCCGTTTATAAAGCAACTTAATTAAATTCTAAAAGCCGTCCCGTTTAATTTTCAGGCCTCCTATAAGAGTATAAGCCGATTTAGCACGGTGCTGTCTAGGACCACACCTGCCTAATAAGCGTCTAGAGCTCTATCAAAGGCCTTAGAGGGGGGTTATGACAGTACGGCTCTTATATACTGCTTGGGATCCAAGTCGAGGGACTTGGAATTCTGGTCTTTTGGCCGAGCGGTCTATTTGCAAGCAGTAATAGTTCTTAAAACCGTCTTACCCTTATTATTTCTTTATTTCTTTATTTCTTTATTTCTTTATTTCTTTATTTCTTTATTTCTTTATTTCTTTATTTCTTTATTTCTTTATTTCTTTATTTCTTTATTTCTTTATTTCTTTATTTCTTAGCTATAAGAAATAAAATAATATTAAATAATTTTAAATCTTTTAATTTTAATTTAATAATAATATAAGCCACTTTAAGTATATTAATTCTCTACTAAAGTAGATTATTTTATTTTTATTTTAGTACTAGGGTATTACTAGCTTAAAGGGTTTCTAAATTCCCTTTACTATTATCAGGGTTTATTTATAATCTTTCCCTTTATTTTCTAATTCTTAGTAGTATTATAGGTAATATTTAAAAAAAAATTAAAATTATTACAGGTATTAATACTAAGTATAATAGTCTGGTATATAAGAAGGTAAGGGTATATATTAGGTATTAATCTGGTATAAGACTAATTCTTACCCCTTCTATTTCTTGATTAAAGGGGCTTTGGATCCCTTTTAAGGTAGGCCCCCCGGAGCGGAGTTTCCTTAGACCTTCGGGGCCGCTTCTGTGGGGCTGTTACAGCTACCCCCTAGTACCATACCTGACGCTTAGTATACTACACGCCGGCCACACAAGCGGGGATTAAACCCAGGCTCTTACGTGTAGGCAGACCAGCAACCTACTTTTGGCTAGTTATAGCTACCATTTAATATACATTAGATCATACTGCCAAAAGGGTTATACCAGCCCTCCAAAGCTGGTCTATTAAGTAATTTTAATACTATATACTAAGTAATTACCTATTAGTTTTAGGGTATATTATTATCTCTCTATATATATATATATATATATATATATAATTTATAATCTTTAAAGCCTATAAATTATAGTACTTATTATAGTTAAACTACTAAATTAGAGTTAAATAATTAGGTGGGTGATAAGAAGGCCCCCTGATGAGAAGGGCCCGTGCTCTCCAATGAGAAGGGCCTGTGCCTTAGAGGGGGCATGGGCCCTTTTGCTTTTTTATACTAGCTAGAAATTCTAACCAATTAGAAGCTATGCTTAAGAATAACCGTTATTAGCTTTACAACTATAGTTATTTTGATAGCTGTTATTTCTTAAAATAATAGTTATTATACCCCTACAAGCCCCAGTACTAGGGGCGCTTGGATTTGGTTTGGAATATAGTTTTAATTGTTTTTAAACTTTTTTCTTGGGCCCTTTCATCGCACATTGGATACAAAATGTGTCTTGATGTAGGCTGTCTCTACAATTAGATTCGCTAATATGAGCTATGGTTCATAGCTATGGAATGCTAGGTCAGTTTTAAGGAAACGTGGTCCCTAAAGATATCTTGTCCCATTTTCGTGCTTTTAAATATAACACAGATAGAAGTATCTTGTCAGTGTATGATGACCGAAATATGTCAGGAGGTGATAGCTTTTGCTTGCGTGCTTCCCTCCCGTGTGTTGAATTCACAGGGCTACATCCATCAGCAGATACCGGTCGCACCACCATTCGTTGCTCGAGCGTAGGGTGCTTACACAAGAGAGAGCTCTTCCGAAAGTCTCATGAGGTACAATGCATATTGTCGATGATGGGTCGACTTAAGCCTGTTGGATGGATCCGCAAAGCTGCCCGATGTAACATTGGATGTTTTGCAGTCAGAGTGGGTGTGCAGCACAGAGCATTTCTTTTCGACTCGATGCATTATGTTTTTTTCTTTTCCTTCCAGTTCTTTTTGGGACAAGTGCAAATTTCCAATTATTGAAGCACCCAGAAGCGCGTGAATCATTCATATTCAAATGTGGCCACAACCGTGGAAGACTTAACTAGTGGAACAATTCCGAGTCGAGCCAACAGTAAGAACCCAGAGTGACAGTCCAGTCTCGACCACCGGCCACGTTCCTGGGCAAAACCAGGATCAGTGTGCAGTCAGGTTCCAGGCCCAGCAACCAAGCTTTTCGCTGATCTGCTGATCTCTAACATTCCGGGCCAGAAAATTCGGGGCCAGAAATGCTTAAATCGTTTTCTTGTGTGGCAGGGCGTGCTTGGGGACAAGGTACACGCGCACAGACGACCCGGCCAGAAGGTCCCATTATCCGAATGCGGCATCCCGAGAGTGCGTCAGCAGAGCGGCTCGTGGGTACGAGGCGAGGAAAGGGCAAGCAGGAAAATGAAAGATTTAGAAGTTACTGTCATAAGCCACTTGCTCCGGGGAAAGGAGAGGCGGGCAATTTATCCAGATATTAAAATGTGCACCCGCTAGCAGACGGGGATTGCAGGTTCCTGAGCTGGTCCTGCGGTTAGTCTGGCATTGCTGTGTCAGTGTTCCCCGTGTTTGATGAAGCGGCTGAGCAATAGTAACCTCCTCGACCAGCCACTACTTCCATTGTAGACGGATGACAAACGATACAACATTTTTTTGCAGGTTGTGGAACAGAAAATTCCCACCCCCGTGCAGGACGCCGGGAACACAGTCAACAAGATCCGATTGACATCCCTGCCGCCAGACAACGCAATGCTACTGCGGGCAGCTCCACGGCACACCCCACACTGCTGGCAATGAACTGACGCTTTCCCTTCAAGGACATTCAGGAACGTCGGGCTCCGAGATTAAGCTTGCGCGCAAGGGCTTTCAACCCGATGGTGCGAGATGCCAAGGGTAGGCCTGGACCATTTCACTGGATGCCCTCTTGGTTGGCGGAAGTAGCGATCCTTTCCATCTTGGGTTATCTGCCTGCAGTCGCCTCCCGAGACTGGGGTACCCTTGGGGCGGGCCCAACATGTCTAAGTTCAACGTCGTCCTGCCTCCCACAGCACGGTCGAACGACGGCGAGGGATCTTGGTGCCGTGTCAGCTGTTGCTACCCTGAGCAACTGTGTGATGCGATCACGCGGAGGCCATGAGCTTTCGTTTCCCTTGTTCTGCCTGTGCTGGCTTCTTGATCCTCGGCTCCACTCGGAACGGCACTGCCTAAATGCCCAGTCCTGGTTCCAAACAGTGTCTCCCTCCACTGGGCTTCACAAGCATGCCTCACCCAAAAGCAGGGTGCAACGTGCGCCGGAGGAATTTGAGCGCCGCCCGTGCCCGAGGGGCGGCGGTTCAGACGTGAACGGCTCGATATTAACCACCAGAGGCCGTCTTCCCGCTTATCCGACACGTGGCGGGGCGCATCGTCGATGTGCGAGACGTGCTTCTTCATAAAAGGGAGGACCGCCGCGATTCAAACCCGTGAATAGAATCTTGTCCCCAGCAGCACCTCTCACTTCGCTTGAACTCACACTTCGACCGACGCATCAAGGGAAATGGCCCTCAAAAGCGTTCTCCTCGCCGCCTTGGCCAGCATGGCTCTGGCCGCGCCCCTCGAAGAGCGACAGAACTGTGGAACCATGTAGTAAGTCCACCTCGCACCTGGCCTTCGACTCTCGGATTGGAGATAATAACAGTGGCGGTCAGCTCGCAATGCGGCGGGATCGGCTGGTCGGGAGCGACCTGCTGCGCGTCTGGATCGTCGTGCAACAAAGTCAACGATTACTACTCGCAGTGCCTGCCCGGCTCGGCTGCGAGCAGCTCCGCCGCTGCGACAACGTCCGGGACCACCACCGCCGCAGCCCCATCGTCGACAAGCACCAGGGTCACCACCAGCTCAACGTCCAAAGCGAGTACCACCAGCGCAGGCTCGGCGACCACCACGGTCAAGCCATCCACCACGATTCCAGGAGGTGCCGGCACCACCGCCTCGTATAGCGGCAACCCGTTCCAGGGCGTTAACCAGTGGGCCAACTCCTACTATGCTTCCGAGGTCTCTTCCCTAGCCATCCCAAGCTTGTCGGCAGCAATGGCCACCAAGGCTGCCGCCGTCGCCAAGGTGCCCAGCTTCCAGTGGCTGTGAGTATCTCTCCCTTCCCGCGCCCGTGTGCGGACGGCTGACTCCTCGAATAGCGACACCGCCGATAAGGTTGACACCTTAATGGCAGGTACCCTTTCCGACATTCGCGCTGCCAACAAGGGAGCCGCCACCCCGTACGCTGGCCTGTTCGTGGTGTATGACCTCCCCGACCGTGACTGTGCCGCCGCTGCCTCCAATGGCGAGCTGAGCTACGCCAACGGTGGCGCCGCTAAGTACCAGGCGTACATCGACTCGATCCGCAAGCAGCTCATCACCTACTCGGACATAAGAGTCCTACTGGTCATCGAGCCCGACTCGCTTGCCAACCTAGTAACTAACCTCAATGTCGCCAAGTGCGCCAATGCCAAGGACAACTACCTGCTGTCCACGCAGTACGCTTTGAAACAGCTCAACCTGCCCAACGTCGCGATGTACATGGATGCTGGCCACGCTGGCTGGTTGGGGTGGCAGGCGAACCTGCAGCCCGCCGCCGACATGTTTGCCCAGGTGTACAAAGACGCCGGCTCCCCTGCTGCCGTGCGTGGGCTTGCGACAAACGTAGCCAACTACAACTCCTGGAGCGTCGCCACCGCACCATCCTACACCCAAGGTGAGTCTGTGGTGGTAAATGATTGGACTGGAAATTGAGATGAGGACACTCACATGTCTCCCAGGTAACGCCAATTACGACGAGTCCCACTACGTCCAGGCTCTCGCACCTCTCCTCAAGGCCGAAGGGTTCAACGCGCACTTCATCACAGACCAGGGCCGTTCCGGCAAGCAGCCGACAGGTCAGACCGCATGGGGAGACTGGTGCAACGCCTTGTAAGTACCCATCCGGAAAAGACCAGGGCGAAAAAGGTTGGCTAACACAAACAACCCAGGGGAACCGGTTTTGGTCTCCGCCCCACCTCCAACACGGGCCTGGAGCTCGAGGATGCCTTCGTCTGGGTCAAGCCCGGCGGCGAGTCTGACGGCACCAGCGACCAGAGCGCCACCCGTTACGATTTCCACTGCGGCCAGTCCGACTCTCTCAAGCCCGCCCCTGAAGCCGGTACCTGGTTCCAGGCGTACTTCGAGCAGCTCCTGACCAACGCCAACCCGGCTTTCTGATCGGGTCGGCTGGGAGGGAGTCGCATGAACGGCGTCGGTAATGATGCGTTGGCTCGTTACTGTCAAAAGAGAATATCGGAAGTTGGTTTCGCTCCCAAAGGTCTTTCCTTCTATGTATATAGTTCTTGCGAACACCATCGCTGTCAATACAAATAGAGCACATTCTCTTGACTTGAGATTGGATCGGCCACGTTTTGGCGCTCGACTAGTAACTTTTGCTCTCGAGGTCGACTGTTCTAGGGCTTTTCGTCTCAAGAGGTCATGAAGACAGAGTCCAGTCTGCCAGCTAGAACCTCATTCACGCTCTGCCTGACCGCGGTGCCAAAGTCAACACTTTGGATGAGCACGCCGAGCTCCTGACTTGTGAACCAGCTCGCCCGGTCCATGTTCCCTGAGCCCAACACGGTGTGCTGTCCATCAAAGATACTGAGCTTCAAGTGCGAGTGTACAGGCTCCTCATCCGAGGTCGAACCTGCCCTTGAACGGAAGTAGGAAATTCGCAAGGACCCCGGCGCGACAGCCTGGACCTCTGGGTCAACGGTTCCGCCTGCCCCTAGCTGCGCACGTTCTCGGTTTGGACTAAGATCACGTAGCCGCTGATATCGCTTCACCAAACCTCGGACACACCATCCAGTCGTCGTGCCCGATGTGACGATCTGTTCCAGCAGCATCATGCGCCGACTGGTTACAATTGTGACGTTTACTCCGCGGGCGAGAGCATCATCAATGGCAGAGAGCACTGGCGGAGAGGTGAGGTTCGGCGTTTGGATATAAATCTCCCGGCTCGCTTCGTCGAACAATTTCAGAATCATGACGTTGAGGGGTGTGTTCGGGACCGATGGGGACTTCCATGGCAAGAAGCAGAAGGAGGGGTTGCGGTGGTGCCAACCGGGGAGCCACTCCACTGCTGCCGCTGGTACTTGGACGTCCATGAGCTTGACTGCAACGTCCGCCGGAGACCCAATTCTGCTGTCCTCATCGCCGTTGGCGATAGATGCTCGCCTGGTACCGTGCTCAGATAATGACGGCAGAGACGCCTCGAGGTCCAGATCCTTGTTCCAGACGGAGCGGTAGAACGCCAGCAGGCCGTCAACGGGGTCATCACGCGGCGCCCTCCTCGAGATTTCCAGACACCCCTCGAGCCAAGCCTCCCAGCTGACGTTGCAGCTCGGTACGAAGGCCTGCCGCCGGTCCACGATTAGGAATTTGGGATGTATGACGCTGAAGGGCAGGAAGAACAGACTCTTCACCCCTAGCTCTATCTTGCCTGCAGCCAGGACCTCCGGGGCTGGCAGGCCCAGCTTCCTGTTCCAGGCTGACTTGGGGTAGATACATCCATCTGTTGAAGATGTGTGAGAGAGTTTCTGGAGCAGGGAACGCGAGGAGAAGCAGATGCGCACCCGCAGTGGTTGGGCGGGCTGCTGCGCTTCGCGCTGCCGGGCGAGCTGTTGAAGCGCATTGGACAGTGCCGTCAGCGTCTTGGAAGGTGCCCAGAAGCAAGTCACTAGTATGATCTCATGCTGAGCTAGCAGAATTGCCGGTAGCAGCCTCTGCGTGTAGATGGAGGCTCCCGTGCCGAGAGTGAAGGTCTCCATTGCGAGATGTACCGGGTGTCCCGCGTCCCAACCTTGGTTTGTTGATGTGTCGACCGTGGATTAGACCGACACTGGGACCAGTCTGTCAAAGCTAGGTACTTGGTCCAACATCCTCTAAGAGGTAGGCAACATTTTGGATCGAAGCTGTGGGTCTGGAGATGCTGCTGAAGTGTTGTTGATCCAGTCTGCCCGTCGCGTTGAATGCTTGCTGGCTTACGTGCCTCGCCTACAGTGCCCCCAACCCCTTGTCCTAACCCTGACCCACTCCATCAACTCCATCAAACAAACGCGGACCAATGTTGAACCCCGAGAGAAGCCTCGGTGTCCTCCAAGGGTGCAGTGAAACAGTAGACTCCTTGATCGGGAGACATTCTGAATATGGCTTATACAATTTGGCAGCGTCTTGGCACGTAGATCGACCCCCAGGCGCCCAACTGTGTTCCTGGATCGTGCTTCTTTCAAACACCTGGGTAACCGGGCAAGCCTCCGTCATGTTCGAGACTAGATTCTGACCGGACAATGGGTTCCAGCATCAACCATTTGAGTCTTTGGAAAGTCCTCATGCAGGCATCAGAGAGAACCAACGAGACCACAGTGACTCTGTCTCATTATGCTTGTGGTAAAAATAAAAAAGGGACGGCCGACGGCTCGCGAGCTCGAAAACAGCCATCGAGAGACTCAGCAAGAGCATGGTGAAATGATTTCGACGACCAAGGGAAATCGGGAGGAAAGGAAAGAACATTGGACAGGAAAAGACGACTACCGACGTAGCGGGTGACGGTGGAAACGGAGGGCATTTGATGGATTTGGAGTAGGTTGGGCCAAGACAATGTTGCATATTGTTTTATATAACCGGAGCCAGACCCACCGTCCCAACATCCAAGCAGAAACTGTCAGCGAAAATAGTGTCGGCAATGTTGTCATAGGACTCACAGTGGTTTATTTTACCATCACTCCGGCAAATTATCTCCGTAGTCCAGCAACTGGCTGGACAGTATTCCTTGCGAACTGCCCCCCTGAGCTTTTATATGCACACTATCCTGACTACCGACCTCGAGATATCTTTGAGGCACGCTGTGTACTCTACAACCAACGAAAAATCAAGACTCTGCACATATACTAAATCGAGAATTCTGCATGTTGCATGCAGTTAGCCGGCCCTTCGCACACCAGCCTACAGACATCATGCTCGGGGCATAGTTGTGGCCACTTGGAACTTGCTTCAAGTTCTGAGCACTGGCAGTGGGTATAACATTCAAAGTCTAAGGTCGGTCGGCCTCTTTACCTTAACATCGACACGCGAGCAGGCTTGTGCGTCTTAAAGAATAATTTGTTTGAAGCTCACGAACCGTCACAACGTTGAATGTTACCGATGAGCTCAAATTGGTCAAAAGGTTGAATCTGAATCATTGTATCGTTGGGAGGGCACAATTTTAAGGCTGTCCCTTTCGGCGATTTTAATAGAATGCCGAGTATATATTGGTGTAACACACACTATGTTGTCATGTATGCTGCGCATCCGGTGAGTGGACCGGCAAATTTGGATGAATCGAGAGAGCTGCATTAATTCCGGCAGTTGGACATTTCCAGACAGCGCCTCGAGAGAACTCGGGATAACGATACTTGTCGCAGCGATCCAGTTGAAAACTCAGACAGTAAGAATTATGGATATGGTCGTGATTCAGAAGGATAAGGTGTGCAGGGGTGTCTTTCATCCGGCTCTCGAATTGAATTTATATATATGAAAAAAAAAAAAAAAAAAAAAGAGTTCTCACCTTGGTTGTGACGCCTGCAACAGATCGCTCCCCTTCTGAACCAGGAATAAGATCGAAAACCCTCAAGAACTGTTGAAGACATGCGCCTGAAGTCCATTCTCGCTGTCGGTGTGGCGGTCGCGCCGTCCGCCTTTGCCATCATGCTTCGATTCTTTTGCTCTCAGCTCGTTGTGGACCGCCTCGACCCGTAAGTCCATTCTAACACATCATAGACATGATAAAGTGATACAATGTTCACGCATATTGAACACAGTCTGGTCAACCCGGGAGCTCTCCCGTCCCCACATCTCCACCAGATTGTTGGTGGAAACGCGTTCAATGCCTCCATGAACCCAGCAGTACATGACGTGGCAACGACAGCAACTTGCACTTCATGTACCGTACCCGAGGACAGATCTAACTACTGGACAGCCGTCATGTTCTTCAGAGCACGAAATGGGACGTTTTATCGTCTCCCCACAATGGGCAACCCGCTGGGCTTCACCAACGCCAATGGTGGTAAGCAGCTTCCGGATACCATCTTAATCCTCCCAATATATCTATCCCATCTGCGGCCTGTGCATCGAAGGTCTTATCGCTCTTCAGGCTTTGAAGCAAGCTATAGCCACGCTCTGCTCCTTTGCTTCACATATGGGACGTAGGCGTTTGATAGCTGACTCTCAACGCTGCAGGTATGACAGTATACTACCTTACCAATGGGAAAGCTTCACAATTCCAACCAGGTTTTCGCATGACAGTTGGAGATCCAACCTTTCGCACGGCGGAACAGATCAAGAAATATCCCAGTCTAATCTACACGTGTTTGCAGACAGCATACACACGTGGTGCTGACACTACTGGGTTTCCAACTGGCACATGCGCTGCGGGTATCATGGTTAGCCTGCGATTCCCGACTTGCGTAAGCATCATTATTCCCCTTCCACGTATGCCCGTCATTTATGTTTTGGAATGTTGCAGATTGCAACACTTCAGGCTCTGCAGCAGGTGGCTAATACGCATCAGTGGGACGGCAAGAACCTCGACTCGGCGGACCATCAATCCCATACTGCATATCCCGTTGATAGCAAGTGCCCTTCCACACACCCTGTTACTATCCCGCAGGTTTTCTACGAGGCTATATGGGACACGAGGAAGTTTAACGACAAGTCCTTGTGGCCTGAAGATGGATCCCAGCCGTTCGTCTGGTCGTTTGGGGACAAGACCGGCTACGGCAGCCACGGAGATTACGTATTTGGCTGGGAGGGCAATGCGTTGCAAAGTGCACTAGACTCGAGTAACTGCAATAGTGACCTTCTTGGGAACAGCTTGAATTGCTCGCCACTGAGAAGTCAGTCTGTTCAGCAGAGCAATCAATGCACAGTTAAGAGATCCGTCAATGAGAATTTCGATGGTTGGTTGACACAGCTCCCTGGAGGCATGCCGGTGGCTTGAGAGGGCAAGTGCATACCGCTTGGTGCCATGTCTTCCAGGGATCCTCAAGCAGGCAATAATACACAAGAACTCTGACCCGTAGCATCTGAACTCGGTGCTAACAGCTATACCACTTTCTTGAATTTTGTTTTCTTCATAAAAAGAAAAACTGAAAAAAAAAAGTTAAAAAAAACCCTGGTTGCAATGCTTGAATTGAAGAAATTGACCGCCTGACACACAGCAGACCCTTGGATGATTTCTGACTGCTAGCCCTCGAGTAGTCAGAAATGCCGCTCCGTTGTCCAGTAGATGATTCGAGCAGTGCAAATTCTTTACTTTTTACGCTGACCAAAAGCCAGGCACACCGTGGTTCTATGTCCGGCTTCCATATCTCACAACCGATCCAAGACAAACGATGGCTCTAAACTCGGTCGCAACAACACAGGCCGTCTCTACCGTTGTAAGAGAGTGTCATGCTTCAAACATCTTACCTAGAGCGATGACAGCTACCGATTAGTGTCTATCCGTCTGAGGCAACTGCATATCTATGTGGCAACGACGAGTCCAGCTGATGCCCTGCCGTCGTCGTCCATCGTCTTTGTCTGAACAGCGGGCGTTTAGCGCGGCAGGACCTTGGATGGTTTGGTAGTGGCGCGCCCTGCTACCATCTTGTTGCTTATTTTACACCGAAAGGTGTCTAGATACACCAGACGCTAACGGAGGGTGTAGGCATGGGCCATTCCAGGTTGTCGTAGGTAGGGCCAGTTAGGAGAATATAAATAACTGGCCGACTGTGGATTATATGGGCTGAAAGCTTTGGTGTCATCCGAAATCTCAAGCACCCACGGTTACAAAACACTAGCCCCGTCAACTCAACTTGCTTGAAGGGTTCCAGCTAACAGGGGCCGACATTTTCTTGAGCAAAATGAAATCGCCAATACTGAGAAATTCCATAAAGCATACCTACATACGCCAAAACAATGTCTTGAGGGGCGACAAGCTTGAAACATGGCACGTGAGAGCGATCCTGCTGATACCCGCTTGCCATCCCATTCACAGTCCGACAAGCATGACGAAAGGTACGAGACGGCATGACAGGACAACGGTCGTTCAACAGAGCCCGAATCCAGCACTCCGATGGAAAATGTAATTCTTATTTGCAAGTGACTCATTGGATTTCCTCGCTTTTTGTTTTCAAGTAATCAAGCCTGATTTGATCATCTGCAATGAGCAAGAAGTTCGGTGTTCGCTCATGATCAGATAAGGTCTAGGGCAAAGCGCCATAAGAGCTGGGCGGGCGAAACTAGTTTGTGTGTGAGACGGGGCGCTGGGACTTTTAGTGATAACTGCCAGTGGTGCAACACTGAGAGCAATGGTCTCTCCATAGTTCGAGAATAAGCTTTCTGGTGGGGGGTGGTTAGTAAATAAGCCTTTCCATTTTCTAGTTGCCAACCCGCCGGATCTGCGAATGCCGTAAATGCAGGGTGCGTGAAACAAAAGTCGCTAGTAAAAGTAGCTCAGCGGCGCGAACCGCTTCTGGATATCAAACATGAGCTGCACAACTAAAAAAAGGTGCAACCTGCCCGTAAGGTCTCGCATTTTAATGAAACGATAGCTCTCGGGTCCGCAATCGTCAGAAAGGTAAGGGGACCTACGAGTTAAAACAAGTGGCTCACTATCATGAGCACTTTTCAGGGGTGTTGAATCGTGCGAGTCGGAAAACTATAGCCTGCCCTCCTACGAATGTAGGAATATCCTTGCTAAGTTTCATATGGATGCATGTAAGCCGGCGACAACAGCAGCTGCTTCAAGTTGGTGCAAATAGAGAAAATTGGTTCAGCGACATCGCTTTATAACCCCAAAAGGAACCCGCATGACTTTCTTGTCAACATTGTGTCTCCCGAGGATCTCAACATCGTGCTCCACCAACCATACGATCGTATTATATCCGTGCAACGCAACGGCCGTTGCTCGCTCATACTTTTCGTTATTTACATTTAGGGGATTTGGGATTTGTGGCCTTCACTTTTGACCCATTCGTTCCATCAATGCGCAGCACCATGACTAGCAAGGTTACTTCACTCCTCGTTGCGTCAACACTTGCGCTCCAAGGGCCTTCTGTCCCGTCTGGTGGTGGTACCACGCTCTCTAGTGGTATAGTGGAAGTCCCAATTGTCCACTTCAATAGCAATGAGACCGGGCCTCTCCCACTTGTCGATGTCGGTCTCGGAACGCCCCCGCAGACAGTGACGATGATCATCGATACCGGCAGCAGCGACCTGATCTCGCCTGAGACCGGAAGCTCGGTCTGCAAGAAGCCACAGCAGCTATGCACGCAAAACTCGTTCGGCCTTGTCCTCGGCTCTTTCAACCAAGGTGTGTCAACTGGCGTCGAGAAGACGGACTTACTCCTCAATACCACCTTCGGCACAGGCGAATCATATCAGGGGCCTTTTGTCAAAAGCTCCGTTACCCTCGGGAACAAGAATCAAACCCTACCGGCCGCCGAGTTTGCGCTCCAGGAGGAAGGATTCGTGCCCGACGGTGTTCCCTCATTCGCCGTGTTTGGGGTTGGCCCAGTCGGCAATGAGGCGTCTGACAAGCCGTACTCGAATGTCCCGGTCTCGATGAAGGAAGCCGGCGTCACCAAGACAAGTGCCTTCGGGGTTTACGTCAACGACTTTCGTAAGTGTTCAATTCCGCTTGCCCATCGTGATGAATTTTGAGGAAATATTGGTTGGGTCTGATCGTCTTGTTACAGGGGGCACGCCTGGATCAATCGCATTTGGTGGCGTGGACAAAGCGAAATTCACGGGAGAGCTTCAAGCAGTTCCTCTGCTTGCCAATGACCAAGGGGAATTCCCACAATTTGTTGTGGGATTTAGCTCTATAGCAGTCGTAGGTGGCAATGGGCAGCAAGGGGGGCCGCAAAGACGAGCATCGGGCAACTTGCTCAACGGAACCCAGCCCGCGCTCCTCGATACGGGTAACCCTGAGCTCGATCTGCCCGCCGATACAGTTCGAGGACTCGCCCAGACGCTGGGAGTCGAAACCAGAAATGTACAAGGTGCTGTGCTGCTTGGAAATGTCCCCTGCAGCCTCGCTTCTATGTCAATGGTATTCGGGTTTGATAATGACGCGACCAAGATCAACGTACCACTAGATCTCCTCTTGGTCCCCGGATCCGGCCAAGAATGTGCAATCCCATCAATTTTTGGACTTGAGAATGGAGTAGGTGGTGGAGGACTGACTAGCTTGGGAAATCCGTTCCTTCAGGCAAGCTATGCCGTCTTCGATAGCGAAGGGAGGAAGATCATGCTTGCACAGGCTGTGATGAACGTTACAGAGAGCAATTTAGTTGAGTATACTGGCTGATCTTGCGATAGATCTGCAAGATAAGACGGTTGTTATTGGATCTTACACCTAGAAGCAGCGGCAGCGCCGCGCATTATAGGAGGGGGCCGAGCTACTATAGCCAGCTGGCTTTGATGGGGTTTCACTTGAGCAGATATTTTCTTTCTTTCTTCTTTTCTCGTTCTTCTTCTTTTGCATAAACACTTTGAATGCTACAATATAGCACTGAAACCGTATGATACGAATGAAATATCGAATTGCGACATAACCTGTTGCTCACAACCAGGCTCGGGCGGAGAGGTTTGTCTTGATCGTTGTATTGCCGCTGCCATGTCTTTGAACATTTCAACATCGATTAACAAATACATTTCAAAGAATACATGAATTCAAAGTGCAGAATAAGAAAATGGCTAGAGAAGAAGGGTAGTTCTTAAAAAGGGGTAAGGTATAGAGGTAGAAATCTAGCAATAAGGGTAGAAATTATATAATTAAACTTATCTAGTTTCTAAGTAATCTAAGAATTATTATTCTAGTAATATAATTACTTTAATAGTTTTCTTAAAGTAATTTAAATTAAAAATTAAAAATTAGTCTTTTATATACCTCCTAACTAGAAATTATAAAAATAAACTTAATATTATTATTTTTTAAAATTAATAATTATATCTTTATCCTTTAAATTTATATGTGTAATTAATTACTTAAAACTATTAGAATATAATTAATTAGCCTAGTAAGATTAATGT